>RPOG01000518.1:127968-202073 GCA_008086565.1 Thalassoma bifasciatum
GTTTAAGTATTTTTCAATCATTTGAAGCTTGTTCAAAAAACTTATTTTGTTTAAGTAGATTTGAACTCATTTTTATCTGAGTTGAAAGAGCAGACCCTGCTGATCTGGGTTGGAGACCCTGATGCATCTGAGACAGACATGAGGCCTGCACCAGAAGCAATTGTTACTGTGCACCTGAACCGAGGGGAGTGTGAAAATGTAGTACTCCTCTTTACCTGTTGAAGATTACCACCCAGCCAGCATTTGTATGTGGGGCCAATGTGGTTTATACACTGTAAAATGTAATAGTAAATCTTACTTTAAAAAAAAAAAAGTTACCTTAACTTATTTTAGCTCACTCTGTTGAGTCTACTCACTAAAACTTAGTAAAGACAACTTTCTTGTGTTGACTTAGCTTGAAAATTTTAGGAAACCAATTGCCTCAAAATTTCCAAGTAAAGTTGACCACAAAGTTGAAGTTGTTAAAGCTGAAAAGAACTAAGTTCTGAAAACTCATGTCATGACCGCAACCTATCAAAAGTTGATAACCAAACCCTGTAACAGTGAGTGAGGAGGGTACATAGCTGACATGAGACCCTGCTGTACATGGGTGATTCACACACGAGCTGTCTGTGCTCAGTGGTGTAGACAGGCTGTCTGTGCACCAAGGCACCGACCGACTGACTGACTGACTGTCGATGCTCTGTGGCATTGACTGGCTGAGTACATGATTGGCAGCTTGAGTGGGCAAATGAGAATGCCTGTTTGAGTTAGAGGCTAATGCAAAGCATTCACAGGAATTTTCAACCATAATTTTATAGAAGAAAATGAAATTTATTGATGTCCTTGTCATCCAGTCTATGCTGTTGACAGCTGGACTAAGCCATGGAGCCTGGACAGTCAGTCTATACCAGGGCAAAGACAGCCTGTGTCACCTATGTGATACATCCATGTACAGCAGGGTCTCATATCCACTCCCTGCCCTCCTCACTCATGGTCAACCTGAGGAATGATTTTGCATAAGTTCCTCTGATAGGATTTATTTAAGTTCATTTGAGTACTGCAAACTCACAAAAAAAATAAATTAATCAAATCTACTTTATCTGAGTTAACAGAAATTACTTTTTGTAAGGCAGCAAGTTTGGGTTTTTTTTAAGTAAAGTCAACTTATTATAGTTTAAAGTGTAATTTTACAAAGTGAGCTCAGTATTGAACACTCAAAATAATTAATTCAAAATAATGACTGCAGACTTAAAATAAATAAGTCAGCACTATAACTATATACTCAAAATGATAAAGTTAGTGGTAGTACTGTGCACTTAATATAAACAGCTTTTTTACACATAAGGAATTCAAGTCAAGTTTACTTGATGTATCTTAGGCAACGAGTTCCATTTTTTTTTTAAATAAACTGAACTTGTTCTTTCTTACAGTGTACTCATACGTCTGTGACACCTACTCATACGTCTGTGACATCTACTCACATGTCTGTGACACCTACTCATACGTCTGTGACATCAACTCACATGTCTGTGACACCCACTCATACGTCCGTGACACCTACTCATACGTCTGTGACATCAACTCACATGTCTGTGACACCCACTCATACGTCTGTGACACGTGCTAATATGTCTGTGACACCCACACTCTAAAAAGTGGGACTGGGCTAAATTAATGCTTACAAAATAAATGTTAGTGACCTATACATGACAAAAATGACTTTGTGACATTTGGTTAATAAATCTGTATTTATAACTGCTCTTACATTCAGCGTCTCAAGCAATAATGTCTCAAGCAAACATTAACTTTGTGAAACACAACAAATGAATCACATTTTTAAACCACATGAAATGCTATTTTTATAACAAAGTGTATTGTTTATTTCTCCTGTTGTTTTTATCATTGGTACACAATAACTGTATTCATTTATTAAAGAAATACTCTTCTTTTTAACCATTTTCCTAACAACAGTCTCACAAAACAAAGGTGTAATACTCCTTTAAGGATGCTTTTTCTCACTTAAAATCTCTGCTAAAGCATCTGTAGCTCCACTCACAACACAACTGCATGGAAATAAAACTGGTCATGGCATTAAACCTAAAACTTGCACTGTTACAAACACTGACCAGGAATTAAACATGCATGAGAAAATCTTCTCCATGTAAGTGAATAAAGCTCAATAAACAATAAAGTAGTTTCTCCGTTTCTCTCGGTTAATTTCTCTAAACTTCTCCGCTACTCTACGTGCCAAAACCGCTAGCATTAGCATGGTTAGCATTCAGACTTACACACATATTTACACACTTCTACCTAAAAACGATCTTAAACAACTACTTGTGCAAACGTAATGTGTTCAGTATTTGTGTTTTAAAACTGTTTAAGTCTGCTTTCATGACTTTTTATAGTTCGTTTCAACAACCTGTGACACGAGTAAAGGAGACACCACAGACTGTATAAAACATGGACGTAGTCTCCGTGACGTCACCCGTCTGTTACTGCAGCTCTGTTTTGAGGCTAAACGACGGGCGCGGCCATATTGGAAATGGGACGAGTGACAAGTGCCCAAACTCACAGCTATTGGGCGCCCGTCAGTCACGTGATCTGTGCTGTGGCTCTGATTGGGTAAGCTCTTAGTCCTAATATCTTCCAAACGGCCGAGTTAGAAAAAAATTCACCCCCCTCACAGCGGGGGCCGTTAGCAAAATTAGCGATCCCGACGGGAGACAGAGTTTGTACCAGGCTTTAAATACGCCGATTTATTTAATATACAACTGATTTCAACTCTCTACATATGAGTGGGTGTCACAGACATATGAGCAGGTGTCACAAAGGTGTGAGTATATCTCACAGACGTGAGTAGGTGTGACAGACGTATGAGTGCACTCAGAAAAGTTTGACCTATGTCTACTTAAAAAAATCAAGGCAACAAAGTGACACTTGATATAATTGAATAGATTTTAATAACTATGACTTTGGCTAAAATCCATTGATTTAGTTAAGTAAATTTTAACAAAACGATCAATATAAGTACTGAAAACACAAGTTGAAATGTTTTGGATTTACTCATAAAATAAAAAATGTTGAGTAAATCCCATAGAGGTAAATCCACATTAATTTTACAGGGAAAACTGGATAAGATTTAAGGGGTATCATAAACAAAAATGTAAGATATACCAACTGTCTGAACCTTTATGAAACCCAATCGCATTGGTTTTTTAGTCTAATAAAGTATGCTCATATATGTTTTCTATGTTCTAATCAAAATCAAAAATTAAATTTTACTCAGTGATTTTTAGCTGATGTTATTCAAACAAAAATGAGCTAATGCAATTGATAAATTATTCAAATTTGATTGGATCAACGTAATAATTAACCACATGTCACAAAGTCATTTTTGTCATGTATAGGTTACTTACATTTATTTTGTAAGTATTAATTTAGCCCAGTCCCACTTTTNTATGAGTAGATGTCACAGACTTGTGAGTCCGTGTCACAGACGTGTGAGTGGGTGTCACAGACATTTGAGTAGGTGTCAAAGACGCATGAGTGGGTGTCACAGATGTAGACAGTTGAAATCAGTTGTATATTAAATAATTCAGAGCAAGCTAAAAGCAGATTAGAAACAGAGACCCCTTTAAAATTTGTTTTATTTATTTATGTTTATTTTCTCAGTTTCAATTTTATGGTTTCTCAGTAGTTTCCGTTTCTCTTTTGCTATTCCACATCCATACACTAGGGGGCGCAGTTTCGCTGGTGGCATAGAGTAACGGTTGAGCACAGAGGAAGAATAAATTTTCCTTCTGAGATGATAAAAGCAGCTGAACGTGTGTCTCCTTTACTCGTGTCACAGGTTGTTGAAACGAACTATAAAAAGTCATGAAAGCAGACTTAAACAGTTTTAAAACACAAATACTGAACACATTACGTTTGCACAAGTAGTTGTTTAAGATCGTTTTTTGGTAGAAGTGTGTAAATATGTGTGTAAGTCTGAATGCTAACCATGCTAATGCTAGCGGTTTTGGCACGTAGAGTAGCGGAGAAGTTTAGAGAAATTAACCGAGAGAAACGGAGAAACTACTTTATTGTTTATTGAGCTTTATTCACTTACATGGAGAAGATTTTCTCATGCATGTTTAATTCTTGGTCAGTGTTTGTAACAGTGCAAGTTTTAGGTTTAATTCCATGACCAGTTTTATTTCCATGCAGTTGTGTTGTGAGTGGAGCTATAGATGCTTTAGCAGAGATTTTAAGTGAGAAAAAGCATCCTTAAAGGAGTATTACACCTTTGTTTTGTGAGACTGTTGTTAGGAAAATGGTTAAAAAGAAGAGTATTTCTTTAATAAATAAATACAGTTATTGTGTACCAATGATAAAAACAACAGGAGAAAAAAACAATACACTTTGTTATAATAATAGCATTTCATGTGGTTGAAAAATGTGATTCATTTGTTGTGTTTCACAAAGTTAATGTTTGCTTGAGACATTAAATGTAAGAGCAGTTATAAATACAAAGAGGTTTTGATTGTCAGATTTACTGTTAATTGATGTATATGTATTTTTATGATTCAGGTTATGTCCATCTTTTGGAACAAAGGACTGAAACTGACCAGCAATTAACTATTATATTCTATATTGATACCTGAAGTATGTCCTCATATGTAGAAGAATAAATTTTCCTTCTGAGATGATAAAAGCAGCTCAACGTGTGTCTCCTTTACTCTTGTCACAGCATTTTTATCACATGTTGAGACACCAGAAGATATCCAGTTGCCCTTTCTAGCTACCCAGGGCAGACAGGGGCAACACATACGTCTGTGACCCCCACTCATATCTTGTGACACCTGCTCATATGTCTGTGAGATTTACTCACAAATCTGTGACACCTGCTCATATGTCTGTGAGATTTACTCACACGTCTGTGACACCCATTCATACGTCTGTGACACCCACTCACACGTCTGTGACATCCACTCACACATCTGTGACGCCCATTCATACGTCTGTGACACCCATTCATATGTCTGTGACATCCACTCATATGTCTGTGACACCTACTCATACATTTGTGACATCCACTCGAACGTCTGTGACATCCACTCACTCGTCTGTGACACTAACTTACATATCTGTGACATATACTCACACGTCTGTGACACCTACTTACATGTCTGTGACATCTACTCATACTTCTGTGACACCTACTCACACGTCTGTGACATCTACTTACATGTCTGTGACATATACTCACGTCTGTGACACCTACTCATACGTCTGTGACACCTACTCATATGTCTGTGACATCTTCTCATACGTCTATGACACCTACTCACACGTCTGTGACACCTACTTACATGTCTGTGACATATACTCACGTCTGTGACACCCAATCATACATCTGTGACACCCAATCATACATCTGTGACACCTACTCATACGTCTATGACACCTACTCATACGTCTGTGACACCTACTCATACGTCTGTGACACCTACTCATATGTCTTTGACATTTACACTGTAAAACTTAACAGTGTATCTTAATAAACGAAGTAAGTTAAAATAACTTAATTCCCTGAAAAAGTGGCAGGCACTCATTTCGATGAAGTTGGTCTAACTCAAAAATGAATAACTGTAGTAGTAACTCAGTAGATTTAAGTACATGCATTTTTCTTTCATCGTTTAAGTATTTTTCAATCATTTGAAGCTTTTTCAAAAAACTTATTTTGTTTAAGTAGATTTGAACTCATTTTTTTTATCTGAGTTGAAAGAGCAGACCCACGACTAGACCCAACCTCTGGGACTACGTAGACTCTGTCTGTACTCCGGACGTGGTCTTCGGTAACAATGACACGTGGACTTGGCTCCCCTCACACTTTTACATCATGAGGAGAAATGGACAACTTCTAATGGTGGGTCGGTCGTAAACATACACCCCGGTTAGTGGTTTATACACTGTAAAATGTAATAGTAAATCTTTNTTTTTATCTGAGTTGAAAGAGCAGACCCTGCTGATCTGGGTTGGAGACCCTGATGCATCTGAGACAGACATGAGGCCTGCACCAGAAGCCATTGTTACTGTGCACCTGAACCGAGGGGAGTGTGAAAATGTAGTACTCCTCTTTACCTGTTGAAGATTACCACCCAGCCAGCATTTGTATGTGGGGCCAATGTGGTTTATACACTGTAAAATGTAATAGTAAATCTTTAAAAAAAAAGTTACCTTAACGTATTTTAGCTCACTCTGTTGAGTCTACTCACTCAAACTTAGTGAAGACAACTTTCTTGTGTTGACTTAGCTTGAAAATTTTAGGAAACCGATTGCCTCAAAATTTCCAAGTAAAGTTGACCACAAAGTTGAAGTTGTTAAAGGTGAAAAGAACTAAGTTCTGAAACTCATGTCACAGCAGTAACCTATCAAAAGTTGATAACCAAAACCTGTAACCGTGAGTGAGGAGGGTACACAGCTGACATGAGACCCTGCTGTACATGGGTGATTCACACACGAGCTGCCTGTGCTCAGTGGTGTAGACAGGCTGTCTGTGCACCAAGGCACCGACCGACCGACATTTTTTTAAGTAAAGTCAACTTATTATAGTTTTTTCACATTAAAATGTTTCACTCGAGTCATAACTTGTGAGTTTTATTAATTAAGTTTTATTACTGACGTCTGAATTTTATTTATTCAGTCGTGATATTGATATATGAGTTTTACTATTTCAATCACCATCATGACACGTGAATTATATTTGTCGAAAAAATGTGTATAGGAATTCAAGTCAAGTTTACTTGATGTTTCTTAGGCAACGAGTTCCATTTTTTTTTTAAGTAAACTGAACTTGTTCTCTCTTACAGTGTACTCACAACATTATCTTTTCTCAGAAGTTGCTCTCAACGATGCTTCTTTTTCTCAAAGTCATGCAGAAACTTCAGTGGAGTTTTTTTTTTTTTTTTTAATTGTTATTGTTAACCCAAATGGATATTCTTTTTTTGGCATTTTTGGACGAACTCCGCTCTCTTTTCTCCATGTCTCCCTCTAATCCATTAGCTCCGCTGTCTGTGTGTTTATTCCTGAGTTTCCTTAAACGCCTGAGTGAAATCACCGTAACAACCACATATTGGCTGAAAGAGCAATACTTACTCTTACATTCAGCGTCTCAAGCAATAATGTCTCAAGCAAACATTAACTTTGTGAAACACAACAAATGAATCACATTTTTAAACCACATGAAATGCTATTTTTTATAACAAAGTGTATTGTTTATTTCTCCTGTTGTTTTTATCATTGGTACACAATAACTGTATTCATTTATTAAAGAAATATTAAAGAAATATTTATTTATTAGAAATACCTTTCCTTTTACCCTTTTCCTAACAACAGTTTCATAAAAAAGGTGTAATACTCCTTTAAGGATGCTTTTTCTCACTTAAAATCTCTGCTAAAGCATCTATAGCTCCACTCACAACACAACTGCATGGAAATATAACTGGTCATGGAATTAAACCTAAAACTTGCACTGTTACAAACACTGACCAGGAATTAAACATGCATGAGAAAATCTTCTCCATGTAAGTGAATAAAGCTCAATAAACAATAAAGTAGTTTCTCCGTTTCTCTCGGTTAATTTCTCTAAACTTCTCCGCTACTTGCCAAAACCGCTAGCATTAGCATGGTTAGCATTCAGACTTACACACATATTTACACACTTCTACCTAAAAACGATCTTAAACAACTACTTGTGAAAACATAATGTGTTCAGTATTTGTGTTTTAAAACTGTTTAAGTCTGCTTTCATGACTTTTTAAAGTTCGTTTCAACAACCTGTGACACGAGTAAAGGAGACACACGTTCAGCTGCTTTTATCATCTCAGAAGGAAAATGATAAGAAGGAGACACGAGTTGGCAATGAGATACGGTGGTCGCTTTGACGCGGGGGATCACATACCTACACCTTATCGTTTTCTCTTTGCCTTTGATGACTCTTTGGTATTTTAACTTTGACTCTTTTATTTGTATTTATTTATTTTGTTTAAAATTTCCCCAGAGACAAAGATTAGACGAAAATCGAACGAGACTTAATTTTAATATACAACTGATTTCAACTGTCTACATCTGTGACACCCACTCATGCGTCTTTGACACCTACTCAAATGTCTGTGACACCCACTCACACGTCTGTGACACGGACTCACAAGTCTGTGACATCTACTCATATGTCTGTGACATCTACTCATATGTCTGTGACACCCACTCATATGTCTGTGACATCCACTCATACGTCTGTGACACCCACTCATACGTCTGTGACACCCACTCATACGTCTGTGACACGTGCTAATATGTCTTTGACACCCACACTCTAAAAAGTGGGACTGGGCTAAATTAATACTTACAAAATAAATGTAAGTAACCTATACATGACAAAAATGACTTTGTGACATGTGGTTAATTATTACGTTGATCCAATCAAATTTAAATAATTTATCAATTGCATTAACTCATTTTTGTTTGAATAACATCAGCCAAAAATCACTGAGTAAAATTTAATTTTTGATTTTGATTAGAACATAGAAAACATATATGAGAATACTTTATTAGACTTCTTCTTCTTTCTGAGGCAACGAGTTTCCATATATTTTTTAAGTAAACTGAACTTGTTCTTCCTTACAGTGTACTGGCTGTGTGATTCCCTCTCGGGGCTCTGTGACCCCTTCTGGGGCTCCCTGAACCCCCAGGCCCCCCTCAAGTGCCCTCCAATCCCATACAGGTCTCGCTGGAGTCTCTTTCCCCCTGCCTGTAGGCTTTACCACGCCCCCCTGTCTGTCATATGCTAGACTGGGGCTCGTGCTTCAGTGTTAAACGGGTGGATTATGTGGCCATCTACTTCCATGGACTGCTTGTGTGATTCCCTCGCGGTGCTCTGTGGTTACCTATGCGGCTCCCTGAACCCCCAGGTTCCCCTCAGGAGCTTCCATATCCATCCCAGGGAGCGCTAGCGTCCCATTATCCCTCTAGTTTGTGGCTAGTAAAGGCTTCAGCCCGCACCCTCCTGGTAGTTCAGCCTGCATGTTGTGTGTATTTCTGCTGAGTCTCGGGCTGCATTTCTATCCCATGTACTGGCTGTGTGATTCCCTCTCGGGGCTCTGTGACCCCTTCTGTGGCTCCCTGAGCCCCCAGGCCCCCCTCAGGTGCCCTCCAATCCCATACAGGTCGCGCTAGAGTCTCTTTTTCCCTGCCTGAGGGCTAAACCACTCCCCCCTGCCGTCATATGCTAGACTGGGGCTTGTGCTTCAGTGTTTTACTGTTGGCTTATGTGCCCATCTACTTTCATGTACTGCTTGTGTGATTCCCTCGCGAAGATTTGTGACCCCTTCTGGGGCTCCCTGAACCCCCAGGCCCCCCCTCAGGTGCCGTCCAATCCCATACAGGTCTCGCTAGAGTCTCTTTTTCCCTGCCTGAAGGCTGTACCACGCCCCCCTGCCTGTCATATACTAGACTGGGGCTCGTGCTTCAGTGTTTAACGGGTGGATTATGTGGCCATCTACTTCCATGTACTGCTTGTGTGATTCCCTCGCGGTGCTCTGTGGTTACTTATGCGGCTCCCTGAACCCCCAGGCCCCCCTCAGGAGCTTCCATATCCATCCCAGGGAGCGCTAGCATCCCATTCTCCTTCTTGTTTGTGGCTGCGTAAAGGCTTTAGCCCGCCCCCTCCTGGTAGTGTAGCCTGCATGTCCTGTGTATTTCCGCTGAGCCTGCACAGCCTGTCTCTCCCATGTACTGGCTGTGTGATTCCCTCTCGGTGCTCTGTGGTTCTTTTTGTGGCTCCCTGAACCCCCAGGCCCCTCTCAGGTGCCCTCCAATCCCATACAGGTCTTGCTGGAGTCTCATTCCCTCTGCCTGAAGGCTTTACCACGCCCCCCTGCCTGTCATATGCTACACTGGGGCTGGTGCTGCAATGTTTAACTGGTGGTTTTTGTGCCCATCTACTTCCATGTACTGGCTGTATGATTCCTTCTCGGTGCTCTCTGCTTCCTGTTGCAGCTCCCTGAACCCCCAGGCCCCACTCCCTCCCCTCAGGTGCTGCCATATCCCATCCAGGGAGTGCTAGCGTCCCGTTATCCCTCGAGTTTGTGAGTGCCTTAAGGCTTTAAGCCCGCCCCCTCCTGGTAGTCCAGCCTGCATGTCTTGTGTATTTATGGTGAGTCTCGGGCTGCCTTTCTCTCCCATGTACAGCTTGTGTGATTCCCTCTCGGGGCTCTGTGACCCCTTCTGGGGCTCCCTGAACCCCTACCCCCCCCTCAGGTACTTACATAACCCATCCAGTGAGCGCTAGCATCCCATTATCCCTCGAGTTCGTGAGTGCCTTAAGGCTTTAAGCCCGCCCCCTCCTGGTAGTCTAGCCTGCATGTCGTGTGTATATCTGCTGAGTCTCGGGCTGCCTGTCTCTCCCATGTACTGGCTGTGTGATTCCATCTCAGGGCTCTGTGACCCCTTATGGTTCTCCCTGAACCCCCAGCCCCCCCTCAGGTGCTGCCATATCCCATTCAGAGAGCACTAGCGTCCCATTATCCCTCTAGTTTGTGCGTGCGTAACGGCTTTAGCCCGCCCCCTCCTGGTAGTCTAGACTGCATGTCGTGTGTATTTCGGCTGAGTCTCGTGCTGCCTTTCTATCCCATGTACTGGCTGTGAATTCCCTCTCGGTGCTCTGTGGTTCTTTTTGTGGCTCCCTGAACCCCCAGGCCCCCCTCAGGATCTGCATTATCCCATCCAGAGAGCGCTAGAGTCCCATTTCCTCTGCCTGAAGGCTTTACCACGCCCCCCTGCCTGTCATATGCTATACTGGGGCTGGTGCTGCAATGTTTTATCGGTGGCTCATGTGCCCATCTACTTTCATGTACTGCTTGTGTGATTCCCTCGCGGAGATTTGTGACCCCTTCTGGGGCTCCCTGAACCCCCAGCCCCCCCTCAGGTGCTGCCATATCCCATCCAGGGAGCGCTAGCGTCCAATTATCCCTCTTGTTTGTGCGTGCGTAAAGGCTTCAGCACTCCCCCTCCTGGTAGTGTAGCCTGCATGTCCTGTGTATTTACGCTGAGTCTCGGGCTGCCTGTTTCTCCCATGTACTGGCTGTGTGATTCCCTCTCGGTGCTCTGTGGTTCTTTTTGTGGCTCCCTGAACCCCCAGGCCCCCCTCAGGTGCTTCCATATCCCTTCCAGGGAGAGCAAGCGTCCCATTATTGCCTGAGTGTGTGCGTGAGTAAAGGCTTAAGCCCGCCCCCTCCTGGTAGTCTTGCCTGCAATTCGTGTGTATTTACGCTGCGTCAGTTTGCCTTTCTGTCCCTTGTACTGGCTGTATGATTCCCCCTCAGGTGCCTTTTTTTTCCGTATGGATATAAAGAGGAAGAATTGAAGGTTATGTTTACATAATAATGAAAATATTAATAGAAATACAAAAACAAAACCATTACCAAGGGCGCCACGTTTCCAGAACTGGGACTGCCCTGTGTAGAGTTCGGGGGGTGTGCTTAACAGTGGGTGCACGGGAGCCTGAGGTGCACAGGTCCCGTGGAGCGAGAGAGCGAGCGAGCGAGCGGGTGGGGAGGGAGTAAGTCAGGCTAGGTTCAGGGTCAAGGTGAGGGCTAGGTGGGTGGCTGAGAGAGATGGGCCAGGGTCATGTGTGACACTCGCTCTTCGCTTTTTTCACGCACTCCTTGCAGCACAACAGCTGGTGTGTGTGTGTGTGTGTTTGTCCAGTCTGCCGTATGTGTGTGTGTATGTGTGCGCTGAGCCACGGGCTGCCATTCTCTCCCATGTACTGCTTGTTTGACTCCCTCTCGGTGCTCTCTGAGCCCTTCTGGGGCTCCCTGAACCCCCAGGCCCCCCTCAGGTGCTTCCATATCCAATCCAGGGAGCGTTAGAGTCCCATTTTCCCTCTAGTTTGTGGCTGCGTGAAGGCTTTAGCCCGCCCCCTCCTGGTAGTCCAGCCTGCATTTTGTGTGTATTTACGCTGAGTCTGTGACTGACTTTCTGTCCCATTTTCTGGCTGTATGATTACCTCTCGGTGCTCTGTGGTTCCTTTTGCGGCTCCCTGAACCCCCAGGCCCCCGTCAGGCAGGGGTGGACTGGCCATCTGGCATACCGGGCAATGCCCGGTGGGCCGGCCGTCTCATTTGGGCCGACTGACACTTTTTCAATGTGGCGTGAACGGCCCGTTAAAGCAGTATATCAGCAGACGAATGACACTGAACTGGGCCAATCACATTGTCAGACACCAATAACTTTCCCTTAAGTCCTGTCCGCATGGAGCATTCGGGGGGAACAGAATAAATAAATAAAAAATTTAAAAAAAAAAAAACGGCCCATGAAATCCGCTGATGTGCAGCCCATTGGTTGTTTTCGTGCCCGAGTAGAAAAAAACAATGCTTTCAACACAAACGCTGCCAAATGTGCTGAATTTACAGATGTGTTTGTCACAGCAGGGCCTTAAAGAGTTTGCTTAAGATCTTTTACTGAAACATTTACGCATTTACATTACCGACCCAACTTGTTTCATTTGCAGATCATTAACAAGCAGCTCCTCAAAGACAATGATCACTGATTGTTTTAGAACATAAATAAATATACATCAGTCCTTTCTGAACACTCCTGCTCGACCGAAGAATATCTTCTTTCTGGTTTTATGGATGGACCATAATTTATGAAAATTGACGGCGGAGAGTGAGTGAGAGGGAGGTCGCTGATGGGCGAGCGACATTAACTTTAATTGGAGAGAGAGAGCGGCGCACTGCACATAAGCGCTTGAGAAGTTGTTTGACTTTTACCTCGGGGAAAGTAGAGTCCCATCTGTTACTGTAACACCGTCTATTCCACGAGCTGAAGTTGCTGAACCCTCCATTTAGCATAAATCCATCCCTTGATGAGCAGAGCAACATAACGCAGGCTACTATCACACTTTAGCAGGGGCGTGTCCAGACTTATAGACTGGGGTGCCCCGACCAGAGCACTGATTTATATAGCAGTGGGGCCATGAATTGTGTAAGCCCATACTCCAACAAATATTGATTATTTTTGCTTGTTTGTGTGTTATGAAAAAAACACAGGATAAGAGGATACAGCTTAAAGAAAAACAATTGTTGTTATTTCATTTAGCCAGTTTCGCCAAATAGTCGCCAAAAAGATTAATAATGCTCTAGAATGAATTACTGTGACGGAGTGGTGGAATGTTATGTGTTTTATTTTTTNAAAAAAAAAAAATCAATACAACTGTGTTGCTTTTATTTTCAAAAGCATGACGTTTCAATCATTTCCTCATGGACGCACTTGTGCACGTGAGCCCTGCATAAATAGCAACAAGTATTGATTCAACCCCCCCCCACCACTGTCTATAGACCACCTGAGGGAAAAAGATTTTGATGTGCTTGTGTAGACTCAAATTTTCGGGCTCGCTTGTTACTTGTTGAATCTGATGCTTTAATATAAGGTGGGGGAGGACCCCCATTTCTACTACATAATTTCTCATCCTTGGCCTCCTAATTCTAAGACATTTACTCATGAAAAATGATGAAAAGAGGAGTCCAAATCAGCAGGAGAGTCCATTCAGCTTGAATCCAGAAAAAAGTTTATCCAAGTCTAGCCATCTTTAACAAAGCTTCTGAGTTGAGAGATTTGCAGCACGTTAAATATTCTGTACCAACTGATAACACTAAACAGCATGAACAACGACTGAAAAGAAACCTCTTGCATTTCCTCTCCTAAACCTTCTAACAAAACTCTTAGCCTAAAAACCTCCATCCCAAAAACCTGTGTAGAAAAAAAAAACCCTGAGTAGAAGCCTGCCTCCCTTTAAAACCCAGTGGACGTCTCTTCTCCAGTGGTGATTGGCTGTCATTTGGTGCAGCAGGGCCTTGTAGGGGGGACAGGATACCACCTGATCAATGAGGAGGGGTACAGATAATATCTGGTATTACATCTGACAAGTTTGTGTCCACAAAGTCAACTGAACATCAGCAAATTGACAGTGTGAACCTGGAATTAAGGGAATTACTCAGGACCTGTTAGGATCTTCAGAATGTGTTCAAGTTAAACTACTATAAAGAACATTGAAATCGTCAATGGCCAGAAATCTGTTGGTCATCTCCAGCTGCTGTGTGCTTTGAATAGCCTGGAGACAGGGAGCTTGTCTCCAGTTACCAGGGGGTTGAAGTTGCACTTAGGTCTTTCGGACCTCCCTTTCTCAGGGCGCAGTCCCAGGCTAGACCCCTTTCCACTGAGGTCTCCGCCCAGACTCCCCTGGATTGACAACTCAGCCTTCTGCGTCCCAGTGTCTTCTTTTCAAAAACACTGATCACAGAAGCACTACTCGCCTACTAACTCACTCGGTTTCGGCTTGTAGTGGCCTGACTGTACATTGAGCCGAGCGCGGCGGCCATCAACATGATCTCACTGCCTTTTGCGACCCGACCGGCCGGTGACCCAGTCGATTGCGATCCCCAGTCCATGAAGCAGGACCCCGTAGTGGTTACTAGCCACTCAGTTGGGGAACCGACGGTCTGATCCCTACCCCACTTCGCTATGGGCTATAGGAACTTTGACCGTTTTCACCAGCCTTGCCTGTTCACAGAGGTCACCTCTTGTGCCCCTCTGCTAGGTGTGGGCTGTCACCCACGTACCACGCCTGGCCCACACACCTACATGCAACCAGTGCGCCGACTAGACGGTACCACGGCAGTATGTTCATTCATACTTCATCAGACACGGGGGCCTTCAGTCCTCTCCCCAGCACTATACTTCGTCTTTAACGTGCCCTCGGAACTTTGCAATTCCGCTTCCGCCGCCGCCGCCTGTTACAGGCTCGGTTTGGGGTGCCTAATCCCCTTCCCTAACCTGTAGTTTGGAACCTATAGGTTATGTAAAGGCCAGTTTCATGGCCCTGTCTCCTCCTGGAGTCAGCCGTCTGACGAACGTGACAGCTGGCATCTATATGCAAGGATATCTGGGAATTTAGCCTTCAGTAGGGTAAATTGCTTACTTTAATAAAAAAAAATCCACAACACTTGTTCAAGCTCAAGACAGATGGATTTTTCTCACTGAAAATGTAAAATGGAGCTAAAAATGATATTATTTTGTAGAAACTTGCTTCAAATTTATATTGCTTGTTTGTGTTTTTACTGTTTATCACTTCCATAAGAGTATTTTCCTTTTTGACCCACACCAGTTTTACATGTTTACAGAAATTTCTTATTCCTCTAGTTACCAGTAGAAGATAATCAAAATAGATAAATAAAAGCATTGTAAAAATGAAAAAAAAGTTAATATTGAGCAGAATCAAGTTTGTGTTCTTGCTGGTGTGGTCCTCCTAAATGAATCAGGTTTCTCATGTGGCCCCTTGTAAAAATTAAATGCCCACCCCTGCTTTACTGTGATACTGTGATAAACCAGAATACTACATTTCCATCTGTCTTTCAAAAGACAACACTTACCTGTAAGATGAGAGTTACTGCTGTGTGCCCTTCTTTGTGCTCTACTAACTTCCATCCTACAGTGGAAAGATCAGAGACTTGAGGTTGCTGTGTTGCTGGATTCTAGATTTCCAAGGCGGAAATCATTTCCAAATGAAGGAAACCAAATGATTCTGAAAATTGTGGGGAAACTGCTATTTATAAATACAATACAGAGGATAAGAAAACCAATAGTGTAATGGCTTAGGTTGTGTTGAAGTGGGTCTGTTCTTGAACTAACGGTGAGAGTGCAAGTCCAGCCTGGGCATGTTTGATACAGCTCTGCTCTCACACCCTCCCTATTCTTTTTTTTTTCCTGCCTTCATACTTTAAAGGCATGAAAAGCCCCCAGTAATATTTCAGAAACAAAACAAAAACTTAAAAAGCTCATAAACCAGTTGCAAAATCCAAACACCCGCCAAGTTTTTCAAGCAACAACCACTTTACCCACTCACTCATGAAACTCTGAGCCAGCAAACCCATGTCAAAATCCATAACATAACCTGTTTGTAATTTGCACCAGCCTAATGTGAAATTTGTAGAACACATCTCATGAATATAGCAAAACCACTTAAACATTTTATTATAAAATTATGAATGAATCATACAAACGGATACAAACAGATATACTGAATAAAAAACATGGTCTGCACTTAATCATTATCATTACTGGCATCATTGTATTATATGATGATTAACTGTTGTTCGTGTATCCACTTTAAACCATGTAATTATTTAATGCTATCAAACAGGAATGTGCAGGAGAATCAAATTCAGACAATCCATCAACCAGCAACACGCTTTGAGTGCACTTTATGTTATTGACCACTAGATGTCCTGCTTGAGTGTCCTTGAAGCCTCGAGTAATGAAGCATGGCTGTTTTCGAATCCACCTATCACATACTACATTCTAATGCAGTATGTAGTAGTCACTGTATTTGAATGTACTATGTAGTATGACAGTTCTGTTTGGTCTGTTTTGTAGTTTTCTACTCTGGTTTCCAGTTTGAGGAATGTGAGAGTCAGTCTGCTGGATTTTTTTCTTGACTTAATCATAATTTATTATTCTAAATAATTATATATTAGTGCAACAGAAAGAAACCTCTAAATTATGGAAGAAAAAGTTAGAATTTTTGGGTTTAAAAAGTCGTAAATTTACAGTACAGAACAGGATTAAACACAGACGTCCTCTGCAGTTATTATAAATGATTAAAGGTCCCAGTACTTTAAACTGCATTAGTTTTACCAGGAGACCTCTGATCTTTTGTAATAACTGCAGAGGACGTCTGTGTTTAAATGTGGATGTTGCAACAAAATTAATCATATTTGATTTTCAATATTATACCATATGTTATTCATTGAAAATAATCTGGAGTGGATTGACTTTTTATATTTAGAGATGATGGAAAAGCTGCTTCTGATAATGCACGTATGATTTCAAATACCATAATAGAAAAATGTAAACAATGTAAGTACCCCACTTAAAAGATGTTTTAGGGTTTTACACTTGAATTGTTCAGCTGCTTCGCCCAAACTTTCTCCGGTTTCCATCATTTTCATTGCAGACCTATGGCGGAGCTTTGCATTGTGGGAAACAATACCCCAGGTAGACTGGTCCGATGCATACTGAGAAATGTTCCTGGATCAGTAGGTCACCCTGGTAGTTTTGGCATACTGCAACTTTCACATTTATTGGCAGACTGCACATTGGGCAAATCAGTACATACAGCTAGTATAATATGCAAATTCAAAAAACAGTCCATATTTTGAAAAACTGTAATGAAGCTTTACAAAGCCTCATTCAGCCATCACTAGATGTGGTACCTTGTTGCAGTACCCCACATATAAGCCCCTACTGTCAGGTGGTCAAGGCAGCAGGAACAAAACCAGGACTGGGTCCAGTTAGGCTCAATAGTTCAAAGAGGGTAAGGTCAGAGGGCAGGTCAAAGACAGGCAGAGGATCAGAACTGAGAAACTAGAGAAGAAGGACAACTGGAAAGTCTTTTATTAAAGCTGAGAACAATGGCAGGTTTTCAAATTCACATACTATACCAGCAGTACGTACTGATTTGCCCATAATGCAGTATGCAGTATGTGAACAAATGTGAAAGCTGCAGTATGCCAAACCTACCTGGGTGACCTACTGATCCAGGAAAATTTCTCAGTATGCATTAGACCAGTCTAGTTGGTGTACTGTTTTCCACAATGCAAAGCGCCTGGCCGCAGGTCTGAACTGAAAATGATGAAAGTTTGGGCGAAGCAGCCGAACAATTCAAGTTTGAGCCCTAAACCATCTTTTAAGTGGGGAACTTATATTGTTTTCATTTCCTACTAACTTCTTTGAAATCATACGTTCATTACCAGAAGCAGCTTTTCCATCATCTCTAAATATAAAAAGTCAATCCACTCCAGATTATTTTCAATGAATAACATATGGTATAACATTAAAAATCAAATATGATGAATTTTGCTGCAACATCAACATTTAAACACAGACGTCCTCTGGAGTTATTACAAAGATCAGAGGTCTCCTGGTTAAACTAATGCAGTTTAAAGCGCTGGGACCTATAATCATTTGTAAAAACTGCAGAGGACGTCTGTGTTTTAATCCTGTGCTGTGCGTTAAATTTGTGACTTCTTAAACCCCAAAATTCTAACTTTTTCTTCCAAAATTTAGAGGTTTCTTTCTGCAGAATTTATTAATTCAATATGTATCAAGTTGCCCGAATATAACTGAATAATAATAAATTATAATAAAGTCAAGAAAAAAATCCATCAGCTTTACTCTTGCATTCCTCAAACTGGAAACCGGAGTAGTAAACTACAAAACAGACCAAACAGAAGTGTCATACTACAAACTACATTCAAATACAGTATGCAGTATGCAGTACCTACTATATACTGCATTATAAAGTAGTATGTAGTAGGTGAGTTCTAAAAAAGCCAAGGTTTGGTGGACAGGGAGGTTTGAACACAGGCCTGATTGCAGGTGAGCTGCAGCTGGATGCTCAGGTGCACAAAGGTGCCTGATCAGGTGGGTGTGTCCCCCAGAGCAGAGGAAGCAGAGGTGAGTGGAAAAAATACCACACCCTCAGGGCAAAACAGACAAATATGAAACCCTTACTACAGAAGAACTTCAACAAACAGGACCCTCTTTTTACATCACTACACTCTGCTCGTACCCCAACTGACAGAAAACAATAATAGGTATGTTTCTTCTGTGATAATTATTTGTTTGTTTATTTATTTTTATCACTTCATTGTTTACTTTAGGTAATGTCTTTGTCCCTGTATGATTTCTGATTTTTTTGTCATGTCATTGCTTTGGCTGCAAGACATCAAAACAAAACCATCATAAGTGAAGCGCTCATGAATAAAGGAGTTTGTAACAGTATTAGGAGTATTCAAGTCACATAAAGTAGTCCAAACAGCTCCCAGCAGTCAGCCTGTTGACAGAGGCTCCATCTCAGGCATTTTTACAAACAGAAGCAGAGATGTTATTTATTTTTAGTGTATAACTCATTGTTGATTTTAAACGTTTACTCCCAAATACCCTCAACTCAGTTTGACAAAAGACAGGTGACTTTTACCCCCAGGTTCACAAAGAAAGTAGCAAAAAAGAAAGTAGATTTGAAGGACAAGACCTAGAAAAAGGCTTGAGTACTGAAGTCCCTGTGAGTACTTTATAAGTGATAATCAATTACACTTTTATGAAAAAATGTGGCTGATAATACACCATGATTTACACTGTAAAAATATCTAAATGCAACACTTTGGTTTTGCTTGCATTTTTCATGAGCTGAACTCAAAGATCTCAGATTCATTTCTTCATACACAAAAGGCCTTTTTCTCTCAAATAATATTCACAACTGTATTTAAATCTGTGTTGGTGAGCATGTCTCCCTCACCCAGATAATACTTCCTCCTCACAGGTGTGGTCTATCAAGATGCTAACTCAAAAGCATGATAGTTGTGCAGGTGTGTAAATGATTGTTTTCCAGACTACTAGTGCCTACACTAAAAGAAAAAAAAACCTCTTAAGATTTACTTAATAAAATCCTCTTAACAAATGAGAATTAAGAATTTTAAAGTATATTTTACTCATTTAACATAAAGGAAAAGTTCCTCAGAACCATCAAGTAAAATCTTCTTACTTTTCATGGTACACTATAAAATACAATTAGTTATAATTACTTTAAAAAAGCATGCAAACTGGTTGCACTTAATAAAATAAGTGAAGAGAATCATATTTAAAGTTGTACTAAATAGTGCTTCTTAAGTCGAGTACACTTATGAATGAGTTAAAGCAACAAAAACCTTTAAGTGGAGTGTACTTGATAACTTACTTTAGATGTACTCTTGACTTAGTGAAGACTATTCAGAATCACTGTTTTAATCTGATAAGTTATTACTCAGGTTGACCATGAGTGAGGAGGGCAGGCAGTGGACATGAGACCCTACTGTGTACATAGGGGGCACATTCTGTCATTACCCTGGTATAGACTAGCTATCTATGCTACGTGGCTTAGTCCAGCTGTCTACGGCATAGACTGGATGTCAAGTATACCAACAAATAATATTTCCATTGTAGAACTCTTGATGCAAACTCATGTGAATGTTTTGCATTAGCCTCTAATTTGACCAGGCATTTTTATTTACTCACTTAAGCTGTCCATCATGTTCTAAACTTTGAATTAAACTGTAATTTATGCTCCACGGGGTATATACAGCGAGTCAGAGCCATAGAGCAAAGACAGTTTGTGACACCTGCGTGAATCACCCATGTACCGCAGGGTCTCATGTCCACTGTGTGCCCTCCTCACTCACGGTTACAAGGTTTGAAAAGGAATAAAGTCCCTTCTTCCTCTTCTTTAAATGCACAGTGGTGGTGAGACTGTGTTGGCTACATATTGTTGCAAGTGAGCTTAACTCATATTAAGTCATCTTCACCCAAAACACTGAGTATTTTGCATTTTCCACCATGCAAGTAGCTGTTAATGCAAGCAAGGAGTGCATAATGTGGATAACCTGGAAAAGATAACCTCGGGATGTAAGTCAGGGTTGCTGTTGGATTTTACAGTGGAGCATTTGTGAGGATATTAAGTAAGTGTGACTTAATTTTACTGGTGCTTCAATTTTTGTTTCCTAACACCAATAACACCAAAGCTCATGTGCTGGTTCAATGACGCTCTAAAATTTTGTTTTAAAACTTATTTAGTATTTCAGTGTTTCTAGCAGGGGCTAAAAAACATGTAACTGGTATTAAAAAGTCCATAATAAGACTTATAATAATAATAATAACTTTATTTATAGAGCACCTTGAAAAACAACTGTTCACAAAGTGCTTTACAGCAGAGATCGGCAGCAAAATCAACAGACAGACAAACAAATAGTGAGACAAATAGCGAACAACAATGAAAAGAACAAAAAAAAAAAAAAAAGTAAAAGAGAAGAGGACCCAGGCAGTGCAAGACCCTATGCTGAGACCATGAGGACCAGAGGTGAGAAGGAGTAAAAAAGCAAACAGGAACAATAGAGAAGATAAAAACAACAATGAAATATAGTGGTGAATAAACAAGGTAATAAAAGGATAAAACAGCCTGAAAATTAGAGTGGAAATGATAACTGAAGGGCTCAGCTCGTTAAAAATAATTTAATAAATAAATAAAAACATAAATAATTAAAATAAACTCGTAGACGAATGAATAAATAGGGAGGTAAATAGATAAATAAATAATTGAGTCAGCTCTGTAAGAGGGTGGTAAAAATACAAAAGAGGTGAAGAGAGTAGCGGTGGTAAGAATAGGAAGAAGACGACATCACATAAAAGCAAGACGGTAAAAGTGTGTTTTAGAAGAGATTTAAAAACAAAAAAACAAAATTTATTTTGACATTTTATTTTTCAAGAAAGAACATTTTTATGCCCTGTGTGAGATTTTCTTGCACGCAAAATAAATGTGAATTTCAAATTCAATGCAGTCCAGTGTTTTCCTCATCC
This sequence comes from Thalassoma bifasciatum, assembly GCA_008086565.1. Lineage (NCBI taxonomy): Eukaryota > Metazoa > Chordata > Actinopteri > Labriformes > Labridae > Thalassoma > Thalassoma bifasciatum. The sequence goes on from RPOG01000518.1 coordinate 149,440, forward strand.
CTCTTCATCATTCCTTTTCTAACACATTCTCCTGCAAAGGAACAAGTCATTTTGGTGAAAGGAAAAAAGGCCTGAAAGTAATTTTGAGATACAAATGTAGCCCGAGTTGCAATTGCTTTGCTCTGGGGGCCAGTGTCCAACAAGTTGTTGTCACCTGCTACCACTCCTCTCCACTCCCCACTCTCAGAATCACCCATGGGTGTAGAATAGACTGTAAATCTGGGTGGGATGTAGCAGGTTGCTGAGGTATTGGCAGCATCTTTGCAGCTTCAATTATTTTACGCCCGGCTCTCAGGCGCAACAAATGAAGGAGACGAGACCAAGGTTTCAACTGGTTAACTTTTATGTTTTAGCATTTTTAATGTAATGCAACTTTCAGTTTTTTGAAAAGCGCTCTATAAATAAAATGTATTATTGTCACGGCTTCCAAAAATAAACCTTTTGTCGGTGAGAGTAAAAGATTAGGTCCTGATGTGCGTAGATTTTGTGATGCACTTAAAAGCTGTAACAACAAATGGGCTGCCATCCAGATATGATTTCTGTGTATTTATAAAAACAAGCAGCACAGAATGGAAAAAAGTGAAAAAAGAAAACAGAGAAAAAAGGTGATGGATGAATGAGCAGCGGTCAACAAAAGTTTCAGTTGTACCCAACCTGACTTTCTCCTCAGTGTTACTGATGAGCACACACCTCCACACACTTGCACCCGCCTACTCCCACATGAATCACCGCCTCTACAACACACACACACACACACACACATTCACTCAAGCCCACAGTGCTTCTTATAGTTAACCTGTATGTCTCCTACAATAATAATAATAATAATAATAATAATTACAATAATAATAATGTTGAACACTAGAGCTGGACAGTCAAAAAGAAAAAGGATGTTACGACAGAGCAAAGCTAAACAGGTAGAACAGACGTGACTCTGCTGTGGAAATCACTGCATTAAAAACAAACATGACTCAGACACTGTGGAGACTTCACTGGTCCTGAGCCTGTTTAAGATAGACGTATGAGAAGAAAAAACTGCCTGACTCCATGACTTTTCTTTGATGGACAAAGACACAACACCTGCAGCATGCACTGGTGTAGCTCCACACCTCCTCATGTGCAAAAGGCCACAGCACAACAGAAATACAGACAAAGGAGGTTTAAGGTGTTCAACAACAAGTGATAACATTTTCCTCACTGTTATCCTCACGGCCGGTTATCCCAATAGAAAACTCTATGTCTAAGTAGTGAGAGTAAGTAAACAAAGGCAGTGCAGTGCAGAACAAAACTGTAATAACAACAGTGAGAGGGTTGTATCCTGGGCACAAACTGGAATAACAGTCTGTGAAGAAACAACAAAAAGTTGAACCTTTAAACATCCATTTTGGCTGTTTTGCATTTGCGTTGTAACTTTTGCACTTGTGTTATTGCTTTTGCATTCATGTAACGGCTTTTCCATTTGTGTTGAAGCTTTTGCCATTGTGTTGTGGCTTGTGCATTTGCGTTATGGCTTGTGCATTTGTGTTATGGCTTTTGCATTTGTGTTGTATCTTTTGCATTCATATGATGGCTTTTGTATATGTGTTGTAGCTTTTGCATTTGTGTTATGGCTTCTTCATTCATGTTGTGGCTTTTCCATTTGGGTTTAAGCTTTTGCCATTGTGTTGTGGCTTCTGCATTTGTGTTATGGCTTTTGCGTTCATGTGATGGCTTTTGCACTCGTGTTATGGCTTTTGCATTTGTGTTTTAGCTTTTCCTGTTGCGTTGTGACTTCTGCATATTTTTTTATGGCTTTTGCATATGTTTTGGAACTTTTCCCTATGTATTGTGACTTTTGCATGTGTGTTGTAGCTTTTCCTGTTGGGTTGTTGCTCCTGCATCCGTATTAAGGCCTTTGCATTTGTTTTGTGGATTTTGCTTATGTTTTAGCTGTTGCATTTGTGTTGTGCCTTTTGCATTCATGTTATGGCTTTTGTGTATATGTTGAAGCATTTGCAATCATGTGATAGCTTTTGCATTTGTCTTGTAGCTTTTCCTGTTGTTTTGTGACTCTGCATACTTTTTTTATGGCTTTTGCATATATTTTGGAGCTTTTCCTTATGTGTTGTGGCTTTTGTATGTGTGTTGTAGCTTTTCCTGTTGAGTTGTTGCTCCTGCATCCATATTGAGGCCTTTGCATTTGTATTGTGGATTACACTTGTGTTTTAGCTGTTGCATTTGTGTTGTGCCTTTTGCAATTGTGTAGGAGCTTTTTCTAATGTCTTGTGACTTTTGCATTTGTAATATTGCTTTGGCATCTTTGTTGTGGCTTTGGTATATGTGCTGTAGCTTTTGCTGGTTTTGTTGGAGCTTCTGCATTCATGTTGCGGTTTTTGCATTTGTGTTGTGGCTTTTGCACTTGTGCTATAGCTTTTGCATTTGTTTTGTATCTTTTGCATTCATGTTATGGCTTTTGTATCTGTGTTGCAACATTTGCATTCATGTCATGGCTTTTGCATTTGTGTTGTAGCTTTTCCTGTTGTTTTGTGACTTCTGCATACTTTTTTTATGGCTTTTGCATATATTTTGGAGCTTTTCCTTATGTGTTGTGGCTTTTGTATGTGTGTTGTAGCTTTTCCTGTTGAGTTGTTGCTCCTGCATCCGTATTAAGGCGTTTGCATTTGTATTGTGGATTACGCTTGTGTTTTAGCTGTTGCATGTTTGTTGTACCTTTTGCAATTGTGTAATAGCTTTTTCTAATGTCTCGTGACTTTTTCATTTGTAATATTGCTTTCAAGTCTTTATTGTGGCTTTGACATATATGCTGTAGCTTTTGCTGGTTTGTTGGAGCTTCTGCATTCATGTTGTAGTTTTTGCATATGTGTTGTAGCTTTTCCCTATGTACTGTGACTTTTGTATTTGTGTTGTAGCTTTTCCTGTTGGGTTGTTGCTCCTGCATCCGTATTAAGGCCTTTGCATTTGTTTTGTGGATTTTGCTTATGTATTAGCTGTTGCATTTTTGTTGTACCTTTTTGCAATTGTGTAGTAGCTTTTTCTAAATCTTGTGACTTTTGCATTTTTAATATCGCTTTGGCATCTTTGTTGTGGCTTTGTCATATGTTGCTGTAGCTTTTGCTGGTTTGTTGGAGCTTCTGCATTCATGTTGTGGTTTTTGCATTTTTTGTTGTAGTTTTTGCAGTTGTGATGTGATTTTTGCATTTGTGTTGTAGCTCTTGCCGTCATACTGTGGCTCTTGTGTTTGTGTTGTGGCTTTTGTAATTCATCTGACAACTTCCGGCCACATTATTAATCACCTGAGGCGGAGAGAGATAAATCTGATCTGAAGACATCACAGGCTAAAATGAAGGCCACTGACTAGGGCTGAATGATTTATCGTTTTTTGATCGAAATCGCAATTTCAGACATCGTGATCATGTGATCGCCAAAGCTACGATTTTTTTCCTGCTCCTGACTGACCCAGGATCTGTTGTGTCAGCTGTTTCACACACGTGTCTTGAGTGTGAGACTGTTGGGAAAAATCCTTTTTTCCATTTAACTTGACACAATTTAGAATATTTTGCACCACATCATTTTTAAAAGTTAAAAGTCAAAGATAGTTCTTTTTGTTCTTTAGTTTTTATAACTTAAAATACAATTTAAAAAGTCCGGTTTCAAAAAAGCAGGAATGGGCGTTAGGTTTTTAAAGAGGAGTCAAAATTTGACAACTTATCGAAAAATCTTCTTTTTTATATGCCTCTGTATTTATTTCTCATAATTTCGACTTAAATCTTAGAATTTTGACTTTCTTTATCAAATTTCAGCTTTGTATTTCAAAAAATGCTTTTATTTCAAAATGTAGACTTTTTTATCCTTAACTTTAATCATCTCAAAATTTTGACCTTAAATGAGAAAGTTTGGACTTTTTCACATAATCTTAAACTGATTTCTTAAACTTAAGAAGTTTCATCTCAAAATCTTGACTTTTTGTCTCAGAATTTTGTCTTTATTTCTAAAAAGTTTGGCCTTTTATATCAAAATATTGATCTTTTATTTAAAAGTTTGAAACAATTCTTACCTTCAGTTTTCATTTTCATCTTTGGGTTAGAGCAGTAGCTTTAGATGTTTCAATGGTTTGATGTAATTTTCTGTCAAGTTTGTAAATGTTACTGTACATAGTGAAAACTTCACTAAAGCATGATTCAAAGAAAATCATGAATCCAATTGAAATCGCTATATCTGCCAGAAAAATCGCAATCAGATCTTTTTCTAAAATTGTTCAGCCCTACCACTGACCATGAAGCTTTGTCAGTCAGGATGTGCTGACTGCCACATCCTGTGAATCAAAAACTGGAAACAGAGTTCATGGTGGGTTTATGCTGACAGGTGAGGCTGTGAAAGAAAAATTACAAACAGCCTACAGCAGCCCAACTGTTTACTGAGTCTTTCCTGAGCAAGCGTAGCTGCAGCTCGATGATGGAGAGCATACGAGGAGCCTGGGGCGGGGGTCAGTGGGAGGGTCCAAATGAAGGGGACTTTAAATACCTGACCAGGTGTAGGTGTGTGAAGTGAGACGCCTGGCTGCAGACAAGATGACTTCAGTGATCATCCTGGCTGTTGGTGAGTGTCTCCTTCTTTTCTCAGTGTGGAACGTAAACAGTTGTAGATGTTTGTACGAGAACTGTGAGTAAGTCAAACACAGACTTACGGTGTGAGTAAAAGTAAGCAAAATAAATCCAACAAAGTGTCATCTGCATAAACCTGCGTCGTTTGTCTGTGTGTAATAGTACTGTTTACGTTAAGTGCAAATAGAGGGAAAAAAACCTATTAAACTGATGAATAGTATGTTAGACTGAGGCTTTTATATTTAGCACTGTCCATCAACGAAATAAGACCTGAAGAAACTAATGAAGCGGAAGCTACAAGGGAATATCTGCAAGAACTTCAACCAAGTCTGTCCAAGATTTTGGATCAAAGGACAAATCAGGACAAAAAGGAGATAAAATGACGTCTCACTGAGGATTTTAATGAAGACTTTTGTTTTCGTGTCTTTCAGCTCTGGCAGCTGGACTCCTACTGATCTCTGGAACTGGTAAGAAGTTAAATCACTCTAATTGAATCCTTCAGCCCCAAAGTTAAAGTTTTTAAAACATAAAACAGAGGAAAAAGTAGCTTCAAAGAACAAGATGGACAAAGGATTTGACCCGATACCCAAAAATGTGATTTCAGAAGAATGTAATCAATACAGAATTTAAAAGAAAAAAATAAGTATGGTTGTATGTCAAAGCCCTTTGTAGTCTGGTGTTGTAAAAGGTGCTGTGTGAATAGCTTAATTTCTTTTATATAATACAGTGACAAAGGTGAAGTGTCTTTCAAATCTCATCTCTAACCCTGACCAAATGGGTGATGACCACTTCAATTTGTTCTTCACTTCAACGATAATCTAATGATTTTCGATAAATTGCATGAGCCCATTCAGCAAAAGTACCCTCCCAATAAAATGTAATGTATGTAATAAGTGTAATGTAATAAAAAGTTAAAATGACAAATGATGCTCACATTTTTTAGAAATATATCATAAAGAATCTGTTTTATTCACATTCATATGATGAATAACTCTTTTTACATATCTAATTTCTGTGAATATAGTGGAAAACTGTTATGAAATATAAAAAATACAGGGGAAACCTATAGAGACCAGTCTCTGTCCTTAAATGTGAGCATTAAACCAAAAAAAGAGGGCAGCAGCTGCTTTAGGGCCAAGTATGACAAAACAAACATTCAGTTAAAAAAGCTCTAGATTCTTAAATATTGAGTGTGGAGCCAGGAAGTGACTAAAGCCAATTTTTTTAGGTCTCCCTTTCAAAGAGATTTTTAATTTCAATGGCACCAACCTGGTTAAATAAGAAAAAGTTAAAAAAAAAAAAAACATATAGAAACAAACATATACTTGTTTATTAATTCACTTATTTTCCTGCTTAATTCTTGGGGTGATGGTATTTTGTAGCATTGGAAAATGATCAAGCATTGCAAAGTTGAGTTTATGTTGAGGCCTGATAACACAGAGAACTTTTTATAAGAATCTGTTGCCGCAAACTACATCTGTGTGATCAAAATTCACATTTCTTTTTTTCCTTTTAACCTCTTAAACGCTGGCCTCTGTTTTTGCTCTTTGCTCAAATACTTCATGGGCGTCAGTTTAGGGGGGGGGGGACGGGTGGGACGTGTCCCCCCCACTTTTTGCCAGACGTCAGTTTGCCCCCTTAATGTGTAACCCGTACAAGTGTGAGTTTTGCACGGTGTTTTGGTGTCGTGACGCGTGAATATGGTCGAAGGTGACGTCGGTGTATAAGTGTGTCGGTGAGCTGTGGTCTGTTTGTTTCTAGACGTTTTTAACAAAGACAAAGTCGCTGCGGCTCGGTAAAGTCTCCGGATCAGTTCAGAACAAGAGAATGACAGACTTTGATCTGGTTGAAGTTAATACTTTAAGATCACTGATTCGTTCATTTCGCTGTCAATCAAAAAGGGATTCGCCTCAGACAGATCATCCAATCATCATGCAGAAGCCGAATGTCAGGCCCCGCCCACTGCCCCATAGACCCCCATAGAAGCTGAGCTTCCGATGGGCGGGACAAACCCCAGCATTTATCCAATGACCGTCCAGTTTCACGCAGTGGAACAGCCCACTTCGTGCTTCCCAATTTAATTCTGTAGAAGCTCAGCGTCCGAAAACACTGGAGCTGCGGGGATAAATGAAAACGAAGTGGTGTCAGCTCCTGTGGTTAGTCGCTAATTCTGAGCAACAGACGAACGCGTTCTTGCGCACAACTAGTCAGTGAAATGTACACACAGCGGTAAATAGTTTACCACTTTATTTTTTCATTCTAGGGAAAGCTGAGCTTCCTTTGCAGTCTCAGAGTAATCACCACTGCACTGTAAAACCTGATGAGTAAGTTCAACTCAAATGATTTGAGGAAACCGGTTGCCTTGAATCATTTAAGTTCAATAACTTACACTGCATAAGTTCAGAAAACTAATTCATTTGAGCTAAAGTTACTTAAATGTGTCATTAAAAAGGAAACAGTTGGACCAACTTAATCGGATTGTTTCAATCGGTAACACTTAAATGAATTAAGTTCTTTTAAATTATGTGAGTATGTGTAAATTAACACACTTGATTAAGTCAAATGAACTTAATGATTCAACTTCCTTCAAATCAACGTTTTACATTAATCTAACAACTTCAGTTGTTTCAACTTGATAATGTGTATAATCCCAAAATAAAATATTGCTCTTTTCTAACCCAACATTCTACCCTATAACATTCATACTTTTGAATAAAAATTTGATGTCAAATTTTAGATAACTCCTGTTATATTTTCAGGAACCAGAGCCCCTGCCACATCAAACACAGAAACCTGCACGTTCAGGGGTGGACTGTGTCATGAGCTCTAATATCTACTATTCTCCCTCCTCACTCACGGTGACAAAACCATAAACCTTGATTTGGCAAACCAGAAACTTTTGTGTTATCAAGTTGAAACAACTGAAAACTTTAAGTTCGATTAATGCAAAACATTGATTTGAAAACAGTTAAATTATTGAGTATATTTGACTTAATCAAGTGTGTTGATTTAACTTACTAACTTTATTTAAAAGAACTTTATTCATTTAAGTGTGACCAACTGAAACAATTAAGTTAAGTTGGTCCAACTTTTCCCTTTTTTCATGGCACATTTAAGTAACTTGAGCTCAAATGAATTAGTTTTCTGAAGTTATACAGTGTAAGATATTAAACTTAAATGATTCAAGGCAACCGGTTTCCTCAAATCATTTGAGTTGAACTTACTCATCAGGCTTAACAGTNATTTATGCCGAAACTTCAACTTTAAGTGATTAAATCACAGGTGACTTTTCAAAGTAAATTTATTACATTTTTTAAAGGTAAAATATTCTCAATCCTTTTACATCAATACACTAGTGGACAGTTGTTGCATGGACATGTATTTACAAGGGGCTCACTGCTGTGACTCTTTGTACAACAAGTACAACTGTTACCCAATTGTTTAGCAAAGCTACAGCTTTCAAGTTGTACCCAGAATGCCTTTAAGATTGTTAACCTTACTGTTATTTTCACCGTGAATGAGGAGGGGGGGCAGTGGACATGAGAGCCTGCTGTATGTGGCAATATTACATACAAGCCTCCATGTCGTAGGCTGACTGTATACACTCTACAAAGTGGACCAGCCAACTACTCCTCACAGTCATATACTGATCAGTTTGTGTGTCATGTACTGTCGTCGTTGTTCACGGTTCGTTTTAGTTTCATTTTGTAGGGTCAAGTTTACTTTTCGACTATTTATAGATGTCCTTAACAGTACCTACTAACTTGGTAAAGAATACCTAAGGGTTCTCCTTGGCCAAGAGCTATGGGTCGGGACAAGGAATGGTTTGGAACAGTGGTACTCACTCCTGGGCACACAACAGACATAAGTGCCTGCTGTACAAGCATACCAGACACAAGCTGTCTACACTTCCCAGTAAAGGCTGCCTGACTGCCCATGTCCTATGGCATAGGCAGGTTGACTTCCTGCATGGAGGAGGTGAGCTGTCTATGCTCTGCAGCATAGACCATCTCTGTTTCTGCACTCCATGGTGTAGGATGGCTGTCTGTCTGCACCCCACGATGCAGGCAGGCTGACTGTCTATCCTGCATGGTGCAGGCAGGCTTGCTGTCCATGCTCTGCATCACAGACCGGTGCTGTGTCCACAACGGCTGGCTGCACCAAAGCATTCATGGCTAAGACTTATAGCTAGTATATCACTGTCTATATCATATCATTACACTACATCATGTACTGTAATATGACATACAGTGAAAAACTGGCAGCCAAAAAAAAGTAAAATAATTAGACCAAACTAAGGTTCAAATTAAGGGCTTATCCATAGTCATCAGGAATTGCACAGGAATAAACAACATTACTTCCTGTACCTCAACATCCAGAGACCGTTAGAGTGGTGACAGCTGGTCTGGTCCATGGAGGACAGACAGCTGATCCACACGACTGTATAGACAATCGGTGTACACTGTGGTGCGTGGACAGATCTAAACCACAGTGCACAGACAGTCTGTGTTGTGCTTGGGTGGGATCATGTACAGCAGGCTCTCATGTCCACTGTGTGCCCTTCTCACTCATGGTCACAAGGTTTGGTAAGGAATAAACTTCAGTTTGATTGTATCTACTCTATTTTTCCAATGCTTTTTACGCATTTTCTCTTTAGTTCACCAAGATTTTTAGTTACACATACTTAAGTTATTCAGTAAATCCATTGAATCCTTTCATTCAGATACGAATTAAAATGGTTCAAAAAGGTTTGTTTGTCTTATTTTCAAAGCACTTAATTCTACTCAACATTCTTCAGTGTAAAAGTGTTTCAGCAATTAAATGAAGTAAAAGGCAGGAATTATTTGGAGTCCAAGGTTTACTGAAACTGAAGAAACAAGGTGATGGAGGTTAAAGTGACGTGACATATGAGAGGAAAATGTTTGCAGGGGGATAAATGGATAATATTCCTGTAAAGAGGCCATGCAGAAAGAGTTGTGTTCTTTTTAACAGCACATTGTACCCTGTGGACTTTTTTTTTCAAAAAGGTTAATGGCTATTTACATTTACACAACAAAGTTAAGTTTATGTATAAAATACCTTTTTTCCATATTTTCAGCAAACTCAGAATTGTGATTTTAGTTGTTTTAAGCAAACTCATCCATCACTGTACGGTTATGACAAAACGTCATTTTCATGAAACCATCATTAGGTTGGAAAGGAGCAGTATTTGACTTCTGGGTTGGTTTGTAATAACTCAACTTTGTTGACTTTGAACTTCAAGATGTATCTCGAAATTTGACCCCCTACCCAGAATATACACCGGATCGATCCGGGGCGGGTTGTCAGATTAGAGTATCTTTTGGGTATACCCCGGTTGATAGAACCCACGGACAATCCAGGCCCCACTTTACAGCTTAAGTGTAACCCAAGTATAAACCACACTGGCCCCACATACAAATGCTGGCTGGGTGGTAATCTTCAACAGGTAAAGAGGAGTACTACATTTTCACACTGCCCTCGGTTCAGGTGCACAGTAACAATGGCTTCTGGTGCAGGCCTCATGTCTGTCTCAGATGCATCAGGGTCTCCAACCCAGATCAGCAGGGTCTGCTCTTTCAACTCAGATAAAATGAGTTCAAATCTACTTAAACAAAATAAGTTTTTTGAACAAGCTTCAAATGATTAAAAAATACTTAAACGATGAAAGAAAAATGCATGTACTTAAATCTACTGAGTTACTACTACAGTTATTCATTTTTGAGTTAGACCAACTTCATCGAAATGAGTGCCTGCCACTTTTNCCACGGACAATCCAGGCCCCACTTTACAGCTTAAGTGTAACCCAAGTATAAACCACACTGGCCCCACATACAAATGCTGGCTGGGTGGTAATCTTCAACAGGTAAAGAGGAGTACTACATTTTCACACTGCCCTCGGTTCAGGTGCACAGTAACAATGGCTTCTGGTGCAGGCCTCATGTCTGTCTCAGATGCATCAGGGTCTCCAACCCAGATCAGCAGGGTCTGCTCTTTCAACTCAGATAAAATGAGTTCAAATCTACTTAAACTTTTATTCAAAAAACTTGTTCGAAGTTTACTAATTTTTTATGAATTTGCTACTTTCTTTTTACGTACATGAATTTAGATGACTCAATGATGATGTCAATAAGTAAAAACTCAATCTGGTTGAAGTAGCTTTACTCACGGACGGTGAAAAAGTCCCTTAATTCAATAAAGTTGAGTGAAGTAAATAATTCTATGTGACAAAGGTTTTACAGTGTGGACTCTTTTTATATCCTGTTTACTGATGACATAGGGGCGCGTAGCGAGTCTCCTTCAACTCCAAAGAACTGTTAAAACCCTTGTTTAGAAATCCAAAGCTGTCTGAAGTATTTTTGAACAGAAAATTATCAGGAAAAGAACATAATCACCTGAAATTAAAAAGATACCTACTCAGACCAGATTCATATAACCAGAGGAACTGTGGTCGCTTTGCACAGGGATTAAAAACACATCTCCTTCACATTTATTATGAACTATCAGAGGTCCCAGGTGAAACTAGTCCTGTGCAAACAGAAGGGTAGATGCATTTTAATATAGCCTTACTTAAAGTAGTCGTCATCATCCCAAGCACCTCTCAGAAATCATTTTGCAAATAGTTATTTCCCCCCCCACTTTTCAAAACAAACTGACGCCCTTGGATAGACCCAAATTGAATAGAGCATCTCTGCATCTCTGCATCTACAAGGTCTATTTGAATCATCCTGGTGCGAAAATGAATGGAACATTTGTGAAATTCAGAGGTGTCAGTGTTAGTGTTTATGTCACTGGCTTGGAGTAAAAGCTCAGATACTCCTCAAACCAACAGAGAGTTTGGTTGAAGAATGACTTGATGGTGTTCATAGTTGAGTTTCTCCTTTTTATTTAAGTAATTTTTTTGGCCTTTTCATGCCTTTTAATCAGGTCGGAGAGGACAGTGGAAAGAAAGGGGGCAAGAGTGGGGAGTGATATACAGGAAACAGGCCCCAAGTTGGACTCAAACCAGGGCCACCTGCTCAAAGAGAAACCTCATGTGGGGGGAGGGGCAACCTTGACTGCAAGGCTCTGCTCCCTGAGTTCTCCTGTTTTATCTGATGTGCAGTTTGACCAAATCTTTATGTGAAAGGTGTTTCCTTTTGAGCTTTTTGTGCCTTTGGTGCCTTTAGTGTAACTTGACATGCCGAACGGGCAGTTTCATGTATCCACCATGGAAATATTTCCCTAGTCCATCTTGGTAAGGGGCGCTAGAGAGTGTTTTCAGAGGCGGGGCTTTACAAGAAATACAGCAGCTGGTGATTGGACGACTGTTCTGCCTGACGTACTCATCATAGACCAATTCACATTAAGCCGCGGTGGCGTAGGGCAGGGGTTCCCAAACTTTTCTGCCTGGGACCCCTAAAATGGCAGCGTTGGAGACTGGCGACCCCCTGCTGTGGTACAACACTAATGGACCAATCCAAAAGCAGACAAAAAAAAAACAATGAAAAACCCCCAGGATACTTAATTTAACTCATCAGTAGAAAATTAACCGACTAATGTGCTCTTTGCTGTGCTCACTGCAAACTTCAACAAAAAAATGTGAAAAACAGATTTAAAAAATTCTGTTTGCATATTTTCATATTATCTTTAACCCCTTTTTGGCATTTATTCTTATGGTGATGAATAAAATGTGGAATTGTTCATAGTTTTTGATTTTGGGACACATTCCACGACCCCCTATCAATGTCTCGCGACCCCCCAAAGGGTCCCGACCATAGACTGTATAATGAGTGGACGTAACCACGTTCGGCTCAAACTGAAGCCTCCAGCAGATGCCCCGCCCCCTGGTGTCTGGCTGCAGTATAGGTCATAAGCCCCGCCTCCCCATGTATTCCAGATATGAGCCGGGAAAACTTTAAAAAATTACAATGCCTCATAGAAACATTTCTCTCATCCTTACACTAAGGTAGTATGACGATGTCATTTGGCTGCATGGTGTTCAGGTGTTTTTTTCCTGAGAAGTTGGTTTCTCATAAGTTATTGGACGTTAAAAAACGCGATATAAGTTTCGTTTTACGATAGTTGACAGCTGCCGTTCTTGAGTAGTTTTTACCGAGGATATAAGAAACTTCAGGAAAGAGCCAGAAGGAGACTAAACCTTCTGAAGAAGAAGAAATAAATATTTTTATTTCTCTTTCTTTTTGGCTCCACCGGAAATTCTCTACTGCCCAGACTCTGGCTGCACAATGGCGGCTAGAGAAACGGGTTTTTTTGGCTTCAAAAATGTAGAACGGTGACAGGCGGAAGCACGCTGTCCATTCTATATACAGTCATTGGTCCCGACCCCTACTTTGGGAACCACTGACATAGGGGAAATGTAACCTGACACCCCTGACAGGCAGTTCATATATCCACTATGGAGAAATTCCACTCGTCCATTTCCTGTCAGAAAGGCTTGAAGTGACAATCTCTGTTCTTCTTTTAAAGAAGAAATTGAGTCTGATAAAACGCCACCATCGTTTTCAAACATCCAAACATTTTCCGCTACCGCAGCTCCCGCCTCTCTTCTTTGATTGGTTCGGCAACACCTCTGTCGGGTGAAATCGGTTCTGATTGGATCTTAGCAAGAAGAATCAACAGGATTTCAGAAAATGAATCAGGCAGGTCCATCTGCTCTGCAAAGTTACCTTTTATGTGGAATGACCTCAAATTCATCCAATTTGAGGACCCTCCCTGAACCATCCCCCCAAAATGTCCAAAAACCCACCTGTAAAATTTATACCTAAATAAAATGAGAGGTTGTTCTTGAACCCTCTAAAGTACATGCAAAAGTTGGTTTCTCAGCCAACACTCTCTAACACTACATTATAACCTCATCAGTCAAACTTTCAACTGTAACCAATATGGAAAAATGAAGTTATGAAATCTAAACTTTAATAAGGGTACACAGATGTCCATTGACCCCTGTTATGATCAGGGATATCATTGGCTCTGGTGAGACCATGGATTGGCCTCATTGGTCAAATGAGGTATTTATCAAAAGGAAGGACCTGGCTCTGTCTTCAAATTGAAGTCAAAACGAATCGCAGGTGGGCTGCAGCCAGTTATTAGGTTAATATCATTTACCAGCTTCATTTTGCTGTTTAAGTTGTGTCAAATTGTGTCAGCATAATGTTTCCTGATATGGATAAGTTAAGTGATACACAAAGTCATTTTGACAACATCGTGACAGGGGACTTTTAATGTTAAGCCTTTGTCAGGAAATCAATGTTTGTTCTTGATTAATAGTGGCTACTTAACTGCAGCAGGTGTTGGGAGCTTAAAGATGCACTTTATTAACCCTTGTTGGAAGAATACAACTTTTCCCTCTGAATGAAACATGATATGTACACACACAAAGACACACACACACACATGCACAAACAGCAGTTTGCACACAGGAACATGCACTGATGGAGAGAGCAGAGTGAGGGAGCTGCACTCTGCACGCACCCTGAGCAGTTAGAGGATCGGTGCCTTGCTCAAGGGAACCTCAACAGTGCCCGGGAAACTATTTTGTCACCTCTCAAACGATCAGCCCAAGTCGGTCCATGCTGGGACTTGAACCAGCAACCTACAGTTATTTTGATAACCAATTAATCTACTGTTTATTTTAATGATTTATTGGAGATTTTTCTTCAATTCTTTTTATTCAGAAACTAGTATTTTCCACAGTTACAGTAGCAACAGAGTAAAAAACTCTAATATCCGGTAATTTTCCTACTGGGTCTAAGATGCAGGCTGTTAGAACAGCTGCTGGCTTTTTGTACAAAACCTGTTTTTCTATCAAGAAGTCACTCAGGACTTGTTCTTTATTGCTTTCTGGAATGAGAGAGGACATGAGAAAAAACATAAAATATAATAACAGAGAAAACAATGTGCGTTTAAAAAAAAAAAAAAAATCATAATTCATAATTAGTATTTGTAGAAAGGTCAGTTCACAAAGATCATTAACAGAAAAGACATGTTCATTAAATATAACAGATCTACTCCATGTGTAGTGGTGGAAAGAGTCCTGAACCTGAATAACCTGTCTAAGTATAACTACATCACTGAAATATTATTACATATATATCAAGATTCCTTTTTTGTGGGAGGCCTTTTCATGCCTTCAATTTGATATATGAGGACAGTGGATAGAGTAGGAAAGGGGAGAGAGTGGGGAGTGACGTGGGAAACAGGTCGCAGGCCAGATTCAAACCCAGACCACCTGCTCGAGGTGTGCAATCTCAAAGGTGCCATATTATACTTTTGAAAACAGTTAAAAGTCATTTGATGCAGAAGTCTGATGTTTCGAGGTCATGAATGTGGCTATTGTACTCGAAAAAATCACTGGGATCATGAATTTAGGCCTGCTAAAAATTTCTCTTTTTTTGGCTACATCTCTCAGCGAGCTGTTTCAGTGTCTGCATTTGAATATACAAATGAGATTGAGCTCTCCCCGCCTTTTTCAGGAAGTGCTCCTCCTCCTCAGGTGTCGTTTCAGCTCTATGGTGACCCCATGCTGTGCCTTATAGTTGAAGCATAGTTTGCTTTTAACACAATTATGAGCATTACTTGACATAAATGCACTCACTCAAAAGTAGTGATGGGCAAAGCAGTTCTTTTCAGCGAACCGAATCATTGGGATCAGTTCAGTCTAGTGATTCGTTCAAAAGATTTGTTCACTGAATCGTTGAGTGCTTCTCCGCAGCTCTGCCTGCCAGTCAAAATTTAACGAGCTGAAACAACACCAAATGCTCAGTTTTGCTCGGGATCGCACTGAGAGTTGCAGGTGGTGAATAAGCTGAGCTCCAATTCAGTGGCTGAGCTGTGTAAATTCAGTTCAAAAAAGCTGTATTGACATGATAAATATACGTTAATATGTGCTTATCATGTCAATAAAGCCTTTTTAGTGGCAAAGTAAATTTACATTGCCAAAGCAAGAGTGACATGAAAAAATGTACAAATAGATTTCATCTCTGTACATTAGAAACATTACAACATTACAATTATCAACTTTAAAGTATGAAAATGTTATCAAAAAGTGTATAGAGTGTTTGATATTTATACGTTATATACATGTTCAGGACCAGTCAAGGGCTTTAGTCTGTTCTGTGTCCCTCCCTCTCTGTCAGTTTGTGATTTGTTCACGTACTGAATGTACTGACACGGAGCTTCAATTCAGTTCGAGATTCGTCAACGTACTGGATGTACGTAACTTCAGTACATTCAGTACGAATCACTGATTCAGAGCTCCAGTTCAGTGACTTAGCTGTGTCTCTCTATCTCTGTCAGTGATTCATTCATGAACTGAACGTTTATTGAGACCATCAGAATTGATTTTAAAACAGTCAGCTGAGTAATTATGGATATAAAAGTTGTTTGCAAACCAACAGCAGCTATAAAAAGCACATTTATTTTTGTGAAACCTAAATATTTGCTACTTCATCAATTTTGGTGACACAAGAGGGAGATGTAGGGGCGGACTTGAGCGACACAGGACTTCTGACCGACTCCTGTTTGTTGATCACGACTATCATTAGCATAAATGGGTGGGGGGGGGGGCTGGGGCGACTCTAACGGTCAAGAGAGACAGAGACAAGAGACAGGAGAGGGGGCGCAACTGCAGTTCATAAATGAACAAATCTTTTCAAGTAAGTGATTCGGTTCAGTTCGTTCACCCAGAAGATTTGAACGATTCGTTCAAATGAATGAATCGTTCACAAATGAATCGTTCACGAATGACACATCACTACTTTAAAGAGGTTCTGAGCCCAATAGCTTTCTCTGCCTCTGCTTTATTCACCTGTACCATTATTTACTTAAAAAGCCTGGTTTACTTCACTCCCACAATGCTGTGCTCACTTTTGTATGTAATGTAACAGCTCCCCAACTCAGTGAGGGGCGCAATAACCACATGACGCAACGCATCGATTATAGACATACGCTGTAGACACTTTTCAAAATTGATTTGTAGATTTTAGCAATTACTCTTTGCAGCCCTTATATACAGTTATCCAGGATTTTTCACGTCATTTCATTTGTCCATAAGTCTTCTCATCTTTGACTGTAGATAAGCGGATCTCCTTGTGGGGTTCAGGAGACATTTATAAGGGACCTATGAGTGTCTCCAAAAGAGCCTTCCAAAATCAATAACTTTTTAAAACAGCACTTAATCGTAACCTGTTTTCCACATATTTCTGTTGAAAACCTCTGAGTTGACAAAACCAGGACAATGATGGTCTCAATGTGACCATAGGTAGACTCATTATATACACATCAGATACATGAAGTATTATAGCACTTTTTGCTTGTTTCAGTTTATGTTCGGACTATCCTGTTAGGGTATTCCCTGGTCCTCAATATAATCTCTATACTGTGGGTGAGTTTGGGAACCCCTGCTTTAGCTGACTAAGTTATACACACACTCAAACAGGTCTACTGGAGTGTTAGAGAGTGACAGAAATTAGTGAGTTAGTTACAGAAGTCCCTGCAACAACTCAACCTTCTCAGACTTCTTTTAAGCTAAGCTGTTAAAGCTACTCCTGACTTTTTCATACTTAAATATGTCACTTTCTGTTTGGTAAATACTTCAGACACAACTTGTTGGTTGTAGTGTTTTGTTTCTTGTGACAGTCCTTCGTTGCTCATTTTACTGTCTACATTACGGAGAAATAGTACGGAGGCACACATAATCAGAATATTGCCCCCTGCTGTTGTCTTAGCTAATATATGTTTTCTCTGGTTAAATATCTTCAAGATAGCAATGCTCTGTGAAAGACCTACACTCACTTAGACAACATGCTACTGGGCTCTAATGAGTAAATACATCTGCTATTGACACTTGGTATCTGTTATACAAAGAAGAGCATTGTCTAGTACCTCCAGCTGTAGAGCGTACAAGGTTAAATCCATATTTACCAAACAGACATGGTTTGAGCCTAATCAATAGTTCAACAGAGTTTGATCACTCCAAAAAACTTTTGTAGGACAGAATTTGATGGTTTTGGACTCTCTCAAAGCAGAAGCCAGTCATAGGTTTTAAAAAGTAGGTGCACTGACAAAAAACTGAAAAAGTTGTGTTATGCGTATTAAACTGTTGAATGAACTCATTTGGTTAATAATCAGCAGGTCAGTCACATAAATTTACCCATGTCTAAACTGAAAGTAGTACCAGAAATCTATACTTGTGGCCTGTCATCTGCTATTTATGAGTATAACAACATGCTGAAACCATATACTGTAAACATGAGCGTAGTCTCTGTGACATCACCAACCCATTTCAGATACAGGTCTAAACTCATCCTTGGGGGCTCGTACTGGAAATGTTGAACTCAACCAAACATTGGTGGAGGTAGCGTGAGGCAAAGAGACTTTGAGACCCCTCACTTACAGTGGCTGTCTGTCAGTCAGATCTGCTATACCTCTGATTGGCCAAACCCATAAGGTTGATGTAGTAGTAAAGATAAGTTTTTTTTTTTTCAATAGGTGTATATGGCTTACTAGTACTTCAGTCGCCAGAACTAGTCAGTCTGTATGGTTTGGTTCATTTAATGGTGGCAAGGGGGTTGGTGGCAATGCAAAATGCGAACCTTGTGATTGGTCCACTGGGCAGCATTGTGTTTCCTGCATTTCAACCATAGACTATATAAGAGATTCATGTAGTCTCTGAGAAGTCACCCGTCTGTTTCTGAAACAGAGTTTTAGAGCAAAACAGTCATGTGGCTGTCAGTCACATGATCTGAGCTGAGCTGTGCCTCTGATTGCCCAGCTTGCATTCTTGATATCTTCTAAATTGCCAAGTTAAAAAAATTAAATAAAATAAATCCTCCATGTAGTGTGTGCTGTTAGCGAAATTAGCGAACCAATTTGTAAACATGTTAATTTCTAATCTGAAAACATCTTTGTTTGGCTTGGTGCATGTGTGACTCTTGCTACTTCTGGAGTCAGCCTCAAGTTGGCTTCTGATGCTCGATGAAAAGCAGATTTTAGCACTTCCACATTGTCTCAAGAAATTTCAGACCGGAGGTTGCAGCTTGATTTCAACACTTCCTGGTCACCATAAATGGATTGTGAATAGGCTGTACTTTCTATCTTCTCCAACCTCTCCTCTCTATCCTCTCTTTGAATAATCAACAGCAACTTTTAATAGCTGCAATTGAACAAAAGTCAAGGAAGTTGTCATAGTTACTGACAAACACACCCACACTCACATCAGCTACTACGGCTTTCAATGCCGTCAACTGAAAGTCAATGTAGAAGTCAGAACCTGGCATTGAGCGGGTGCTAGTTTGGTTGGAAGTGCTGACAAAGCAAGGAGTGCTGTTTGTGGCCAAAGATCACCTTCACATTATCTTTCTAAAGCAGTGTTTCTCAACCTTGGGGTCCTGACCCCACATGGGGTCACCTTGAATCCAAATGGGGTCTCCTGAAATCTCCAGTAAATGATAAAAAAAATGACAGCTAAAAATATTTACTTCGGTTATTATTATTCTTTTTAAAACTGTAAAACACAATGAACAACTCTATTACATGTTTAACATTTTTTTGTTAGCATTTTATAAAAAGTGTTTAAGTGTAATTAGTATGTTACTAATAAGTGTTTTAGTAATTTATTATTGACTTGTGAGATATTTCAGTATTTTTAGTTTCTTATTATTAAGTGTTTTAGCATTTGGGGTATTTGCAGATCCAAGCAATTTGTTTTCTATTTTCATTTTCATGGATTCAGCGCTTTAGCATTTTTAGTGCCTTTTTATTTAGTTTTTAATATTTTTAGTATTTTGTTATTAATTGTTTTGGTTTCTTTTAGTATTTTAGCCCCCAAGCAATTTGTTTTCTTTGTGCTCTAATCATGGGTACTCTGTATTTGCAACACAGTAGCTACAGAAAAAAAAGAATTTTAGAGAAAAAATGTCCCTGGGGTCTCTTTTTATTTTGTAATATCAAAATGGGGCCACAGCCCAAAAAGGTTGAGAACCACTGCTCTAAAGAAAAGTGTTGAGATCAGTCATATTTTCATGTGTTTAATGGTAAGAAGACAGGACTAGAATGATGTGGATTTTTTTATTTTTTATGATTTATTTGACCCATCAAACAAAGACTCAGGTCCTCGTTTGGCATCAATGGGGAGATTTTGCCAAAATTTCCAAACAGAACTTGAGCTGTTAAATAAAGAGAGTGAAGCCTACTATGTCTCACACGATGGTAAACACTCAAGCCCCTAAGGCTTACGCAACTTAGTTTACTACTGTTGACAGAAAAGGTCACCTTCAGAACGACCTAAATATGCATACGTAAAATGAGCTCAACAAACACTTTTTATTACAGGTCGTAAAACCCTCAACTTTGGTTAGTATTTGCGTGACTATGCAACATTGTTTCTGTTTACATTATGACTAAAACAGAAGGACTCGTAGAGTATCAGTAGCGTTTTGCTCCAAAGCGATTCAGCTTTTTGAATCTCTTATATCATGCACCTGACCTGCGACTATTTCATCATCACTTTTTACATTTTTAGAACTCTGACTGTCCCCGTTCATCCATCTGCCCATCCATTCAACCATCCATTCAACCATCCATACATTTGTGTCCTTGTAGAAACCGTCCCAAATGGAAATGCATTTGGTGATAACTCAACTGAAATAAATGTGGCGTATTTTGAAGAAGACAGGAAGAGATTCTTTAAAAAAAACATAAAAACTTCAGGAAGGCAATGAGATCCTAATGTGTGACAGTTCTTCAACCTTGGTTAAAAACTGTTTGTTTCTGTCTTTAGATGCTCGACCTACCGTCACATATCACATAAGGTAAGAATGACTTTACTTTTTTGCCTAATCTCCTCATTTACTTTCCTCTTTCTCATTTCCTCACCTTTCTCTTAAATACCAGCTCAAATGTGATTTAAAGATTTGCTGCTAAAACAGGCTTTGAAATGTGAGAAAATGAATGGAACAAAGGTTCAGCTCTACATGTGCTTAGTGGAGGCTCCAAAACATACTTGGCAAATTTTGGAATTTTTTTTTGGGCACTAAAACATTCCAGAGTCAGAGCTGAGATGTGGTTCTCCCTGCAGAATCATGGGTATTGGCTCTGTCCAGGAAATAAACAGCTCGATTGTGTGCTGTGCTGACAGGATGTGGCACACATGTGCTTCCTGTTGAGATTAGAAATCATCTGAACTGTTCTTTGGTGCATGGTCCCCACAGATGAACCCCATAACCACAAGTTGTGTTTTCTTTGATAGGATGAGAGGACTCTGGTTGTTCTCCCATCAGAGCTTTGGGCCCTTAGACAAAATAAAACATGGACGTGGTCTTTGTAGTATTACTGACTGGATTCTTAAGGCGTTCATTTCTTTACAGACATTACTGATTATGTACAAAGCAAAACATTGCCTGTTGCCATGTGGTCTTCAAAACCTTTTTGAATATTTTTTGACAAGTAGAAAACAATATGATACTGATATCCATTATGCAAGATCCACACTAAAACAAATGTTTCTGTGGGTGGTGGAAAAAATGGAACTCTCTTGAATATAACTTTTAAAAATTGTTCAAATATTCATAAATTTAAGAATAAATATAAAAACAAAACAAGGAAATTGTATGAAAAGGAATGTGAACGGATTTAGAATTATGTGTACATCGCATTGTACGAGCTGATAATTTAATTTGTGTATGAGGCCACCTATGTGTACTAGTATTCTGGACCGAGAAAGGGGTAGGGGTTAAATTCTGTCATCATTTGTTCTATATCATTTGTATATGATGAAGTTTATATAATTTTTTATGCATACCATAAAATAAGAACACATTAATAAATGCAATGAAATGAAATGAAAAGCAAAACAAAGGTTTTTTGGTTTTCCTCTGCCTGACTTTGGATTAAACAGTGTGTCATAGTAAAAAATGAAATCTGAGGGCGTAATGGAGAGAAGCATGGCCATTTCACATCATGTCAAAAAGGAAATTCTTTGTCTTTAGAGCTGGTCCCAAGAGGACGCTGAGGGAACTGCAACCAAAAACCCAACAACCTATATCTTTCCATATAATAACACTATGTATGGATGTTACATAAGTATAAAAATAATACATCCAATTGATTTATTTTTGGAGTTTAGGTCTTTATTTTTTACCTTTTCTTCTTTGTAATTTATTAACTTTTTTTTCTGTAATTTTGTAGAATTGTAGGGTATCCAGAGTTAGAGATGTTGAGCTGAACATTTGTGTGTTTTATAATCTGATGATGTTCTGTCTTCTGCTCTAGTGTTGAGGTTCCTGATGAGGAAGTCGTCACAGAAATAGAACATGAAGAGGTAATAAACACATTTTTCTTCACTATCAGATTTTCACCAACTATCAATTCTGCTCTTTGAAGTTCATTCGAAACTTTGAGATATTGAATGTTATTCACACTTTAATCACACTGAACTTTCTGTTGTCATGGATTCAGGCTGATGTGACCGATGACCTGACTGAGGAAGAAGTGGAGGCCTGTGTAGACAGGTATGATGGGTTCAAGAAAAAGGTATCAAACCTCAGGGAAAAGTGTCAGGACTTCACTGTGAATAGGGCTGTGAAGCTTAGTGGCCATCATGTCAAACTGCTGTGTTCCAGGTTGTAGAGTGTGTGAATAACAAAGATGTTCAGATTCAACAAAAGACCAATAGTCTGGTCTACAGACTTCGTGTGTAGATAAAAGCTGCTTTATTCTAACTCTTTTGAAACTAAGTGCTTCAGTGTGGCTCAGCATCTTTGAAATCTTCACCAGTAAAAGTTAACAGTCATTCACACCCTGTGCTCATGTTGTTAAAATGGCAAATAACCCAACAGCCTCGTCATCAGTCATTGGTGCTGAAACCAGGGCTCACGGGTGACGTTTAAATATTTTTGTGGATTCAATGAGCATCTGCACCTTCCACCAACAATAACTGGTCTGAAGTGTCTTTCCTACCTTCTTCACCTCAGCTCTGCACAGGCCAAACAGTGAAAACCAAGTCTCAGAGATCTTCATAAACCTAACAGTATCCATTCAGTGAGCCGCTGTGATGCAGTTTCTCTGATGGACATGAAGGTCCTTTTTCAAACTGCCCACTACACAGACTTCCCCCACCCACTACCCCTCTGTCTGTGCGTCCCCCATGGAGGGTTTGCCATATTTAGTCTGTCTCAAACCGATCAGCAGGTAGTGGTAGTGGCTATAAAACCCTCCACCAGTGAGTCTGCTCTGATGCTGACTCAGCTGAACACCTGTTTTACTAGATGTGTCCGACGTATCTGTCCTGATCCCTCTATGCTTCAGACAGACTTGTGGGTCGTTCTACAGAATCATGATTGGAGGTTGGGTGGGGTGGGGGCTGTGTTTCATTGCAAAAAGTCCTCTGCTCTCTAAGGATAAAAAATAAAAGTAAGTTAATAAACTTAGACACATTAATCAGGCTAATTTCAGCACTTAGGTGATAAAAGCTGATCAGAGTCATGTAGCAGATTATTTATCTGTAAATTTTATGGAATTTTATCCCATTTAATATTGTTTTCGATGGATTTATGGAATTCCAACTCAAACTTAAGTTAGGACAAAAACAAAGCTTATTGCTGGTAAGTGGTAAGAAAAACAGCCCAAGTTTGTTTCTGAACATTTATGCCGTTGAGTGTGAAAAAGAACGAGTCAGTATTTCTGTTTTTCCATTTATTTCAAGTTATTTTAAAACAAAAATACTGACTGAATTGCTTGTAACAAGTAAAAAATATCTGCCAGTGGGATAAGAAAAATGTTCTCTTCAAGTTTCTTGACATTTGAATGTCTTAATATAAGAATTTTTTTAACTTGTTTCAAGGAATTCAGATGTCCTTTTTGTCTTTAAATAACTTGAAATAGGACTTTTTTTCTAGACTGGTCACTTGAATGTGGCTCATATTGAGAATAAAAGACTTTTTTTTCTAAAAATAAGGCATGTCAACTTGTCAACTTGTTGCTCATTGAACTCATTCAGGTAAAACACTGCAGTTCAGATTATAAAAACTTAGCTGATAAAACTAATAACTGAAAAATAATGAGGCAGAAAACAACTCAAACTACCCTGTCTGAAATTTTGTATTTTACTATTAATTAAATTTTGTCAAATGATTTGGCGACCCCCAAAAATCATCATTAACACTAGATGGCTTGTGCGCACTGTGAGCCAATGGGAAGAAACGTGGCAGCCATCTTGGGACAGGGCTGCTCGATCACTCATAACATTACAGTCAATGGAGCGTAGGCTTTGAAATAACTACAGATTGTTAAATTTTCAGCCAATTTTCAAACAGCTTGGTTTGCTATAAATGTTGTTGATGTGGTTAATTCACAGAAAACTTTATATTATCTTCAAAAAAAATCTGTGATTTAAACATTCAGCCTGGATCATAGCCACATTAATAAGACTTGTAATAGACCAATCTCTTTGTAAATCTGTCAAAAATTCAACAAGTTGCAAGTAATTTAGTAAGTAAATCATCCACCTTCCCTCCAAGTATAGCACACCAACCAAACAAAGGTTTTGGAAATGCTGCCTCAGCTTAACTTTGGATCAGTCTAGGCACAGAAAGAGAGGTGGGGTTGAGAAAGTTTTTTGGCGTCCTAGGAAACAGCTACAACACAGCTTTCATGGCAAGATTCATGCTTACTTTGACAAAGTACAAAGATATGACATGAAACACGATTAAACAGTGTGTCATAGTAAAAAGTGAAATCTGAGGGCGTAATGGAGAGAAGCATGGCTATTTCGCAACATGTCAAAAAGGAAATTCTTTGTCTTTAGCGCTGGTCCCAAGAGGACGCTGAGGGAACTGCAACCAAAAACCCAAAAACCTATATCTTTCAATATGATAACACTATGTATGGATGTTACATAAGTATAAAAATAATACATCCAGTTGATTTTTTTTTTAGTTTAGGTCTTTATTTTATACCTTTTCTTCTTTGTAATTGACTAACGTTTTTCTGTCATTTTATAGAATTGTGGGATATCCAGAGTTAGAGATGTTGAGCTGAACATTTGTGTGTTTTATAATCTGATGATGTTCTGTCTTCTGCTCTAGTGTTGAGGTTCCTGATGAGGAAGTCGTCACAGAAATAGAACATGAAGAGGTAATAAACACATTTTTCTTCACTATCAGAATTTCACCAACTATCAATTCTGTTTTTTGAAATTCATTTGACAGCTTTAGATATCAAATCTTTTTCACACTGAACTTTCTGTTGTCATGGATTCAGGCTGATGTGACCAATGACCTGACTGAGGAAGAAGTGGAGGCCTGTGTGGACAGGTATGATGGGTTCAAGAAAAAGGTGTCAAATCTCAGGGAAAGGTGTCAGGACTTCACTGTGAATAGGGATACTGGAATAAGAAAAATGTTCTCTTCAAGTTTCTTGACATTTGAATGTCTTAATATAAGAATTTTTTAAACTTGTTTCAAGGAATTCAGATGTCCTTTTTGTCTTTTAATAACTTGAAATAGGACAGTTTTTTCTAGACTGGTCACTTGAATGTGGCTCATGTTGAGAATAAAAAGAGATTTTTTTCTAAAAATAAGGCATAAACACTTGCTTAGATTGAAGTTTTTGCAGTGAAAATATGAACGAATTTGTCAACTGTTGCTCATTGAGTTGGTATAGGTAAAACACTGCAGTACAGATAATACAAACTTAGCTGATAAAACTAATAACTGAAAAATAATGAGGCAGTAAACAACTCAAACAACCCTGTCTGAATTTTTGTAACTAAATATTAATTAAATTTGGTCAAATGATTGGGCGACCCCCAAAAATCATCTAGCGACCCCCATTGGGATCAGGACCCTAAGGTTGAGAATGGCTGCATTAAAGGATAATTTATCAGTTTAAACTAATACAACTTTATAAAGAACAAAAAGAGAAAAATAAAAGTACATACCCATTAGAGCGGGATTTGCAGGCGCACAGCCGCTTCTCACTCCGCTGTGAAACCATGGCAACACACAATAACTGTTTCCGCTGGACAACTTGGTAGGGTTTGGTTATAAAAAAAGGGCCCACATGAAGCCAGCTGACTTCAGGCACTGCTTTTCTTTTATGGTAAATTCACTGCTCTGCCTCTTTCGCCCTCTGCTGTAGCCTGGAAGAACCTGACATTGAGGCACCAGAGATACCAGAGCTGGAAACACCAGTTGAGGTAGAAACACCACCAGACCTGAAAATATCCACTGAACTAGAAACACCACCGGAGCCAAAAGTGTCGACCAAAGTAAAAACACCACCAGAGCCGAAAGTGTCGACCAAACTAAAAACACCACCAGAGCTGAAAGTGTCGACCAAACTAAAAACACCACCGGAGCCGAAAGTGTCGACCAAACTAAAAACACCACCAGAGCCGAAAGTGTCGACCAAAGTAAAAACACCACCAGAGCTGAAAGTGTCGACCAAAGTAAAAACACCACCGGAGCTGAAAGTGTCGACCAAACTAAAAACACCACCAGAGCCGAAAGTGTCGACCAAAGTAAAAACACCACCGGAGCCGAAAGTGTCGACCAAAGTAAAAACACCACCAGAGCTGAAAGTGTCGACCAAAGTAAAAACACCACCGGAGCCGAAAGTGTCGACCAAAGTAAAAACACCACCAGAGCTGAAAGTGTCGACCAAAGTAAAAACACCACCGGAGCCGAAAGTGTCGACCAAAGTAAAAACACCACCAGAGCTGAAAACACCACCAAAACTGGAAATAAAAGTGAAGCCTCAGTCTAGACCACAAGTCCTACCGGTAATCAGTGATTTCATTTTTACAACACTGTCATCAGTTTAATTCTTTAAGCTGTAAGAATTGTTAAAAGCGTTACTCTAAAATGACTCCCAATTTTGGAAATCTGGATATCATTAAGTGGTATGAAGCTGTTTTTTAAGGTCTGTTTCTGTGGTTTCAGTCAAAGGTCGTCAAGTACGGGCAGCTGGCCTCTTCGAAGCCGATGAAGACAAAACAGCCTCATCATGTCAGGTATGAACCAGCACCTAGAGGTGAAACAAGCTCAATAAAGATGAATAAAATGACTGTTTACTTTGGATGGTGACAGAGCTGCTTTGTCTTTGGCTTCAGTATAAAGGTACCCAGCGTGGACGTCAGTAAATTGAACAGACTAACGGTAATCAACATGTTTAAGCTTTAAGAGTTCGAACCCATAGTTAAGCTTTTTATCTGTGGTCACTCTGATGGATTTCTATTTAAATCTAATTCATTTGATTTTCCAACCAAAATATTTGTATTTTCACTACGAATGATCGTGGTCTTTAATGGTTTGTTCTTGTGGTTTCAGCCTGTGATATTCAAGTTCCAGCTGATGCTTTGTAAGGGGCAAGAAAAAGTGGAATTTTCAGTATCTTTGGGATCCTATGGAAGGTATGGATGCTAACTTAAAGAAAAAAGGTGAACTAAAAACAGCATTTGATAAATCATGTTTTTGCCATATTCACCCTATTGACCAAAAAAATAATTTAAAAAAAGGACAGCGGCCCTGATTATATGAAAACCCAACTCTTTTCAAGACCAATCTTTGGAAAAAGACTCTGATAACCAAAGTTTACTTCATTCCAAGAAACTATGTTTATCAAAACTCTGAGAAAATCATTGAAATAATAATCAGAGACTGCTTTCATTTTTGGCCATACATATAGATATTTATAACAGTGTTTGTTTACTATTGAACTGATGAAACTGCTCTTCTGTCTTTCTTTTAGTTTACTGACTTTACCAGCTGTGGACCTAAAGCAACTGCATCTGAAGGTAGTCATTAACTTTTTACTGTCCATCGATATCATTTCTGTGCTCTGAAGAAAAGTAACTGGAAATCTAAGTGGTTTTCTCTCTAATTCCAATGCTTCTTGTTGTTTCAGCCTCCTGCCTCTGACCAAGAGCTGTGGGTTTTACTAAAGAGCCATGAGAAGAAGTCTGATGGCGGGTGAGGAACATTAGAAAACTAGATGATACAGGCCTTACACAAGTTTGGAATTGAGAAAATGGCATCTAGGGATTTTAAAAATAAGAAAATAACTGTTTTGTTTCTTTATTGTGCTTTTGTACCTACAAATGGACTCCTGTTTGTTTTTCCTGTAGTGTGAAAATCCCAGACTTGAACATCAGACAAGTGCAGCATCTCACGGTAACCAGCTCTTTTTTTCTTTCCATCACAATTATTTTTCAGGATTTGATATCAAAGGTTTTATACGATAGGATTTTTACCTGATTACAACATGTTGTTTGTGTAAACAGTTCAAAGACTCATTAGCTGATACTATTGGCTGAGGTTTGGGGTAAATATCATTATAGAATAATTGCAGAGACAGAAAATCACCAAAAGTTTCTTGTAATTAAAATGAAATATTACACAAAAGTTGGCATTGTTGACCAGTGGTTCTCAACCTTGGGGTCATGACCCCATTTGGGGTCACCTGGAATCCAAATGGGGTTCCCTGAATTGTCTAGTTATTGATAAAAAAAAAATTATTAAGATAATTTCTTCAGTAATTATTATTCTTTTTAAAACTAAGGCAAAACTCACTGAACTGCGGTATTCTATATGTTTTAGTATGTAGTTAACATTTTACTATGAAGTATTTTAGTATATTTAGCATTTAATTATCAAGTATTTAAGTGTTTTATTATCAAGCATTTTATTATTTGTGGTGTTTTAGTATCCAAGCAATTTGTTTACAATTTGTATTTTCTGAATTCAGTAATTTAGTATTTTAGGCAGCAATTTACTGTGCAGTACTGAACTCTGGGTGGTTTGTTTCTTATCTTTGTCTACAGTTGTTTGCATTGTTTCCTTCTCTATGTGCTTTTCATTGTTGCATGGGGTCATTTAAATTTTTTTTTTTTTATTTGAAAGTTCACTTAGAATCAAATCTATATCCTGATCTCTGTGTTTACATCACAATATACAAAACATACAACAAAACTGATTTTACACACAAAAAAAAAAGTGTCTCTGGGGTCCCCAGAAATTTGTGGTTTCACAATGGGGTCCCATCCAAAAAAGTTTGGGAACCACTGGTTCAGACAAACGACTGTGGAAGTGTTGAGTAAAATGAGGGACAACACTCTACATGTTACCACAGCTCAGTGAGTTCAGATTTTATCACACTCTAATTTTTGTTCTGTTTTCTATGAGGGGCCGTACAAGACTTAATTCATTCTCATCCTCTCACACACATACATTCTCCTTATACACACATACATTCTCCTCACACACACATACATTCTCCTTTCACACACATACATTCTCCTTTCACACACATACATTCTCCTTATACACACATACATTCTCCTCGCACACACATACATTCTCCTTTCACACATACATTCTCCTTTCACACACATACATTCTCCTCGCACACACATACATTCTCCTTTCACACACATACATTCTCCTCACACACACATACATTCTCCTCTTAAACACATTCATTCTTCACTTACATGCATATATTTTCTTTGTACATACACATAGATGTCTATTGATTTAGGAGAATGTATGAATGTGAAAGGAGAATGTGTGTACATACAAGTGTGACTATATATGCATGTGAGAGGAGAATATATGTGTGTGAATGGAGAATGTATATGTGTGAATGGAGAATGTGTGTGTGTACATGAGTGAAAATATATGTATGTGAAAGTAGAATGTGTGTGTGCATGAGAATTAAAATATATGTGTGTGAAAGGAGAATGTATGGGAGTGAAAGGAGAATGTATGTGTGTGAAAGGAGAATGTATGTGTGTAAAAGGAGAATGTATGTGTGTGAGAGGATGAGAATGTATGTATGTAAAAGGAGAATGTATGTGTGTGAGAGGATGAGAATGTATGTATGTAAAAGGAGAATGTATGTGTGTGAGAGGATGAGAATGAATTAAGTCTTTTGCGGCCCCTCATAGTTTTCTACTTATCAGCCACAACCTCAAAGACCCCCCAGTAACATTGTTGCTGGTTCCTATTAACAATGATGGATTCATAATTTAGCAACCAATTAACTTAGCTTAAACTCTTATCATGACTGCAGATGCACAAAATATATACTTAAGGGTTAAAAGGTCGATATCAAGACAGTTACCTGAAGAAAGTGTTCATGTTGAACTTATAAGAACCTTTTCCCCCTGTATTTGTGAAATCCCCCCACCTTTGATCTTTGTTTGGTGCCTTCCACTCAGAACACCTCTTCATAAGCCAATCACAGGCTGCTGTTCTGTTTTACACTTCCTGGGTTAGAAGTTGGAAATCAAGCATTACAGCAGGAGATGGGTGACAAACAGAAACTACTTTCAACAGGTTTCACAACAATAGAAATGAGTCATGTAAAGAAATATGCTGTCTCTCTTTTAGAACTAGGCCTTTGTTGCCTTCTCTGTCTGTGTGCACTGAACTCTACAGGCCACATGGTGTCCTCATAACAAAGACTCCAACTAACAGTGCAGCTGCTGCTGTTGGGTCATGAACCAACAGTTAAAGTCTTTTGTGGTGGAGGAAAAATCCCATGAACATGTGGCATGAAGAAAGAATTTCTTCTGCAGCTAATTCAAATTGGCTTGTAGAAACTATGTTTTCCCAGCAGGTGGGCTGCAGCAACAACACAAAGCCATTTTTGCTTACACATTTTCAAGTTTGCTAAGCTCAAGGATCATTAAGTTGTATTTAAATGCAAAAAATAAGATACAGAAGTTTGTCATTATTTGGACTTCTAACAAACATTAGTCAAAGAACCAGCCCAGACATTACAGGATTGAAAGAAGCACATGAAAGATTTATATTTTTGTCTAAATTCATTTTATGTGGTTTTTCATCAACCAGTCACATTGGTTTTGACTAAATTGTGTTTCAAAAGTTTGGTGCTTTCAAACATTTCCAGCTTAAATGAAGTTCACTGGAAAAACTTTGTGTATAATCCAAAGAACATAAACCAAAGTTGTAAAAATCTGCACATTCATTGACTGTTGTCTGTTTGTTTTTGTGGTTTCAGCCTCTGATTTTGAAGTACCAGATGCTTCTATGGTTGAGGAATCAGAATTTTGGATCTCTTGGATCTTTGAGAAGGTATGAATCATTTCTCAAAGATAGTAGATGTGGTGTAGTTGGCACTTGATGAATTATTCTGTTTTTGTCATAGTCTGTTGTGACTGATTACAGTTTTACTGATGAAACTGCTCTTGTTTCTTTGAATTAGTGTCCTGAATTTACCAGATTTGAGCCTCAAACAAGTGGAGCAACTGAAGGTAAACAACATCTTATTTTTGTCCACCACTATTACCTCTGTGCTCAGAGCAATGACTGCATGTTGATCTTACATTGCGCCACTTTAGGTCATTTTTTAATGTAAAAAGTTGCATAATCCAGTCAAAAACAATTGGGATTCAAACAAAGATTTTGAATTGTATTCCATCTGCAGACCAATTATTTTTCCTGTTAAATCAAAAACTTACTGATCTCAAAGAATTCAGTTTGTCCCAAGTTTGTTCCTAATAAACAGAAACAAATGTCTCAGTTTTATGTATGATGATGTAGCTAATTCTCAGTCTGAGGGGCTTGTAAATGTGGTTTCAGCAAGTTCCAGAGCCTGAGCTGTGGGCTTCCCTGAAGGATCAAGAGAAGAAGAAGAAGAAGCCTGATGATGGGTAAGGAAACAGTATTTATTGGCACTAGACGCTACATTGGCTGATGTTTCATTTACACTTGTCTGGCATCACAGGGTGTCGTAGAACAAATGTACAGTGGGAAGAAATACAAGAGACATTGATTTTTTTTTTTGGTTTAATGCTTTCTTTTTCTGTTTGAGATACATTTTTGGAGCATTTCCATCTTTATTAACTTACTGATTGAAAGGAAATATCCAGAGGAGTGAGAAAGGATTTCATGCAGCGAGTGGTTGTACAGAGGAGTGCTTCCTACTACCAACTACTTTGACATGTAGTGTGTAGTTTGACTGTTTTGTTTGACCTGTTTGGTAGTATAGTACTCCAGATTTCTGTTTCGGATAGTGGAGCTGACGGATTGTTTTCTAATGTTTAACTTTATCATAAATAAACCATGGTTACATTTGGCAATTCAGTCATTAATTCACCATATCAATCAGAGGTGAAGTTACAGGATCAAAAAAATTAGATAAGTCAAATTAGAAATTAATAAAATACATTGAAAAATAAATAAATGAAATTAAGCATGGGAAGGGAACAGTAGTTTAAAATGTTTTGAGTGTCTTTTCTTTTTTTTTATTGGTCTTTTCATTATTTTCAGTGGCTGTCGGTTGAAAAAAGTGAATGAGTAATTTATACGTATTATTATTATACGAATAATATTATATACTGGGCTGCACGGTTCGAATCCCCGTTCGGGCATGGTTGGCCTTTCTGTGTGGAGTTTGCATGTTCTCCCCGTACATGCGTGGGTTCTCTCCGGGTACTCCAGCTTCCTCCCACAGACCAAAAACATGTCCACGTTAGGTTAATTGATTACTCTAAATTGTCCGTAGGTGTGAGTGTGTGTGTGAATGGTTGTTTGTCTCTATGTCAGCTCTGCGATTGACTGGTGACCAATCCAGGGTGTACCCCGCCTCTCGCCCATTGACAGCTGGGATAGGCTCCAGCCACCCGCAACTCTGAATAGCAGGATAGACGGTTAAGAAAATGGATGGATGGGTATTATATACTCATTTATTCCTTTCATGTCACTCCACTTTTATCTCACAGACTGTCTCATATTTTTGTTGTTGTGTTGTAGTTGTGCTGATTTATTCCAGTATTTGTCAATAATTCACCTAAACCTGAGTGCTCCTGCAAACAGCATTAGCGCTGTGCCTTGTGGGAAACAGTATGCCAGGTAGACTGGTCCGTTGCTGACTGAGAAATTTTCCCGGACCAGAAGGAACATCCAGGAACTTGTCGTTTACTGCAGATCTCGCAAGTTTTCACACACTGACTTCTACAAACTGAGTTTCAGCCGAAGTAGTAGGCAACGCTAGTGTAGTAGGAGGTTTGGAGAACAGTCAGTGTTTTTTCCTCGTTTGTGCAGCAGATTGATGTTGATGCACTGTCTCATAATGCATTATAATATCCATCCATCCATTTTCTTAACCGTTTATCCTGCTAATCAGGGTCGCGGGTGGCTGGAGCCTATCCCAGCTGTCATTGGGCAAGAGGTGGGGTACACCCTGGATTGGTTGCCAGTCAATCGCTGGGCTGACATATAGACAATCAACCATTCACACACACACTCACAGCTACGGTCAATTTAGAATAATCAATTAACCTGACGTGGGCATGTTTTTGGTCTGTGGGAGGAAGCTGGAGTACCCAGAGAGAACCCACGCATGCACGGGGAGAACATGCAACCTCCACACAGACAGGCCAACCATGCCCGAACGGGGAATCGAACCGGCAACCTTCTTGCTGTGAGGCTGGAGCGCTACCCTCTGCGTCACCGTGCAGCCCAATTTCAAATCATGCTTTTCAAAATCAATACAAAAATTTGAATTCAGTTTTCAGTGGCACAAACGTCATAATTCAAAAGTTCATTTAAAAAGATCAATTATTTTTGCTGGGTTTCAGTTTTCTGCAGTGGTAAAGTCATCACCTTGCAAGCAAAGGGTTGTGGGTTTGATTCCAGATCTCACATGCTGAGGTGTCCTTGAGCAAGAAGCTGATCCCAAAAAATTTGCTCACCACTGTTGTATGTTGCTTTGGACAAAATCATCTGTTAAATGTAGTTGAATTGTATTTTTTGTACCATATTGCTGTCAGCTGTATGGTAATTTTGCATGTGCCTGATGGAGCTCCCAGGCCTGATTCTGGATTATCTCACTGACAGTTAAAAAATAAACTATATTAACTCTGGCAGGGGAGGGCATTAGAACATTGGAGGGTAAAAACAGAATCCTATCACAAGGTTAAGAAGTGGATGAAGGGCCCTAAAAACGTTTCCAGATAGAAAGAAAATGTTTGGGTGAAACTGAGGTAAAAGAGGAGCTGACCTTCATTTGGACTGATGTGTGTGCTTTGTTTCTTTTTCTGTAGTTTGAAAATCCCAGACTTGGATGTGAAACAAGTGGAGGCTCTGACAGTAATCAGCACTTTTCTTATTTTCCATCACATCACATAACGTCATTTTGATGTTCAACCACATCAAATAATGTTATGACAAAATGTTGAAAAATTTATTCAGTCAAAAGTCTCACAAGTTATTTTCCAGATTGAAAGTTTTATTATTGTTTTTTATTTAGTTAGTTTTGGTTTGTCTTTAGTATTCTGTCTGTGTGGTTTCAGCCTCTGGTTTTCAAGTTCCAGCTGCTGCTGTGGATGGGAGTTCATAATTTAGGATCTTTGGACAGGTACGTGTGGATGAACTGTAAATGGCACAAGATCAAATTATGTGTTTTTCTTAGTGTTAAAGTGCAAAGAATGGTTGTTTATCTGCTGTTGCACTAATGTCACTACCTCTGTGTCTTTTGCTTTAGTGTTTTGCTTTTACCCGTACCTAATGTCAACTTAAATCAACTGAACCAACTAAAGGTACTTCATTCACTTTGCTTGTTCAAAATTTTTTGTTTCTGACTCAGATGATATTATTTCAATTTTTTTCCAGCTGGTTAAATGTCTCCATGTGTGATATGTAGCTGTTCACCAGTCTGACTGGTTTGTTAATGTGGTTTCAGCCTCCTGTCTCAGAGAAAGAGTTGTGGGTTTCATTGAATGAGCACAAGAAGAAGAAGCCTGATGTCAGGTATGAGACTATTTTAGCTAAAACTGGGTAAAAAATGTAGGACAGAAGTGACCCAGGCCAGTTTAAGACTGAGAAAAAGACTTCCATGGAATTCACAGATAAAGTTGATGCTGTTTTGTTAACTCAGCATTTACACTTATGGATGTGCTCTTGCTTGTTTTCCTGAAGTTTGAAAATCCCTGACTTGGACATCAAACAAGTGGAGGCTCTGACGGTAACCAGCACTTCTGTTCATGACATCACTTTTAATAACCACTGGATCAAAATCAAGCAACACCAGCTCCTGTGTTGATGTGAACCACCTGATATCTGTGGCTGTAATGGTTTGTGTTTGTGGTTTCAGCCTCTGTTATTCAGATTCCAGCTGCTGCTTTGGTTGAAACATCAAGATCTAGGATCTCTTGGATGGTATGAAACACTTCAATAAGTTTTTCAGTTACACTTATGTGCTTTGTCAATGATTTATTGTAAAAGTGTGATTGTTTGTTGTTGGTATGCTAAAACTGCTCTTATGTCTGTTGTAGTTTGCTGAATTTACCTGCGGCAGACTTGGATAGTTTAGGTCATCTGAAGGTAATCAAAGAAACAAAATATCCATTGTTACTTCATTGTCCTGAGGAGACTGGTAGATGACACTGAGTCATGTTAAAACAATTCAAAACTTTATTAGTCACAGCTGTGGCCAAAAGTTTACATCCCCCAGCAGAATTTCTGATTTTTTTGGCCTTTTCTTAGAAAATATGAATGATAACACATAAACCTTTAAGTCACTCGTAGTTAATGGTTGGATGAGGAAATTTTTAAAAGTTTTTAAATCATAATGACAACAGAAACTTCAAAAATGACCCTGTTCAAAAGTTTACACACTCCAGTTTTTAATACCTTGTATTTCCCCCTTTAACAGCAATAACAGCTTGAAATTCTTTGTGGTCGTTGTGGATGAGGGTCTTTATTTTCTCAGATGGTAGAACTGACCTTTCTTCTTTGCAAAAAGCCTCCAGTTCCTGTAAATTCTTGAGCTGTCTTGCATGAACTGCAGGTTTGAGGTCTCCCCCCACTAGATCGATGATATCAAGGTCAGGAGACTGAGATGACCACTCTAGAACCTTCATTTTTTTCCGCTGTAGCAAATGGCAGGTCGATCTGGCCTTGTGTTTTGGATCATTGTCATGTTGGAACGTCCAAGTACGCCTCATGTGCAGCTTCTGGGCTGATAAGTGTAAATTTTCCTCCAGTATTTTCTGATAACATGCTGCATTCAACCTTCCATCAGTTTGGACCAATTGTGCTAAGCCTTTGTAGCTCACACATTAACATGGTCATTTTTGAAGTTTTTATTATCATTATGATTTAAAAAGAGCAACTGATTTTATTTTCAGTAAATGTCTCCACCCAACCACAAACCATGAGTGATAGAAAGGTTTTTGTGTTATCATTCATATTTTCTGAGAAAAGGAGGGTGTAAACTTTTGGGCACAACTGTATGTCTACTAAATTTTTCATTTTTCAAATTGAAAGTCCAAACATAGTTAAAATAATTTAATCTGGTTTCACAGTTTTAAGTGTCCATCAGTCTGAGTGGTTGTTCATGTGGTTACAGCATGTCTCTGAAGACGAGCTGTGGGCGTATCTGAAGGATCAAGAGAAGAAAATTGATGTTGGGTGAGAAACAATTTTGTCATGGAGATGAATTGAGAGTGTTACAGCTGACCATCATGTGTATATTATGATGACAAAAAAGTTTACAGGTGGAAATAAAGTCTCTTGTGATTTAAAAAAAAGTGTTTACTTATTTCTGGGCTGATGAATGTGCTCTATGTGTTTTTCTATAGGCTGAAAATCCCGGACTTGAACGTCAAACAAGTAGAGCACCTAACGGTAAACCGCACTTTGCCTTTATATCACAACCTTAGAAAACATTGGGATACACTCTAAACAAAAACAGCTTCTATTTTGATGTCACACTTTGTAGAATGTCATTTTCATCCTGATCAAACCTTAAATCAAGTCCAAAAATTGCACCAATTAACATTTTGCTCTGCTGGATCTTAAATAAGCTTCTAAGTAGAGTTTCAAATGGCAAAAAGAAGAAATGGGAGCGAGGAAGAAAAAAACCTTTAACCCTGTAGTGCGTAGTGGTCACTACAGTTGACACCTGTTTAAAGTTATTTACTCCTAAATTCAATGGTTCATGTGGTGGAAATTCAAATTAGCCTGTGTCAGGATATTCTTATTCTTCTTAGAGCCTGAGGACATGTTTTCAATTTTTTTTCCAAACATGAATGTATTTTTTTAAAAAGTTAGACAAACATTTGAGGGTGAAAAAGCTTATAAACTATGAATGATTTGGTGTTAAAATGGATAAAAGAGAGTTAAAATTATTCAAAAAGCATTAAAAAAAAGACTATTCACGAAATTACCAAAAAAAAGAAAGAAAAAAAGAAGTAAAACAAAACGTAAGTCATATTTATATTAAGTTCACACTATGTTATGTTTAATGCTCAGTTACAGATATTTGAAAAAAAAAAAAAAAAAAGCGTTAGAGTCCCTTTCCCCCCATAGTTTGTGCCTGCGTAAAGGCTTTAACGTGCCCCGCCCCTCTGAAAGTATAGCCTGCCTGCCATTTGTTACACTGAGTCTCGGGCTGCAATGTCTAACGGGTGGCTTATGTGGCCATCCACTTCCGTGTACCGGGTGTTTGAGTCCCTCTCCAATAAAAAACTCAAGGGAAAAATCCTGACACTGACTTTCATAATTCATGCATCAGAGGGTTAAAGGCCTTGTCTCCTCCAACACCATATTGCCTGTTTGTACTCTAAAAGAGAGAAGCAAATGGGAAACTGGAAGGTAGAAGAAAGTTTGATTCCTTGAGGAGAAAAAATTCAACCTTGATGGTTTCCATGGTTACTGACATGATGTGTATTGTGGTTGTATTTGGTTGCAACCAGCACCATAAACTCAGCCTTAGTGGAGGACCTGCATCCTCACACTTTAAATATCCTTGCTGTGTTTTCAGTGTAAATCTGCTCTGATTGGTTTCATGTTGTCTGTGAAGCAAAGTGACGACCAGTGTAGAATAAATGTAAAGATAGAAAAAGTCTCAGCACCAACTTGCACCAACAGAACCAAATGTTACATGGAATTTAATCCAAGTGACTGTTGTCTTTGATTGTTTCTTCATGTGGTTTCAGCCTCTGATATTCCAGCACCAGCTCTTACTGTGGTTAAAGACTCAGGATTTGGGATGTTTGGAAAGGTATGAATCATTTCTCAAAGAATGTGACTGAATTGTAGTTGGTAATCAATGATATAATATGCTATTTTGTCCATATGTAATTGTAATGGTGTAGTTGTTCACTTAAGACCTGGTACAACTGCTCTTTTTTGTTGTTGTACCTTGCTGACTTTACCTGCTGTGGACTTAAAACCATACACCAGGAAACACAATTATATAAGCTCATAGGTAGTTCCATTATCAGCTGATCAGCTGAGCCAAACATCCACTTCCTTGAAAGTGTTTTCTTCAACAGCAAGAGACTCTGCATGTTTATTTGAATTGGCTCAACATTAATTTTATAATAACAATAATGTCGGGGCCACATTATGATCTGTCTATAGAACTGCAACAGTTTACAGTGAGCTTCTGTGACAAAGTTTCTCAGAACAGAGAACAAATGTTCCTCCTGAATTAAGACACTGCTTTTCTTTTATGGTAAATTCAATGTTTGACCTCTTCTGTCCTCTGCTGTAGCCTGAAAGTACCTAAAGCTGAGGTACCAAAAATACCTGAACTGAAAACAACATCACCACCAGACCTGAAAATATCAACTGACCTGAAAATAAAACCAGAAGTGAAAACACCACCAAAACTGGAAATAAAAGTGAAGCCTGAGCCTCGACCACAAATCATCAAGGTAATTCATGATTACATTATTTCAACACTGTCATCAATTTATCTCTTTGAGCTGAGAAAACAAAGCAATAAAACCATTGTTCTAATTCTGAACAGACTTCTTGTTGCATAAACTGAACCAGTTGATATAATTTTAGTGTCATTCTAATTTCTTGATGACCCTCAGTGGTATGACGCTGTCCATCAGTCTGACTGATTTTCTTTGTTCGTTTGGTTTCAGCCAAAGATTGTGGGGCATGTGCAGCTGGGCTCTTCAAGGCCTATAAAGAAGACGAGGCAGCCTGATCATGGCAGGTATGAACAAGAAATGATTTAACTGAAGGCAGATGGGACACAGAAGGGTTGGAAAAAAAGGGCAAAGGACGAGTAGATGACTATAAAAAAGCTGATTTTGAGTCCTTACTGTCCCCTTTTTCTTTGTCTTACAGTTTGAGTGTACCTTCCTTGAACATTAAAGGAGTGGATCGTCTACCGGTAACTTTTGTTCTTTTCATCACAATCCTTTCAGTAACCACTTGGTCATAATCCCTAAACTACAGCAGCTTCTGTTTTCATGTTTCAAACCACAAGTTTAAGCAAAAGTATTTTGATGTTTAATTTGAGTGATTTCTGACTGATATCAAACTCAGTCACGCTTAGTTAAAAAATTACACATTTTCTCAATGAAATGGTGATGTGCTTTAACCCACATAGTTCTGTAGTCATATAAGACACTCAATCCCAGTGATTCCTGGCCTAAAAATGAAAGCAGAGAGAATCCTTTTTTTAATGGTAAGACTCAATCACATCCAAAGAGATTTGAACCCTTAGGGATACCAAACAGTTTCTGGTCCTTTTTCTTCTCTTGAGTTAATTTTCTCTACAAAGTAAAGTTCTGATTTTCTAAGGCTTAGCCAAAATTTAATGGATTTTTTAAGTGCTTATACAAAGTGTTTGTTCATCATTTAGGACTTGATGAAAGGAGAAAAAACAAAATATTTTGATTTTTACAGAATTCAACAAGAGCAAACAAGTGATTTTCTGTAAATTTTCAATGAGTACTTTAGAATCAAGATGATGTTGATAGAATTCTTGTCTTTTCAGCTCTGTTGACACATATTAATGGCGTCATGATACATTCAGGTACTCTAGGAACTTGAGAATCTGACAATTCCACCAGTTTTTTTCAGTTTAAGGATTAGATAAATGGTTTGTAAGTGCCAGTCATTTAGAAGTGTGTTGGGTTTTCTTTTGCTCCTGCCCGCAGGTTTGGTATCCCAAGGGTTAAACATGTTCAAATATTTATATATTTATAAAAGTGCCCTGTGAAGGCATCATATAACCTCTGTATTTAGGGGGTTGGAGATGGCCTGTGGAATTTTTGAGACTTAAAAGTGAGCCCTGAGTTGGAAAAGGTTGAGAACCACTGCTATATCCTCTCACTCGGGAATGAGTAGAAAAGAACAGTGATGGTTCATCTGTCTGTCCCATCATCAACTAATGAGCTGGTCTGTGGATCCTCTCAGAGTTGCTAGTTTTCCTTCATCCATCCATCTCAAAAGTATTCAAATGTATTTTGGTCAAACTCTTTTGAAGCTGAAATAACATCCAATTGGTAAACAAACCAAACCCAATGACTTTATCTATTCTTTCTTATGGTTTCAGCCTCTGGAGTTGAAGTCTGAGCCATTGCCATGGGTGACAGATCCAAATATAGGATCTTTGAAAAGGTATGAGTGTTATTCTACTTCAAGTTGATGAAATGTATTGGGCACCAGGGGGTGGACATTAAATTCATTATTGCAAAACAATACATCCAAAATCAGGGGCTAAATTTGAAACAAAGCAAACAAATCGAACATGTTTAATTCACTTTCAATATTTTCATTCTTATTAGCCAGTCCTGAATTAAGACACTGCTTTTCTTATTGGTAAATTCATTGTTTCACCTCTTCTCTCCTCTGCTGTAGCCTTAAAGTACCTAAAATTGAGGTACCAAAAATACCTGAACTGAAAACAACATCACTAGACCTGAAAATATCCACTGACCTAAAAATAAAACCAGAAGTGAAAACACCACCAAAACTGGAAATAAAAGTGAAGCCTGAGCCTCGACCACAAATCATTAAGGTAAATTATGATTACATAATTTTAACATTTTCATCAATTTATCTCTTTGAGCTGGAAAAACAAAGCATTAAAACACCTAAACTAATTATATGATGACTTCTTGTTGCATAGACTGAACCAGTTGATCTTATTTTGTATCATTTTAATTTTTTCTTAATGACACTTAGTGGTATGAATCTGTCCATCAGTCTGAATGATTTTCTCTGTTCATTTGGTTTCAGCCAAAGATTGTGGGGCATGTGCAGCTGGGCTCTTCAAGGCCTATAAAGAAGACGAGGCAGCCTGATCATGGCAGGTATGAACAAGAAACTATTAAACTGAAAGCAGATTTGACACAGATAGGGTTGGAAAAAAAGGGGAAGAGGTGTAGTAGATGAAAACAAAATTGCTGATTCTGAGTTATTATAACACCCCCCTTTTTCTTTGTCTTACAGTGTGAGTGTACCTTCCTTGAACATAAAAGGAGTGGATCGTCTACCGGTAACTTTGGTTCTTTTCATTAACTACCCTTTCAGTAACCAGTGGGTCATAATCCCTAAACTACAGCAACTTCTGTTGTCATGTTACAAAACTCAAGTTTAAGCAAAATTAGTTTGATGTTTAACTTGAGTGATTTCTGACTGATATCAAACTCAGTTGAGCTTAGATGAAAAATTCACAGTTTGTTGTCAGAGTGATTATGTGCTTTAACCCAGTTAGTTGTCTAGTCCAGGGGTTCCCAAACTTTTCAACCCGTGACCCCCAAAACAAAAGTGGCAGAGACTAGTGACCCCCACTATCCCCAGAGGTGACTGTAGCATAAGAAAACGTGCACATAGGACACATGCACTAATAAGGGTATCCAAACATGGGCATTATCACAACACATAAAAGAACAGCAGCTAGAAAAACATGTTATGATTTTACATGTAACAGTTTAATATGAAAGAAAAGCAGAATATGTCAAAGTTATTTCTCTGTAATTTGTGAACGAACATTGTTGCAGTCGTGTGCAAACTCAATTTTGGTACAATATTTTCATTTCCACATTAGAACAAGAATAATTCAGTTCAAGTAATAATCATAAACTGT
Organism: Thalassoma bifasciatum; assembly: GCA_008086565.1. Classification (NCBI taxonomy): domain Eukaryota; kingdom Metazoa; phylum Chordata; class Actinopteri; order Labriformes; family Labridae; genus Thalassoma; species Thalassoma bifasciatum. The sequence continues at coordinate 190,929 of RPOG01000518.1, forward strand.
AGCTCTGTGTAAAACATTGTTGCAGTGCAAGTTAACTTTTTGGGATTTATGTTTCAGTGTTTATCTCACCTAATGAAATGGATGGGCACTATGTGTAGAGCACAGCAAGTCCATTCTGGGTTTAATTTATGAGACGGCTACTCTGAGATCATCCTCCACGTTCACACAAGATATATATTTATTTTTAATAAATGTCAGGGCCAAGAAAGTCTTTTCTCACAGGTATGTTGAGCCAAATGGCGTTAGTACCTTAGATGTGGTCTGGGATAGCTTAGTTCCCTCTAAACTGAAATCATCTCGCGACCCCCCCTCCAGCGTCTCGCGACCCCCCTGGGGGTCCAGACCCCCACTTTGGGAACCCCTGGTCTAGTCATACAAGACTCTCTATCCCAGTGATCCCTAAGCTAGGGCAGCGGCCCTCTGGCGGGCCGCAAAGGTATTGCATGCAGGCCGCCAAATCATTTTCAAAATAGTTATATTTAAGTGTGTGTGTTTGTGTGTGTGTGTATGTGTGTGTGTGTGTGTGTGTGTGTGGCTTTGGGAGGTTTTATATAAAGATATAAATATTAAAACATTTACAAAGTGGCAGGGTTCAATTTCGTCCCCTTCCTGAATCCTGTATTTCTTATCACTTGGCAGCAGGGGGGCATTTGACAGACTCACTGTCCTCACACATCCAGGCTTCTAGTTCTGGTTCAAAATGTTTGCTAATTCAGTGATTTTGTTCATACCCATGTATTAACAGAAGTTCTTTGGTCGAAATCACTAAGAGTTGTAATAACATCCAATGGATAAAAACCCCTATCCCAATAACTGAATCCATTCTTTCTTATGGTTTCAGCCTCTGGAGTTGAAGACTGAGCCGTTGCCATGGGTGACAGATCCAAACATAGGATCTTTGAAAAGGTATGAATGTTATTCTTCTTAAGATTGATCAAATGTATTGGGCACCAGGGGATGGGAATTTAATTCATTATTGCAAAACAACACAACCAAAATTTGGGGCTAATGAAATACAAAAGCAAACAAATAGAAAATGTTGATTTTTTTTTCCATATTTCCATGCTAAAGAGCCCTGAGTGAACTAAACTAAGACAATAACAGTGACAGTGGAGGCAGATTCATTCAGGAAACACAACATCAGCACATATGTGGTTTGATAATCTTCTATTCAGCTAAGCTAAATATCCTCTGCCTTTAATCTTTTTGTCCTCGAAAGTATATTCTTCTACAGTATGAGTCAGCATGCTTATTTGAATTGGCACGACATTAATTTTATAATAACAATAATGTTGGGGCCACATTATGATCTGTCTATGGAATTGGAACAGTTAACAGTGACCATCTGTGACAAAGTTTCTTAGAACAGAGAACAAATAATCCTCCTGAAATAAGACATTGCTTTTTTTTATGGTGAATGCAATGTTTCACCTCTTCTCTCCTCTGCTGTAGCCTGAAAGTACCTAAAGTTGAGGTACCAAAAATACCTGAACTGAAAACAACATCAGTAGACCTGAAAATATCCACTGATCTAAAAATACAACCAGAAGTGAAAACACCACCAAAACTGGAAATAAAAGTGAAGCCTGAGCCTCGACCACAAATCATCAAGGTAATTCATGATTACATTATTTCAACATTTTCATCAATTTATCTCTTTGAGCTGGAAAAACACAGCATTAAAAGCATAATACCAATTCTGATAAGACTTCTTGTTGCATAAACTGAACCATTTTTTATTATTTTAGTATCATTGTAATTTCTTGATGACACTGAGTTGTCTGAATCTGTCCATCAGTCTGAATGATTTTACTTGTTCATTTGGTTTCAGCCAAAGATTGTGGGGCATGTGCAGCTGGGCTCTTCAAGGCCTATAAAGAAGACGAGGCAGCCTGATCATGGCAGGTATGAACAAGAAACAATTTAACTAAAGGTGGATGGGACACAGATAGGGTTGGAAAAAAAGGGGAAGAGGTGTAGTTAATTAAAAATAAAATTGCTGATTCTGAGTTATTATAACACCCCCGTTTTCTTTGTCTTACAGTGTGAGTGTACCTTCCTTGAACATAAAAGGAGTGGATCGTCTACCGGTAACTTTGGTTCTTTTCATTAACTACCCTTTCAGTAACCAGTGGGTCATTATCCCTAAACTACAGCAACTTCAATTTTGATGTTACAAACCACAAGTATAAGCAAAAGTATTTTGATGTTTAATTTGAGTGATTTCTGACTGATTTTAAACTCAGTTGGGTGAAATAAAAATAGTGCACATTCTCTCTATTAGGTAAAGAATTGCTTTAACCCAGATAGTTCTCGAGTCATACAAGACTCTCTATCTCAGTGATTCCCAACCAATGACTGTATATAGAATGGACAGCGTGCTTCCGCCTGTCACTGTTCTACGTTTTTGAAGCCAAAAAATCCCGTTTCTCTAGCCGCCATTGTGCAGCCAGAGTCTGCGCAGTAGAGAATTTCCGATGGAGCCAAGTAGAAAAGAGAAGTAAAAATATTTATTTCTTCTTCTTCAGAAGGTTTAGTCTCCTTTTGGCTCTTTCCCAAAGTTTCTTATATCCCCGATAAAAACTACTCACGAACGGCAGCTGTCAACTATAGTAAAACGAAACTTATATCGCGGTTTTTAACGTCCAATAACTAATGAGAAACCAACTTCTCAGAAAAAAAAACACCCGAGCACCATGCAGCCAAATGACATCGTCATACTACCTTAGTGTAAGGATGAGAGAAACGTTTCTACGAGGTATCGTAATTTTTTTAAGTTTTCCCGGCTCATATCTGGAATACATGGGGGAGCGGGGCTTATGACCTATACTGCAGCCAGACACCAGGGGGCGGGGCTTATGACCTATACTGCAGCCAGACACCAGGGGGCGGGGCATCTGCTGGAGGCTTCAGTTTGAGCCGAAAGTAGTTACGTCCACTCATTATACAGTCTATGTTCCCAACCTATGGGCGCCGGCCCTCTGGTGGGCAACAAAAGTATTGCAAGTAGGCCACCAAGTCATTTCTGAAATAGTTTGATTTTAGTGTGTGAGTGTTTTTTTGTGTCTGGGCTTTTGGGTGTGGGGTTCACATTAAGATGAAAAAAACAAAATAGTCTTCCAAATGTTAAATTTCAATCACATTTAAAGGGATTTTCACACCAGGGATACCAAACAGTTTCTAGTCGTTTTTGCTTCTGTCACATTTCTTTCTACAAAGTGAAGTCCTGCTTCTCAGTGGGTTCAGGTGAAATAAAAAGGATTTTTGAAGTGTAAACACATGGCATACAGTCATCATTTAGGGTTTGATGAAAGCAGAAAAAAACAGAGTATTTTGATTTCTGCTGAATTTAACAAGAGCAAACATTTGATTTCCTGTAAATTTTCAATGAGGACATGGTAATCAAGGCAATGTTGATAAACTAATTGTCTTTTCAGCTCTGTTAACACATGTTGTTGACATGATACATTCAGGTACTCTGGGAACTTGAGTTGGGTTGGGTTCTGGGGTAGGCAAATGGTTTGAAATGCCAGTCATTCAGAATTATGTGTTTTGTTTTGTTTTTTTCTTTTATTTTTGCTCCCGCCAACAGGTTTGGTATCCCACAGGTTAAATATGTTTGAATATTTATTTATTATTATATTTTGTAAAAGTTTATTTATGGGGTTGGAGGTGGGCCACAGATATTTTTGAGACTTAAAAGTGGGCCCTAAGTTTAGAAAGGTTGGGAACCACTGTTCTATCCTGTCACTTGAGAATGAGTAGAGGTGAAGAGTGATGGACATCCACCTGTACCACCATTAATGAGCTGGTCTATGGATCCTCTCAGAGTTGCTAGTTTGCCTTCACCCATGGATCTCAAAAGCACTAAATAGTATTTTGGTCAAACTCTTTTAAAGTTGTAGTAATATCCAAAGGGTAAACATCCCAAACCCAATAACTTAATCCATTCTTTCTTATGGTTTCAGCCTCAGGAGTTGAAGTCTGAGCCGTTGCCATGGATGACAGATCCAAACTTAGGATCTTTGAAAAGGTATGAATGATATCCTTATTAAAATTGATGATATATTTGGGCACCAAGGGGTGGGCATTTAATTCATCATTGCAAAACCATACAACCAAAATTAAAGGGCTACATTTAATACGAAAGCAAACAAATAGAAAGTGGTTGTTGGTTTTCCATATTTCCATGATAAAGAGCTTTGAGTGAACTAAACTAAAAGGACAACAGTAACAGTGGAGGTAGATTCAATCAGGAAACACAAGAACATAACACATAGGTAGTTTCATTTTCTACTGATCAGCGAAGCTAAATATCCTCTGCCTTTATTTTTTTTTCCCTTGAAGGTGATTTCTTCAGAAGTATGAACGTCTGCATGCTTATCTGAATTGGCACAACATGAATCTTATAACTATGATGCTGCTTTTCTTTAATGGTAAATTCAACGTTTTTCCTCTTCTGTCCTCTGCTGTAGCCTTGAAGTACCTAAAGTTGAGGTACCAAAAATACCTGAACTGAAAACAACATCAGTAGACCTGAAAATATCAACTGATCTAAAAATACAACCAGAAGTGAAAACACCAGCAAAACTGGAAATAAAAGTGAAGCCTGAGCCTCGACCACAAATCATCAAGGTAATTCATGATTACATTATTTCAACACTGTCATCAATTTATCTCTTTGAGCTGTAAAAACAAAGCAATAAAATCATCATACTAATTCTGATCAGACTTCTGGTTGTATAAACTGAAACCTTTGATATCATTTTAATTTCTTGATGACCCTCAGTAGTATGATGCTGTCCATCAGTCTGAATGATTTTTTTTTGTTCTTTTGGTTTCAGCCAAAGATTGTGGGGCATGTGCAGCTTGGCTCTTCAAGGCCTATAAAGAAGACGAGGCAGCCTGATCATGGCAGGTATGAACAAGAAAAGATTTAACCGAAGGCAGATTTGACATAGATTTGGTTGGAAAAAAAGGGCAAAGGAGTCGTAGATGAAATACTGATTTTGAGTAATGACAGGCCCCTTTGTCTTTGTCTCTGTCTTACAGTGTGAGTGTACCTTCCTTGAACATTAAAGGAGTGGATCGTCTACCGGTAACTTTTGTTCTTTTCATCACAATCCTTTCAGTAACCACTTGGTCATAATCCTTAAACTACAGCAGCTTCTGTTTTCATGTTACAAACCACAAGTTTAAGTAAAAGTATTTTGATGTTTAGTTTGAGTGATTTCTGACTGATATTAAACTCAGTCAGACTAGATGAAAAATTCACATTTTCTCATTGAAGTGAAGCTTTGCTCAAACCCAGATAGTTCTCTAGTTATAGAAGATCCCTTTCCCAGTGATTCCCAACATATGGGCTGTGGTGGTTGGCAAAGGTATTACAAGTGGACCACTTAAATATATATAATAGTTTTATTTTAGTGTGTTTGCGTTGTGTTTTGAGCCTTTTTTTTTTTTTTTTTTTGGAGAGGGGGGATGGCAGGCAGTGGGTTGACATCAAGATAAAAGCATACAGAATATATATATATTTTTTTTTTAATTTTAAAACTCAGTCACATTAAAAGGGATTTTAACCTTAGGGATACCAAACAGTTTCTGGTCATTTTTTTTGCTTCAGTCTCATTATCTCTACAAAGTGAAGTCCTCCTCTTCAGTGGATTCAGCCAAAATTCAACAGATTTTTAAAGTACAAATACATAGTTTATATTCATCCTTTGGGCTTGATGAAAGCAGAGAAAAAGAATAAATTGATTTTTACATAATTTTACAAGAGCAAACAGTTGATTTTCTGTAATTTCAATAAGGACTTGGTAATCAAGACGATGTTGATTAACTTTTGTGTTTTTAGCTCTGTTGACACATGTAGTTGTTCTGGGAACTTGAGAATCCAACAGTTTCACCAGTTTTGTTCAGGTTTTGGATCAGACAAATGGTTTGTAAAGGCCGGTCATTTAGAAGTGTGTTGTTTTTTGCTCCTGCCAGCAGGTTTGGTATCCGAATGGTTAAACATGTTCAATAATTTATTGATTTTAAAAAAAAAGTGCCCTGTGAAGGCATCATATAACCTCTGTATTTAGGGGGTTGGAGATGGGCCTGTGGAATTTTTGAGACTTTAAAGTGAGCCCTGAGATGAGAAAGGTTGGGTACCACTGTTCTCTCCTATCACTTGAGAATGAGTAGAAAAGAAAAATGACAGACATCCACCTGTGCCATCAGTAACTAATGAGCTGGTCTGTAGATCATCTCAAGGTTGATAGTTTTCCTTCATCCATCCATCTCAAAAGTATTCAAAAGTATTTTGGTCAAACTCATTTAAAGTTGAAGTAACATCCAATGGGCAAACATCCCAAACCCAATAACTTAATCCATTCTTTCTTATGGTTTCAGCCTCTGGAGTTGAAGTCCGAGCCGTTGCCATGGATGACAGATCCAAACATAGGATCTTTGAAAAGGTATGAATGTCATTCTACTTAAAGTTGATCAAATGTGTTGGACACCAGAGGGTGGGGATTTGATTCGTTACTGCAAAACAACACAACCTAAATTAGGGGCTAAATTTGAGACAAAGCAAATGATTAGAAACTGTTTCATTTCTTTTCAGTGTTTTCATGCTTATAAGCCCTTCCTGAATTTAGACTCTGCTTTTCTTTCATAGTAAATTCAATGTTTGACCTCTTCTCTCCTCTGCTGTAGCCTTGAAGTACCTAAAGTTGAGGTACCAAAAATACCTGAACTGAAAACAGCATCAGTAGACCTGAAAATATCCACTGATCTAAAAATACAACCAGAAGTGAAAACACCACCAAAGCTGGAGATAAAAGTGAAGCCTGAGCCTCCACCACAAATCATTAAGGTAATTCATGATTACATTATTTCAACACTGTCATCAATTTATCTCTTTGAGCTGGAAAAACAAAGCATTTAAATCATTATACCTATTCTGAACTGTCTTCTTGTTGTATAAACTGAAACCTTTGAAATCATTTTAATTTCTTGATGACCCTCAGTGGTATGACACTGTCCATCAGTCTGAATGATTTTCTTTGTTCGTTTGGTTTCAGCCAAAGATTGTGGGGCATGTGCAGCTGGGCTCTTCAAGGCCTATAAAGAAGACGAGGCAGCCTGATCATGGCAGGTATGAACAAGAAACTATTTAACTGAAGGCATATTTGACATAGATAGGGTTGGAAAAAAAGGGCAAAGGAGTGGTAGATGAAATACTGATTTTGACTATTAACAGGCCCTTTTGTCTTTGTCTTTGTCTTACAGTGTGAGTGTACCTTCCTTGAACATTAAAGGAATGGATCGTCTACCGGTAACTTTTGTTCTTTTCATCACAATCCTTTCAGTAACTACTGGATCACAAACCCTAAACTACAGCAGCTTCTGTTTTCATGTTACAAACCACAAGTAAAAGTATTTTGTTGTTTAATTTGAGTGATTTCTGACTGATATTAAACTCAGTCAGGCTAGATGAAAAATTCACATTTTCTCATTTAAGTAAAGACTTGCTCAAACCCAGATAGTTCTCTAGTTATAGAAGATCCCTTTCCCAGTGATTCCCAACATATGGGCTGGGGTGGTTGGCAAAGGTAATTCAAGTGAACCACGTAATCATTTCCAAAATACTTTTTTTAGTGTGTTATCGTTGTGTTTTGAGCCTTTTTTTTTTTTTCTTCTTTTTTTTTTTGGAGAGGGGGGTGGGGGGTTGCGGGGATGGGGGGTGGACAGCGGGTTGACATCAAGATAAAAGCATACAGAATATTATTATTTTTTTAATTTTAAAACTCAATCACATTCAAAGGGATTTTAACCTTAGGGATACCAAACAGTTTCTGGTCATTTCTTTTGCTTCTGTCTCATTATCTCTTCGAAGTGAAGTCCTGCTCTTCAGTGGATTCAGCCAAAATTCAACAGATTTTTAAAGTACAAATACATAGTTTATATTCATCCTATGGGCTTGATGAAAGCAGAGAAAAAGAATAAATTGATTTTTACAGAATTTTACAAGAGCAAACAGTTGATTTTCTGTAATTTCAATAAGGACTTGGTTATCAAGATGATGTTGATTTACTTTTGTGTTTTTAGCTCTGTTAACACATGTAGTTGTTCTTGGAACTTGAGAATCCAACAGTTTCACCAGTTTTGTTCAGGTTTTGGATTAGACAAATGGTTTGTAAGTGCCAGTCATTTAGAAGTATGTTGTTTTTGCTTTTTTTTGCTCCTGCCAGCGGGTTTGGTATCCCAAGGGTTAAACATGTTCAATAATTAATTGATTTTATAAAAAAGTGCCCTGTGAAGGCATCATATAACCTCTGTATTTAGGGGGTTGGAGATGGCCTGTGGAAATTTTTGAGACTTTAAAGTGGGCCCTGAGATGAGAAAGGTTGGGAACCACTGTTCTATCCTATCATTTGAGAATGAGTAGAAAAGAAAAATGACAGACATCCAGCTGTGCCAACAGTAACTAATGAGCTGGTCTGTAGATCATCTCAAGGTTGATAGTTTTCCTTCATCCATCCATCTCAAAAGTATTCAAAAGTATTTTGGTCAAACTCATTTAAGTTGTTATAACATCCAATGAGTAAACATCCCAAACCCAATGTCTTAATCTATTCTTTCTTATGGTTTCAGCCTCTGGAGTTGAAGTCCGAGCCGTTGCCATGGGTGACAGATCCAAACATAGGATCTTTAAAAAGGTATGAATGTCATCCTACTTAAAATTGGCCGGATGTGTTGGACACCAGGGGTGGGCATTTGATTTGTTTTGTGCAAAACAACACAACCGAAATCAGGGGCTAAATTTGAGACAAAGCAAATGATTAGAAAATGTTTAATTTCTTTTCAGTATTTCCATGCTTTTAAGCCCTTCCTGAATTTAGACGCTGCTTCTCTGTTATGGTGAATGCAATGTTTCACCTCTTCTGTCCTCTGCTGTAGCCTTGAAGTACCTAAAGTTGAGGTACCAAAAATACCTGAACTAAAAACATCAATAGACCTGAAAATATCAACTGATCTAAAAATACAACCAGAAGTGAAAACACCACCAAAACTGGAAATAAAAGTGAAGCCTGAGCCTCGACCACAAATCCTTAAGGTAAATTATGATTACATTATTTCAACACTGTCATCAATCTATCTCTTTGAGCTGAAAAAAACAAAGCAATAAAACCATCATACTAATTCTGATCGGACTTTTGGTTGAATAAACTGAGGGTCATCAAGAAATTAAAATGATATCAAATGTTTCAGTGGTATGAAGCTGTTCATCAGTCTGAATGATTTTATTTGTTCTTTTGGTTTCAGCCAAAGATTGTGGGGCATGTGCAGCTGGGCTCTTCAAGGCCTATAAAGAAGACGAGGCAGCCTGATCATGGCAGGTATGAACAAGAAATTATTTAACTGAAGGCAGATTTTACATAGATAGGGTTGAAAAAAAAAGGGGAAAAGTGTTGTAGATGAAAATATAACAGCTGATTTTGAGTAATCACAGGCCCCTTTGTGTTTGTCTTGCAGTTTGAGTGTACCTTCCTTGAACATTAAAGGAGTGGATCGTCTACCGGTAACTTTTGCTCTTTTCATCACAAACCTTTAAGTTACCACTGGGTCATAATCCTAAACTATAGCAGCTTCTGTTTTTATAAAGTAGTTTGATGTTTACTCTGAATGATTTCTGACTGATATCAAACTCAGTTGGGCAAAATAAAAAGAGCGCACATTTTTTTTATTAAAGTGATGATGTGCTTTAACCCACATAATTCTTTAGTTACACAAGCCTGTCTATCCTCTCACTTGAGAATTAGTAGAAAAGAACAGTGATGGACATTCACCTGCCCCATCATTGTCTAATGAGCTGGTCTGTGGATCCTCTCAGAGTTGCTAGTTTGCCTCACCCATCTGTCTCTGATCAAACAGGGCCTGAAAGGGCTACTCTACTATGTGTTGCACGACTCACTCGGCTTATATGTCTGGGTCCAGCTTTTTGCCTTAGCTGACATTGTCGGCCAGTGTGCCACTCTCTGCTCTGTAATAAGACCTGAATCATGGGTTGTACTGCTGAGATCATTTGACCTACACAGCCATTCTCTCTACTTTGTGTAAACACACCCATAAACACACCGTCAAAGTGCACTTCTCTGTCTGTCCATTATTAAAACTGTTAGCTACAACCTGCTACACATGCTTTACAGTGTGCAAATCTAGCTTTCAGGTGGAGTGCATGACATAAGCATGATAAACCAGAGAAGAGGTCTGTGTGAGGCTTTTGGAAAAAGGAAAGTCCCCTTCAACGCTTTTGTTGGAGCTTGGTAGCAGTTACCAAGGTTACCAATGTTGGAGGTCATAGGGTGACTGCGGTTGATTTCAGCCTGATCCCACAATTCCTGAAAGGTGCTCTGAGGCTTGGACCACACAGAACCATGCTTCGCAGACAGAAGACCTTGACCTCATGCTAGAGCAGAGGTTTTTTGTGACACTTGAATTAAAGGACATCCAGCTGTTATCACTTGAAGTTTGGATAATTACCGAGCGGCAACCTCCGGTCTGAAAAAATGAGACAACACGGAAGTGCTAAAAAGCTGCTGTTCCTCAAGTGACCGCTTGAGGCTGGCTCCAGAAGCACCGGAAGTACTGTGTTAGCAGACGGGAAAAAGGCCATTTTCAGAGCCGAAATCGGCGTATTTAAAGCCTGGTACAAACTCTGTCTCCCGTCTGGATCGCTAATTTTGCTAACGGCTCCCACTGTGAGGGGGGTGAATTTTTTTCTAACTCAGCCGTTTGGAAGATATTAGGACTAAGAGCTACCCAATCAGAGCCACAGCACAGATCACGTGACTGATGGGCGCCCAATGGCTGTGAGTTTGGGCACTCGTCACTCGTCCCATTTCCAATATGGCCGCGCCCGCCGTTTAGCCTCAAAACAGAGCTGCAGTAACAGACGGGTGACGTCACGGAGACTACGTCCATGTTTTATACAGTCTATGATAATTACATGTTCTGTCAACTCTCCAGAACTGCTGCCATTTTCTAGCAGGTGATGCAGAAATTTTCCTGTGTCTAAGTCCAACTTTCCTATCAAAGATGCTTTCAGCGTTCCCAACCTGTGGGCTGCCCCCCCCCCCCCCCCCCCCCCCCCCCCCC
>RPOG01000518.1:202402-326854 GCA_008086565.1 Thalassoma bifasciatum
ACACCCACAAACACACCGTCAAAGTTCACTTCTCTGTCTGTCCATTATTAAAACTGTTAGCTACAACCTGCTACACATGCTTTACAGTGTGCAAATCTAGCTTTCAGGTGGAGTGCATGAGTTAAGCATGATAAACCAGAGAAGAGGTCTGTGTGAGGCTTTTGGAAAAAGGAAAGTCCCCTTCAACGCTTTTGTTGGAGCATGGTAGCAGTTACCAAGGTTACCAATGTTGGAGGGTGACTGCAGGTGATTTCAGCCTGATCCCACAATTCCTGAAAGGTGCTCTGAGGCTTGGACCACACAGAACCATGCTTCGCAGACAGAAGACCTTGACCTCATGCTAAAGCAGAGGTTTTTGTGACACTTGAATTAAAGGACATCCAGCTGTTATCACTTGAAGTTTGGATAATTACATGTTCTGTCAACTCACCAGAACTGCTGCCATTTTCTAGCAGGTGATGCAGAGGTTTTCCTGTGTCTAAGTCCAACTTTCCTATCAAAGATGCTTTCAGTGTTCCCAACCTGTGGGCTGGGCCCCCCCCCTGGTGGGCAGTGAAGGTATTGCAAGTGGGCCACCAAATTATTTCCCCAAATAGTATGATTTTAGTGGAGTGTAATTCTATAAAGATAAAAGATACAAATAGATAAAGAAAGATACATGTACACAGACAATATTTTGATATTAAAACTCAGTTGCGAACTTGATTAGGAAATTTAAAATGTTCGGATATTCATGTATAAAAAAATGTCCACTGAGAAGGCATGTTAGTGAGCAGTAGGTGATATGAAGTGAAACCTAACAACGACACAGTATGTGCTAGAAAATATGTAACGAAACCCCAAAATGTAATAACAGGTCAAAAATGAAGCAAAAGTTCCAAGCCTGAAACGCAAAAAATAGAACGTTGTAAAAGCCAAAATGTAATGACTGACTCAAACTGTAACAAATTATTACATTTTGAGCAAAAAGTGACTTTGTTTTGGGCTCAGAATCTGTTACATTATTAATCAATTATAACATTTCGGGTCGTTGTTACAAATTGAGCTCTATCAAGGCATTTTATTCTCTCTGTACTTATTGGGTGGGCCGCGAACATTTTAGAGACTTAAAAGTGGGCCCTGAATTGGAAAAGTTTGGGAACCACTGACTTAGAGGGTTGGGGGAATCAGCATTCTGCCTGGTTGGAGCCCTGCGTGCAACAGATGGGAGTTCTTAGGAAAACCCTCCAGTTGCTTGTTTGCTTAAACCTCAGTGCCTAAGTCAGCCAGGGTTCAGATCTATGCCGTCACATTAGGTTAAGGAAGGATTCAGCAGACAAACATTGACTCCAGTAGAAGTGTGGCAACCTTTGGGGCTTTGTAGTGGAGCGCCAGCCTCTGAGGTTTGTATGGCGCCTGTCTACCCTTGTGGGATTCTGATGGCTGTATCTGGTAACCAGTTCTTCCTTTTGCAAATATGTGCCGGGTGCTTCTTCACCATGGTCAATGTGGCAGGGTCTGGTTTTGACCAAGTGTATCCTGTTTTTCCCATCACTTGGCAGCAGACGGGCAATCTGACAGGCCTCTGTCCTCACACATCCAGGCTTCTAGTTCTTGTTCAAAATGTTTGCTAATGAAATTATTTTGTTAATACCCATGTATGAATTGTTTTATTCAAAAGTATTATGGTCAAAATCTTTTCAAGTTGTAATAACATCCAATGGATAAACATCCCCATCCCAATGACAAAAACTGTTCTTTCTTATGGTTTCAGCCTCTGGAGTTGACGTCCGAGCCGTTGCCATGGATGACAGAGCCAAACATAGGATCTTTGAAAAGGTATGAATGTCATCCTACTTAAAGTTGATCAAATGCGTTGGGAACCAGGGGGTGGGAATTTAAATCATCATTGCAAAACAACACAACCAAAACTAGGGGCTAAATTATATACAAAAGCAAATAAATCGAGTGAACTAAACAAAGATAAAAACAGTAACAGTCGAGGCAGATTTATTCAGCTAAGCTAAATATCCTCTGCCTTTCATTTTTTCCCCTTAAAAGTGTATTCTTTGACAGCATCAGCGTCTGCAAGCTTATTCGAAATTTCACAACATTAATCTTATAAAAACAATAATGTTTGGACCACATTATGATCTGTCTATAGAATTGGAACAGTTTACAGTGAGCTTCTGTGACAAAGTTTCTCAGAACAGAGAACAAATAATCCTCCTGAATTAAGACACTGTTTTTCTTTTATGGTAAATTCAATGTTTCACCTCTTCTGTCCTCTGCTGTAGCCTGAAAGTACCTAAAATTGAGGTACCAAAAATACCTGAACTGAAAACAGCACCACTAGACCTGAAAATATCCACTGATCTAAAAATACAACCAGAAGTGAAAACACCACCAAAACCAGAAATAAAAGTGAAGCCTGAGCCTCGACCACAAATCATTAAGGTAAATTGTGATTACACTATTTCAACACTGTCATCAACTGTAATCAACTTTCACGTCAACTTGCATAAACTGAAACATTTGATATCATTTTAGTATCATTGTAATTTCTTGATGACACTCAGTGGTATGAATCTGTCCATCAGTCTGAATGATTTTGTTTGTTCATTTGGTTTCAGCCAAAGATTGTGGGGCATGTGCAGCTGGGCTCTTCAAGGCCTATAAAGAAGACGAGGCAGCCTGATCATGGCAGGTATGAACAAGAAATTATTTGACCAAAGACAGATTGAGACACAGATAGGGTTGGAAAAAAAGGGGAAAAGGTGTAGTAGATGAAAATAAAATTGCTGTCTTGAGTTATAACATCTCAACTTTGTCTTTGTCTTACAGTTTGAGTGTACCTTCCTTGAACATAAAAGGAGTGGATCGTCTACCGGTAACTTTTGCTCTTTTCATCACAAACCTTTAAGTAACTAATGGGTCATAATCCCTAGAGTCCCTATCCCCAAGAGTCACTATCCCAGTGATTCCGGACCTATAGGCCATGGCCCCCTGGTGGGCCGCAGAGGTATGGCAAGTAGGCTGCCAAATCACTTCCAAATAGTTTGATTTTATTGTGTATATGTGTGTATATGTGTGTATATGTGTGCATGCGTGTGTGTATGTGTGTGGCAGGGTTCAGTTTTGGCCCGTCCTGTATCCTGTATTTCCCTTCACTCGGCAGCAGGCGGGCAATCTGACTGACATACTGCCCTCACACATCCAGGCTTCTAGTTCTTGTTCAAAATATTTACTAATCAAATGTCTTTGTTAATACTCATGTTTTTACAAAATTACTGTAGTCAAACTCTTAAACAGCTGTAATAACATCCAATGGGTGAACATCCCAATCCCAATGACTTTACCCATTTGTTATTATGGTTTCAGCCTCTGGTGTTGAAGTCTGAGCCGTTGCCATGGGTGACAGATCCTAAGTTAGGATCTTTGAAAAGGTATAAATGAACTAAACTTGATGAAATGTGTTGGGCACCAGGGCACCATTGTTTGACCTCTTCTCTCCTCTGCTGTAGCCTGGAAGTACCTAAAGTTGAGGTACCAAAAATACCTGAACTGAAAACAACATCAATAGACCTGAAAATATCAACTGACCTAAAAATATCACCAGAGCCAAAAATACCACCAAAACTGGAGATAAATGTGAAGCCTGAGCCTCGACCACAAATCCTTAAGGTAATTCATGATTACATTATTTCAACACTGTCATCTATTTATCTCTGTAAGCTGGAAAAACACAGCATTTAAAAGCTTCATTCCAATTCTAAGATGTGTTCTTGTTGTATCAACTGAAACATTTGATATCATTTTGGTATCAATCTAATTTCTTTATGACACTAAGTGGTATGAAGCTGTCCATCAGTCTGACTGATTTTCTTTGTTCATTTGGTTTCAGCCAAAGATTGTGGGGCATGTGCAGCTGGGCTCTTCAAGGCCTATAAAGAAGACGAGGCAGCCTGATCATGGCAGGTATGAACAAGTTTCTGAAAAGAGATGAAGGTTCTAAAGTTACAGATAATGATCCATCCATCCATGATGTATTTGCTCTATCAGTAAAATGAAGAGCCAATGCACATCTTGGTTAGAGTCTTGTTCTTACGATAGTATAAGTTAGAGCTCACAGGAAATGGAGTAAGTATCCTGGAAAAGTAGTAGCAATTCCTTTTGAAGTACATGTCAATCTCCAGGAGAGATAGTCTCTTTAAATGATGGAAATGCTCCTTTGTCTTTGGTTGTAGTTTGAAAGTACCCAACCTTGACACCAACCAGCTGGATCGTCTCACGGTAATAAATGTGTTGAAGCCTTAAGAGTTTGTTTTTGAGTATATGTTACCATTTGAAGTTAAAAAAAGTTTTACTCCAAAGATTTCTGTTCAAGCTTTATCCTTTGGCAACAAACTAGAAAAGTTGCATTTCAATCTCAAAGAGTGTCTCTGAAATTGTTTGTTCATCTGGTTCCAGCCTCTGATATTCAAGGTTCAGCTGATGCAATGGACGAAATATCCAAACTTGGGATCTTTGAAAAAGTATGAAAGCTTTCACAACAGATGGAGTATCACAATTTTATTTCATTTATTTCCAGGAGTGTGTTTGTCTGCCATTGAACTGATGAAACTGCTCTTCTCTCTTTGTTTTAGTTTATTGACTTTACCAGCTTTGGACCTAAAACAAGTGGAGCATCTGAAGGTAGTTATTAACTTTTTTCTGTCAATCATGTTCATATCTGTGCTCAGGAGAAAAAGTAACCAAGCTTGTTGCAGAAAAAATGTATTAACTCTACTACATTTCAACACTTGAAGATATGGGTCTTTTATAATTACTGACCATCAGTAGTACTGATTATCTATTCCTGAAAAATCAAATGTTACTATGTTTCGTTACCTAAACGCTTCCTTGTGACTGTGGGAGAGTGGAAGAGAAGGTGATTTTTTGTGCTGGACAAGGGTATGAGGTACATAGACCTGGGTTTTAATTAGTGCATTGTTAAGAAAAATACTGTAGTTGTCATTAAGTCATTGAGTTGTGGTTGATTTTTGTCAGGTTTTCGTGTTTAAAAAATTTGTTTAACAATTGGGATGTCATAGTACAAATAGTTGATTGTTGTACAGATACATTTGTTAGAATTTACTATTGAGAAGTCAACATGTTAACCCTGTGGTGCATTGTGGTCACTACAGTGGACACCTATTTAAAAGTTATTTACTCCTAAATTCAATGGTTCATGTGGTGGAAATTCATATTAGCCTGTGTCAGGATATTTTTATTCTTCTTAGGGCCTGAAAAAATGTTTTCAGTATTTTTTTCCAAACATATACATATTTTTAAAAATGTCATAGACAAACATTGTTAGGGTGTAAAAGCTTATAAACTATAAATTATTCAGTGTTAAAATGTATCAAAGAGAGTTCAAATGTTTCAAAAAGCATTAAAAAAAGATTATTCACGAAATTACCAAAAAAGAAAATAAGTCAAACAAAAAAAAGTCATATTTACATTAAGTTCACACTGTTTTATGTTGAATGCTCAGTTACAAATATTTTGCGAAAAAAAAAAGGAAAACTTTGTTCATGCCTTAAGACAAATAAAAACACTCAAGGGAAAAATTCTGACACTGAATTTCATAATTCATGTATCAGAGGGTTGATATTAAATTATATTGAGACTTTATTATTAAACAAATTAACATTTATAACCACATAAACAAACACAAAAGTACCAAAAATCAGTACTGTTGAGTACTGGCACCAATTCCCAGGTACTAGGCATCAGTACTGCATCGCTTCAAGTGTAAAAGATACTCATCCCTCTGCAGGAATTAGATCAGGAACATTTTGTGCTTCGTTTACTTGTATCCCATTCATTCAGAAATATTATTGTAAGAGCCATTGTATAAGTTAAACAGTTAGTTAATGTAAATCTGATTTCATTGTTTAATTAATTGTGATAATTTTGTCATCATATATCTTATAATTTATACCTGTAATTGTTGGGGTGCAAATCATTTGCTAGGAAGAACTCTATGTTGATTGGCTCCTCCCCCTCTTTGCCAACCTTTATATATCAGTGTGTGATGCCTCTATATGTGAGAATGAGACAGAACTGTGGCAGGCATGAGAGCAGATAGTTTTTCTACCGTGTGACAAACCTGTTATTCAGACCTTTTTATTAAAAGTTAAGAAATTAAGAAACATTACTCGTCATTTGCGTTGGAGTCAAGTTTCCATGGCGGCAGTTCTTTGGTGGCTTTGTCACCCAAGGGAAACGCCACTACAATTATCCTTCTAACAGACTGAGTCCTGAATCAGTTGATCATGATGATTAAAACATAAGTAGTTTCAGCTCTAATTTCTCAGTTTTTTTTCAGCCTCCTGTCTCTGAGAAAGAGTTGTGGGATTTGCTGAATGGTCAGAAGCCTGATGGAGGGTAAGAAACACTATTTGCATGGAAGCAGATTAATTAGATGTGATGCAACGGTCTAAAATAAACACATTTTTTAATGTGTGTTAATGTAACTGTATTGAGAAGTGTGCTAATGTGCTTTTTAGCCAATCACAAATCTCCTTTTTTCCTTTGCTGTAGTTTGAAAATACCCGCCTCTGACATCAAAAAAGAGGAGTGTCTTATGGTAACTATCACTTTTCATGACCTTTAGTTTAATATTTACTAGATCACAATCCTGACAACATCAGCTTTAGCTTTAATGTTACATCACACTTTAAGATCAAATTAGCTTCTTATATTTAACTGTTTGGTTAGAAATAAATACATCCTTTTCCAAATGTTTGCTGTAATTAATTCATGCTGATGTGTTTTCAGCCTCTGGTGTTCAAGTTGCAGATGTTGCAGTGGATGAAGGCTCAGAATCAGGAAGCTTTGAAAAGGTCTGAAAGTGTTGAACCAAAGAAAGTGAATGAATATCAGATGGCATTAAATAGAGTGACGTGTTTTTCTCTATATTTAGGTGAAACCCATAATTGTGATTTTCTGCTGTTACACTGATGATGATGTCTCTGTGTCTTTTGCTGTAGTTTGTTGAACTTACCTGTACCTGATGTGAACTTGCATCAACTGGAGAATCTGAAGGTAATCAACCTTTCTTTTATTGTTTAATAGAGATTAAACTCACCCTTGATGAGTGGTGAGAATCTAACTTAAATGGGACGATTCTTGACTGACTTTGTTTCAATCATCCAAATGGTATCATTTCAGAAATTGTATGGTTGTCAGTCTATCTGATTTCAATTGAAGCACACTATTATTCATGAAAACATGTACGGAGCTGTGTCCGAATGATTTTTTTTTAATGTGGTTTCAGCCTCCTGCCTCCAAGCAAGAACTGTGGGCTTTGCTCAAGAGTTATGGGAAGAAGCCTGAGGATTGGTGAGAAAAAATATGCAAGGAGTGAGACAGACTTAAGCCTTCCTCAAGATTAAAGCCCTTTTTCTTTCTTCTTTTCTATGTATGGTTAAAGAAATGAGAATTTTTCAGCACCCCACCTTGCCATCAGAGAGCCTGATCAGATCACCAGATAACCAGTCATAGCTGGGGGCGCGGATGGCCGGGTGGATGGGGCTGCGCACCATGGGGCTATGTCCTCGGGCGGGCGGCCCGGGTTCGGGTCCGACCTGTGGCCAATTTCCCGCGTGTCGCTCCCCGCTCTCTCTCCCCTTTTCGACGCTGTCCCCTGTCCTCCTCTGTCGAATGGAGGCACAAGGGGCCGAAAAAATAACTTTAAAAAAAAAAAAAACAAAAAAAAAAACAGTCATAGCTGCATTGTTAGATCATGAATTATGTTTTCAAACAAATGCCTGGGATTACCCAAAAGACTCAGCAATGAAGAGTTTGTTATTCCAGCTCAGTCTTCAACAGCTAACTCAGAGCATTCAGATGAGATAAACACATTGGCTCCCATATATCAATCTTACATAGGAATTGACGCAGATTTGGGTATGAAAACAAGCTTTCAGCAACTTTCACGAAACATGTACCAGGGCCAATCCCAGTGTCACACGCTCAAGCAAGTGTTGATAAATCTGGTTGCTGAAAACTATCTTAATTTAAATAAGATAACCATAATTATTCAAAGTTCAGCCCACCTAACCAATAGTGACTCATGGAATTTACGACATGGAGGGTCCTATGCATCCAGTAAAGTAATGGACTGAGGTTGGTTAATGTAATAAACTCCAGCCATTGGTGAACTGCTGCTTTGTTTATATTTCTTAAGGTCTAAAGCTTCTGTTGAACTGAGTATTTCTAGTGACAGGAGTGACAGGAGTATGTCCCTGATTAATGGGCATGATTTCACATTTAACACACGCACCAGCATGTAACGTACCACGTCATCATCACCTTTATTGCCAGACTCAAAAGTCTATGTAAAAGAAACAAGCAACTACTTTTAAAAGCACAGAACAAAACAATAATAATAGCAAACACAAACGAACAGATACTGGGTTAAAAACACAAAAGTACAAGACATCACCAATATTTTAAAAGGCAACGGTGCCAGTGTCTCTACAAACATGACTGGTATCGTACTGAGCCGTGGCGAGGGTTTGTCAGCAGCACAATGACAGAATTCTGAGAGTCATTCAACCGGCAGATAAATTTGTGCATTAAATTTCTAATAAAGACATGAAAAGTGTTAAATCCTGTATTATTATAATTTACTTGCGCTTGTCCAGTCAGTGTGATGTAAAAGTGTCTTCACTTGCTTTTGGACTGATGAATGTGCTTCTGTGTTTTTCTTTGTCCTTAGTTTGAAATTATCTGACTTGGATGTCGCACAAGTGGATCATCTCACGGTAATTTTCTTCTCTTCATCACATCAAGTTTAGGAACAATTAGTGAGAATTTACACTGCTTCTGTTTTTATCAGAAAGTTCTCAGATGACTGAATTATTTGCTTTACACATCCTATTTTGTATACGTTTGTATTATGTTTAAATAAAAATCATGAATTAGGCCTTTCTTTAAGATCTGCATCTCAGCTTCTTGTCTCTTTAAAGGAAGACTACGCAGAATTTTCAAAAAATCAAAGATTTAGTTTTACAGGAATAATTCCACTCTATCGTCATCTCTGTTCTTGTGTGTCAGTGTCTGTGTGTGCCTCACCCCCCCATAAACCCCCTACTCAACTGTTTTTTAATATTATGCTGGACTCGGGACACTTCTGGGCTGGGAACAGGAGTTTTTATGGGCCATGACCAGCCAATCACAGTGGGCCCAGTGTGCATGTGCTGTTGCTGATAGCAAATAGGAGACGTTACCCTAAACGGCTACAATAGCAGCCGTAACACAGGGAAAGAATGATTCTATATCTGTGGCTCATCTCGTTTACCTGCAGAACGTCAGGTGTACGGCTCTTGAGTTTCTCTCACGTGATGCTGCAGGTGCTCACACGGCTGTTTTCTACCCGGCTATGGTGTGTTTATGAAGATAAGATTGTTAGCCATGCTATTAGCTTTGGTCAGGGGCAGTGAGCATGCGCAGCTGCTGACACTGAGCCACAGAGGAGGAGACAAGTTTGGATGCTGTTTGTAAACAGAGAAACAAAACCTGTCAAAATTTCTGCATACTTCACCTTTAACCAGGCTGTGATCTGAGTGGAAGTTGCCTGAAAAACTGCCTGAGATGGGAGGGTTAATATTAGTGGTGACAAAGGTGGTGGCAGAAGTGGGAAAACATAGAACTAACATGGTGAACAGTTAAGGAGTACCTCGCCTCACCAAATCAAAGTGTTTGTAATGAATAAGTGTGACAACATATCTGTCACTGTAAGGTCTTCTGGTATTTTTGTCTTTGTTTGAAACAACCTGATGAAAACTATTCAACCTAACAGACTCGTTATTGAATCCATTAGATTTGTATCTAATCCAAAAGATTTTTATTCAGGCATAGAATATAAATCAAGTCTTTTTATGTTTGTGTTGAAATAATCTATCAGTTTAAAGGACCAAGACTTAATTTTTTGTTTAAAATGCTTGTACATGAAATAGTTTTAGTTCACTTCGTTTTACAAGCCTGTTTCATGCAAAACATCTTCTTTATAATCAAACAGACTAGTTTCCAATCAAAACATTTGCTCTCCCAGTGACTGTTGTCTTCATTTCTTTTTGGTTTCAGCCTCTAATAATTAAGTTCCAGCTGCTGCGATGGTTGAGGCACCAAGATCTGGGACCTTTAGGACGGTATAAGACAGTTCTTGAAGAGCATGGATCTACTTTTTTTGGCACTGAATGAAAAATTCAACATTTGTTTCTAATTAAGTCTTTTTGCCTGTGATTGAACTGATGAAAATGCTCTTTATTTCTTTGTTGCAGTTTGTTGAATTTACCTGCTGGGGACATAAAACAACTAGAAAAGCTAAAGGTGATGCTTTTTTCTTAGTGCTCCACCATAATCACTTTTCTTTTTTTCTTTTTTTTTGAACCAAGAATAGTGAAATACAGTGTTTGGACCTAACATTATACCGTTTTTGACAGCATGTAAATGATACTTAAAGGGACTGTAAAGACTTTCTAAGTGACCTTAAAAGTCTCACCTTCAGATTTATGACTGATTATGATCTACAACTTGAAATATTTCATTTCTATTTTGATCTGAATTTGAATTCGCAGTGCTTTCATGTGTTAGATGAGGTTTTTTTTTCATCAGTCTGAATGATTGTTTCTGTGTTTGCAGCATCTCTCTGAGGACGAGTTGTTGGTTTTCCTAAAGGGTCAGGAGAAGAAGCCTGCTGATGGGTAAGAAACTCAATCTTCATGAAAATGGATGAACTCTGCAGATATAACACAGACTTATCACGAGGTTTAGTTTATGAGGGGATAACAGAGAATTCACAGATAAAAAACATAGTACACGAACATGACATGACTTGACTTTTAGATGTGATGAAAAGTGTGATGACCCACTTTTCCATCAATGGATGTGCTTCTGTCTCTTTTCTATAGTTTAAAAATCCCAGACTTGGACATCAAACAAGTGGAGCACCTAACGGTAATCAGCACCTCTGTTCTTTCTGTTCTAATATTTGTAGAAAACACTGGAGCACAGACCAGGCAACAAGTTCTATTTCAGTCTGAAAGTTCATGTTCAATGTGATTTTCATCTGTTCACAGCATCTTCTATTATCTTTCCAGTAATTTCATATTTTTTTTCCATATGCAAGAAAAATCATGAATTCAGCCTGTGTGAAGTATTGCAATCTTTGCATGGTCCGTGCTGATCGGCTGTCTAAATGCTGTTTGAGTCAAAAGCTAGTGAATAATAATAATAATAACAATAATAATAATAATAATAATAATAATAATAATAATAATAATAATGATAGTACATTTTATTATAGAGCGCTTTTCTGAACTCTCATAGACGCTTCACAGAGGATAAAAACGTCAAGTTAAACAACATAATAATAACAATAATAAAACCTTTAACAAAAACTAGGCAAAACAAAACCATAGAATGCATTTATGATCAGTTAGACATTAAAAGCAATTTTAAAAAGATTTGTTTTGGTGAGGGTTTTGAATGTTGTAAGGCGTTTAATGAATGTAGAGGTAGAAAAACACCAAAGCAAAGGCAACAAAGTTTCCCAACATCAATTCTCAAAAGAATAAATGTCTGTTGTTGAGCTACACTGCTCAGAAAAAAAAAAAGGGGAACACTCAAACAACACATCTTAGATCTTAATTGAGTTGAAAATCTTTCGTCAGTACATAGTAGAGTGGGTTGGGAACAAAATAGCGGAAAACCAAATCAAAATCAAATCAAACAGCCTGAATCAAATGTGGTCATTTTGAAATAATGATTCAGTTTTAAGTATGAAGAATTCAGTATTATATGTGTTTTAAAAACCAAAATATGAGCATCAAAACCCAACCGTTTTCTTAAATCTTTTGTTCATGTGTTTCCAGCCTCTGATTTTCAAGATGCAGCTGCTGCAGTTGACGAGAGATTCAAATTTGGGACATTTGAAAAGGTAAAACAGTTTTGTCAAAGAAAGTGGATGAATTGTAGATTGCACTAGACAGAATTTTTCTCTGTGTTGAAGAGTGAATAATGGATGGATGTGATTGGACTTGTAGTGATGATAATGTCTTTGTCTTTTACTATAGTTTGTTGACTTTACCTGTACCTGATGTGAACTTAAATCAACTGAACCAACTAAAGGTAATCAACATTTCTTGTCTTGTTCCATAAAGATTGTTTTTTATTAACTTAATGACATCACTCCAGTGTTTTAAGCACAATGATTGCTGTGCTTCACTCTGAATGGTTGGTTAATTTGGTTTCAGCCTCCTACCTCTGGGCCTGAGTTGTGGACTTTGCTGAATGGTCTCAAGAAAAAACCTGATGACGGGTAAGAAAACATTTATTTATCGAAGGTCAGATGTAGTGCAAGCTTACAGAAAAGTTAAGGTTTATAAAAGAACCCTGAAGGGGTTGAAGATAAAGAGATTTTAGTATTTAGTGAATACTGAGTGTGATGAAAGATATGATAACATGCTCTGTAGCTGATCTCAGTTCTAATTAATTCTTATCCTTTTCCCGTAGTTTTAGAATACCTGAGTTGGACACCAAACAAGTGGAGCATCTCACGGTAATCCACCTTTAAAAGAAACATGAATCAGTTTTAAGTCTCTGGGGGTTTGTTTGAGGTGTAATTTGACGCAGCTCAGGCTGTTTGTAGTTTTTTAAAAGAAAAACTCTTCAGTTTGTGTTGTTAAAGGTAGGGTATGCAGAAATTTTTGATAAGTACAGGGTAAACACTTTATTCGAAGGGGTATCATGACTTGATATTTCCAACGACAACATAATCTGCCACTGTTTTGCCGACCAAGTCAAGTTGTTGTATCAAATACATCCCCAAACAATGTTGACTTTGCATCAAAGGTGACATAATTCACCGAATGACACTTAATAACAACTTTCATAAACATGCATGAAGCCTCCTTCAACTTAATGACAGATGTCATGTCATGTTTATGACAGTGTGATATCAGTCTTATATATACCCCTTAAAATAAAGTGTTACCACAAACAGCATCCAAACTCGTCTCCTCCTCCGTGGCTCAGCGTCAGCAGCTGCACATGCTCACTGCCCCCGACCGTAGCTAACAGCATGGCTTATAATTGTAGCTTCATAAACACAACATAGATGGTAAAAAACAGCCCTGTCAGCACCTGCAGCATCACATGAGAGAAACTTAAGAGCTGTACACCTGACTTCCTGAAGATATAGAATCATTCTTTCTCTGTGTTACGGCCTCGCGTCTCCCACTCACTATCAGCAACACACAGTCACATGCACACTGGGCACGCTGTGATTGGCTGGTCATCACCCATAATAACTCCTGCTTTCTGCCCAGAAGTGTCCCTAGCTCAACCGAAACATGAACTAAACAGGCGAGGAGGGGGTCTACAAGGGGGTGAGGGACACACAGACACTGACACACAAGCACAGAGGTCCAGAGACGATGATTGAGCAGGATTATTCCTGTAAAAACTAAGATTTTAATTTTTGTGAAAATTCTGCATACCCTACCTTTAAAAACATTTATGATCCATTCAAAACATTTTTCATAGATTTGTCAAAAAACAAACAAACAAACAAAAAAAACCTGTTTCTGAGTCCAAATGACAGTCATTCACCTTTTTGTGTGTGTGTGTTTTCAGCCTCTGATACTCAAGTTCCAGCTTCTGCAGTGGTTGAGGCGTCAACCTCTGGGATCTCTGGGATATCTGGGAAGGTGGGGACCGTTACTAATGCCACATAAATGGTCTATGGCCAACACTTGATGAAATAAGTTGTTTTTGTCTACTATGATGACCAAACTGCTCTTAAATCTTTGTTGTAGTTTGCTGAATATACCAGATGTGAACTTGAAACAACTGGAGAAACTAAAGGTAGTTACAAAATCCTCTAAGTTGCCCATCAGGATCATTCCTGTATTCAGAAAAATGAAGAAAATGTGTTTTGACTGTGCGTTATTTCAGTTTTGAAAAGAACTGATAAATGTTCTTGTTCTTGTAAATGATATATAATTCAAACCCAACATTTTGAGAATGAATAAGATATACTCTTTCCTGAACAAATATTGGTAGCAGAAGACTTTTAGGCATCATCTGTTGGTTTTTGTCTGTCTAAATCATTTATTACTGTGGTTTCAGCAAATCCCTGAACACGAGTTGTGGGCTTTGCTGAAGGATCATGAGAAGAAATCTAATGATGGGTGAGATATTACATATGCATGGGAATTAATTTACCACTTACATGATACAGGTTTACTACACAATGATGTGGAAAAGGGCTCTGAAGGTGATGAAGATGAAAAGATGATGAAGACATTCATTTTTGTGTTATCTAAATGTGATCTAGAGTGTTGTAACATGCCTTGTATCTTATCACAATTCTCTTTCTTTATCTTTGAGATGAAAGAAGTTGGTGTTTTGTGAATATTTTCTGTGATGAAATACAATAGAACTATGTTGGCCCAGAGCAGAATGTGGCTAGATTTCCATACCACCACCCTCCCTCTCTCTCTCCCTCCCTTCATCGAGGGCCAACGTCACAGCCATCTGCAATAAAATGTGACTGATTGACAGGTTGTGCTACAGGAGTTGGAGATGATCAGATAGATGCAAAATAGTGAAAGATAAGATAAATTAGTCAGTGAAATCCCTGAAGACAACACATGTCCAGGGAGAACAGATCAGACGTGAAAGAGCACAGACATGATCAACCAAACATTACAATAAATTAGCAGTCTGAACCTTGGACCTGAACCTTGGACCAGAGAGACAGAAAAGCAAAATTCCTGTACAAGTACAATGACACAGACTTGCAAACACGTTTACCCAGCTCATTTCTTTGTACATACAATTTCAACTTCAGTGAAGTTGGGCCATTGTGTGGCACAAAGAACACAATGATTTGCAAATCCTGTTAAACCTTTATTCAGTTGAATACACTACAAAGAAAATATATTTATTGTCCAAACTGATGAACTTTATTTATTTTTTTCAAATATTCACTCATTTTGACTTTGATGCTTGCAAAACATTCCAAAAAAACTGGGACAGGGGCATATTTACCATTGTGTTACATCACCTTTCCTTTTTAAAACACTCTATACGCATTAGTGAACTGAGGACACTAATTGTTGTAGCTTTGGATCCGGAATTCTTTTACATTCTTGCTAGATGTACAACTTCAGTTGTTCAACAGTCCAGGGTTTCTGTTGTTGTATTTTTCTCTTCATAATGTGCCTCACATTTTCAATGGGAGACAGGTCTGGACTGCAGGCAGGTCAGTCTAGTACCTGCACTCTTTTACTACAAAGCCACACTGTTGTAACAGGTGCAGAATGTGTCTTGGTTTCATTGTCTTGCTGAAATAATTAGCAAGACCCTGAAAAAGATGTTGCTTGGATGGCAGCATGGGTTGCTCTAAAACCTGGATGTAGGTTTCAGCATTGATGCAGCCTTCGCAGTTGTAACAGTTACCCATAATGCCATGGGCACTGAAACACCCCGAT
This sequence comes from Thalassoma bifasciatum, assembly GCA_008086565.1. Taxonomy (NCBI): domain Eukaryota; kingdom Metazoa; phylum Chordata; class Actinopteri; order Labriformes; family Labridae; genus Thalassoma; species Thalassoma bifasciatum. Next base: position 217,933 of record RPOG01000518.1, read on the forward strand.
TTTTCACTTGCCACCACTGGTTATAGCATGTTAATTTTCCAGTTAAACACACTCTTTCTTTTCATTTGTTAGAGGGAAAATACCAGACTTGGACATCAAACAAGTGGAGCATCTAACGGTAATCAGCACTTTTCTTCTTTTTATTATGGGTCACAAGTCTAGACAACAGTTCGTTCCTCGTGAACGGTCTCAAAAAAATGGTCTGTTAGCTTTTGAAACTGTTCGTCCAGTCCCTTTATATATTTTTAATTTAGTTGGAACCAGCATCATGAATCCAGCCTGTTTGTAGAATTGTCTTCCTCGGAGTTTCCTGCCTCATTTTCTGTTCTGTGATCTTGGTGGAAGTTGACTGACTGTTGTCTGGGGGGGGAAGGTATAGACCAGTGCAGACAAATGCAGAGTTAGAAAAACACTAGAACAGTGGCAGTTGATATGATTTAAGTAAATATCCTCAAACACTTCAGTAAATTCAAAACATTTTCTGTTAAATCCAGTGACTTTGCACCATTATCTAAAATAGTTGAATTTCCATATGATCAACTGTTGTTAAAAATTATGTCTGATTTTGTGCTTATGTGGTTTCAGCCTTTCATTTTCCATTATCAGTTGGGGCCATGGTTGAAGGATCACAATTTAGGATCTTTGACAAGGTAAAAAAGCTTCATCAAAAACAACATGAATGATTTGTAGATGGCACCAGATAGAGTGATGATTGTTCTCTGTGTTGAAGTGCAATGGATAGTTGTAATTTTCTGCTGTTGCACTGATGATAATGCCTTGTGTCTTTTGCTGTAGTTTGTTGGATTTACCCATACCTGATGTGAACTTACCTCAACTGAAGCAGCTGAAGGTAATAAGGGCCCGACGACCACTAGGGCCAGCAAAAACCTCAGTGATAATCCTGTGTTTGTTTGTTTCTTCTGTGCCTTTAACCCCAAATAATGTGCCTTCAGTGTACTTAAGGTTGTCATGAAACATGTCATACAATTCAATCATGGGGAAAATTAGGTGCATATCTATCATACCAAGACTTGTAAAAAAAAAGTCCCTTACTACCATAGTGAATTCTGAACAGAAAGTTTGGAAATTTGAGTTCAATGTTAGATTTTGCCAAAGGACACACATTTCAACAAACTGGCCCCACAGATTTTTGAGGTCATCTTCAAATTTTATATGTGTATGTTGGACGTACTGACGACAAAAAAAGATTTATTGTAACTCAGTGGACATGGCCAGGGTTCAACAACCAAAAGTTGATGTTTTTTTGTTAATGTGCAAACTTGAATAGCTCTCACGTACAATGTTGGACATGTTCAATGTCATAGCCTGAGTGCATGCATATATTTTTATTCCTGTCAAAGTAAGGTGCCCCCGGGGCGCAGATGAGCCAGTTGATTAGGTCACGCACCATTAGTTTCGCTCTCAAGCGAGTTTCCTGGGTTCGAATCGGACCTGCGGTCTGTTTCCCGCATGTCACTCCCCACTCTCTCCCCCTTTCCTACCCTATCCACTGTCTTCTCTCCTATTGAAATAAAGGCACAAAAAAGCCAAAAAGGAACTTTAAAAAAAAGTAAGGTGCCCCCTACTGCTATTAGGAAGTCATGGCTTTTTGCTGAGGCAGATCTTGCTGCACATACTGTGAGTGCTGTGTGCAATTTGTTTTTGAGTAAAGTAGAACTGGTGCAAATGCTGCCAAGTTCATAAACAATTGTTCATTGAACTTGTTTAGTCACAAAACTGCAATTCAGTTCATACAAACTGAGCTGATACAACAAATTCTGGAAAAATATTGAAACAGAAAACAACTAGAAAACCCCTGCATGATTTTTTGTAATTTGATATTGTTAAATTTTTTCAAAAATGATTTGGCGACCCCCAAAAATCATCTTGGGGTCAGGACCCCCAGGTTGAGAATGGCTGGTCTAGATAATATTACTTTAGTTCAAGTTTGAAGCCTTAGGAAGTTAATAAGTTCAGTTTACATAGATGAACATTTGTGATCCATTTAACACATTTGTCACAAATTTATACAAAGATCAAAAATATTGGCATTCCAAGGTTTTTTGTCTTCAGTTGTTTGTTCGTGTGATTTCAGCCTCTGATCTTCAAGTTCCAGCTGCTGCAGTGGTTAAGGCATCAAAATTTAGGATCTCTGGGAAGGTACAAAACATTTCATAAATAATTTGGATGGGCCATAGTTGGGGGAACTTTTTTTTTTTTTTTTGCCTGCACTTTGACTGATAAAACTGTTCTTATGTCTCTGTTGTAGTTTGCCGAATTTACCAACTGTGGACTTAAAACAACTGGAGAAACTGAAGGTTCACATAACTTTTCTGTTGTTGTCTGTCATTATCATTTCTGTAGTTCAAGGAAGTAAATCATAAGTTTTGACCTTACATCAAACAAGTTTTTAAGACAAAAATTGTTGCTGTCTGGTATCAGGTGTAACTTTGTCAGTCTGAACAGTGCAATTATGTGGTTTCAGAAAGTTCCTGATGATGAGTTGTGGGCTTTGCTGAAGGGTCATGAGAAGAAACCTGATGATGGGTATGAACCAACATATGCATAAAAACTGATTAAACATAAGCAGATGTGATTTAGGGTTAAACTGTATTAATGGTGTTTGTTGTTTTAAAATTAAAATGCTTCTTATCTTTGCTTTAGTTTGAAAATACCTGACTTGGACATCAAGCAAGTCGATCATCTAACGGTAAACAGAACTTTTCTTCTTTACATCAGAAACTCCTTACTTATCCTTTTGTTAAGATTTTGATTCTGACTCTGACCTTTGACAACTTAACCTTGCACTGGCAAACAAACCCAGCAAACCCAACATTGGGGAGGTAGCAAAATTGATTCAGGAGCTGAGGCCTGTTGTGTGAATTAAGCAGAGATATCTTAGTTATCCTGGCTCAACTTATCTATCATCTGGTTACACAAAAGCAGGACAGTGGGAAGAAGGATATGTTATGACATAAGTTAAGGAGTTAGCATAAGTTATTTTTAGACATTTATCCTGTGGAGCTAACCTGCTCCAGACCGGGCAAAGTTCCAGGATCTTTTTAACCCTTTAACACCTGAGCCCTCAGTCATTGCTTGGACCCATTTTTTCTGCAAGATTTTAACCTTTCAATATCTGTTGTCATTTCCAATTTACTACATTTTATGTTTAGCAACAACACAAGCCTCAAATCATGCTCACACGGCACAAAGAAGACTGGAAACACATTTCTGAGACCGCAGAAAGACTTGTGCTATTGCATGTGGCTGTGCTATTTTGTGCATGGCGCGTGAAACACACATTCTCGTATACTATCAAACCACAGCACGTTACTCCATTCTAAAAAGGTCGTATTGTCAACATTGACATACACTCATATTGTACAAATAAGACTTGGTACATCCTTTTAAAAGAGTCACCACAACGTACAAGCATCAAATCACACAAGCAAATGCGTTTATGAAGTAAAAACTGGACACAGAGAGCTTCATTCATCCTGACATTCATCCCATCTAACGTTACCTTTTCTCTCATGAAGTTGCTCTCTAAGATGCTTCTTTGTTTCAGAGTCATGCAGAAACTTCAGTTGAGGCTTTTTTAACCCAAATACACTTGGGCGCACTGATTCAGGATTGGGTTCACTTGGCTTGATGAATCCTTGTCTGGTCATCCTGCCTTGGACATTGTGCAACCAATTGAGCCTGAACACTTCTGTTCTGGATTTGTTAAACCAAGCTCAGTCAAATCAAATCAAAATTAAATCTGGTTTATATGATCCTTTTTGATGCAAATCACTCACTGTTGAAATCCAGTAACTAATTTTTAAATCAAAATCATTTCAATTTTAATCCCAATATCTATTGAACACAGTTGTTTGTTCATGTGGTTTCAGCCCCTGATATTCAGGTTCCAGATGCTGCAGTGGTTGAAGCATCAAGATTTAGGATCTTTGGGCAGGTATGAAACATTTCATGAAGAACATGGATGATCTATTATTGGAAATTGATGTAATAAAGTATTTTAATTAATGTTTATTTGATCGTGTTTATCTCTTACTAATCTGATGAAACTGTTGTTTATGTCTTTGATGTAGTTTGCTGAATTTACCTGCTGTGGACTTAACACAACTGGAGAAGCTAAAGGTGATTAGATTAATGATCCATCATTAGCATTCATGTACTCAGAATCATGAAAAAATGGGCCTGATCTATTAAGATTCCAAATAACAAACTCTAAACTGTGTGTGCAAACCAACACATGCTCTAGTGTTACTAGTTTGTGTGTTGAGGGCCATCTACAGTGATTACATGCTCAGTTGGTAACAGGTACAAAAGTGGTGCAGACAACATTATTGAAATGAGGATTTCATGTGTGCTACTGTCTCCATGAAGAGTTTAGGAGGGCAGAGTTTCTATAAACACTCCATTTGGTGGAGGAAATAAGAAATACAGACACAGTTATTTCCACTGTTTATTTATATGTAATTTTTTTGATTATCATTTATGGTTTTCTGTTTTCTGATGGCTGATCAAGTTCAGTTTTGAATGGTTCAAAAGATGTCAATATTTAAGTCAATTCATGGGGTTGTTAAGTTAACCCTGTAAAGCCAAACGTATCATATTTGATACATGAGTTCAAAAACTTCTAGCTCATCAAAATGATAAATAGTTTCTTTAAAAACCTGTTAAAAATAGAGAATGGATTGTGTGTGCTATTTTGCTCAATTATTGGACACAATCCTTAGGAGTGATTAGAAAAACAGCTTTGTGTGCCGTTGAGTTTTCAGGTGTTTTTATAGCTGCAAACCTTTAGTAGATCAGGCCCAATGTGTTTCAACCTCTACATTTTGGGGGTAACTTACATCAGTCTTGAGTAGAAATGAAATGGTGACCGTTCTCATGCCTAATTTAATTGAGGGAAAAAAAGAGAATAAATCCATGTTATTTCATTCCTCATTTGAATGGGTTTATTTATGAACAGATTGTTTTTCCAGTCAAATAGAACCTACTGATCCAAAAAAAGTTTTTCACCTTCATACATGTAACGGTTGATGAATCAGTCTGAATGGTTTGTTTATGTGGTTTCAGAAAATCCCTGATCCTGAGCTGTGGGCTTTGCTGGAGGGATATAAGAAGAATCCTGATGACAAGTACGAAGAAGACTAATATTCATGGAAACTTATTAATCAAAAGCAGAGGTGATACTGGCCTAAAGAATAGTGACGGTTCAGAAAAGGACTCTGAAGGTGTTTGAGATGAAAAGTGGTGTTCCTTGGGTATCCATGAAATGAACAAGCTTTTGTTTAATCACATTTCTCCTTCCTTATGTAGACCTTATTATGAGAAAGTGGACAAAGTGTCAGGACTGAAGTTACAAAAACTTAGCACAAGATTTAGATTTTGGAAATGCTAACAAAGATTTTTTCCGATGAAAAAATAAACATGTACAGTTTTGCCCAAAAGTTCACACCCTCCAGCAGAATTTCTGATTTTTTGGCTTTTTCTCAGAAAATATAAATGATAACACAAAAAACTTTCTGTCTCATGGTTAGTGGTTGGATGAAGACATTTACTAAATAAAAACGTTGTATTCTCTTTTTAAATCATAAATACAACAGAAATTTAAAAAATGACCCTGTTCAAAAGTTAACACACTCAGGTGGTTTTGTCCTGATAGATGCACAAAAGTTAACACAAATGTGTCTAAATGTCTACGAAAGGTAATCCATCCTCACCTGTGATCTATTTACTTATAATCAGTGTGTGTACAAAAGGTCAGTGAGTTTCTAAGCTCCTGACAAGCATATGCATCTTAATTCAGTGCTGCACTGATGTTTCTGGGTTCTAAGTCATGAGGAAAGCAAAATAATTGTTTAAGGAATTGAACTGTTTGAACCAAGAAGGGGCCATGACAAAAAATATCCAAGAAATTGAGGATGCCAATAAGCAGTGTTCAAACTCTAATTAAGAAGTGGAAAATGAGGGATTCTGTTGAAACCAACCCACGGTCAGGGAGACCAACAAAAATTTCAGCCACAACTGTCAGGGAAATTGTTCAGGATGCAAAGAAAAAGCAACAAATAACTTCAGCTGAAATACAGGACTCTCTGAAAAAAAATGTAAGATGTGCACTTGAAAAATAAAGGGCTGCACGGTCGAGTTGACAGAAGAAAACCATTCCTGCATAAAGTATCCCTCTTACATTACGACAAACAACACAGAGACAAGCCTCAAAACTTCTGGAACAGAGTCATTTGAAGTGAGGAGACCAAAATAGAGCTTTCTGGCCACAGCCATAACATTTGAAGAGGACTCAACAAGTCCTATAATGAAAGTTTCCCCATTCCTACTGTGAAACACGGAGGTGGATCACTGATGTTTTGAGGATGTGTGAGCTACAAAGGCTCAGGAAAGTTAGCATTCTGTTAAATTAGGTCAGTCGCTTTAAAGGGGGTGAATATTTATGCAATTATTTATTTAATGTTACACATTTTTACTTATTTGACACAACTTTGAAGAAATCAGTTTCCAATTTGACATTAAAGTGAATTTTCCTGATGTTTTTTGGTCACAAAAGCCAAATTATGTTGAGCATGATTAATTTGAAAAAGGAATAAGAGGGAAAACATCCAAGGGGGTGAAAACTTTTTATCAGAACTGTATCTAATCATAATTGTATATCTGTCTTTTATTACTTTTATCTTACAACAATGATGTCTTTATTTTTTTGTGTAGTTTAGGTTTACCTGATGTCCAGGTGGGCCTGAAGCCTGGGAAACCTGGGAAACCTGGACAGGTAATCAATGTTTGCATCCATTACTTTCTCTACAAATGCAACAAGTTGTGACCCAAGTTCTCTATTTAACCCTGAAGTAGATAATCAGATTATATTTCATAAATATCTTTTGAACAAAGAATATGTAACATTGAGCCATCACAACATCAGTCCCTTTAAAACTAGATAAATATGACATCAAGGTTGGATTGTTCTTCTCACCACACTTTTTTTCAACATCGAGAAATGAATTCAGAAATCCAACATCTTTTGCATTGAACAGTATTTGCATTTTGACACATGTACATTGATCAGTCTGACTGTTTTGCTTCATGTTGTTTCTGTTTCAGACATTTGAGTTATCATCTGTACCTGGAGGTCATAAGAAAGGAACTGGATATGGGTATGAAATCATTTATATAACAACAGGATCCAAGAAAGGAATAAGCAGTTGACCCTAAGGGGATCCTAAAATAGTAAATCTGATAGAATGTTGTCATTGTTCTACTGGTATTATGTGAATATCTGGTCTTATCTGATAACAATTCTGTTTCTGTCTCTTTCTGTAGTATTGATTTACCTGATGTCCAGGTGGGCCTAAAACCTGGGAAGCCTGGACAGGTAAACAGTTCTTTCAGATCTTTGACTTTCCCTTCAAATGCAACAAGTTGTGACCCAAGTTTTCTTTTCAAACCTGAAGTCATTTAAAGAAATGCACACTTCATTAGTGTCTCTTGAGTAAAGAATGTATAACATTGGGCCATCACAATACCAGTCACATTTAAATTACACACAGATTTGGTTTTTGCACATGTTCTATAACATAAATTAATGAATTTAGAAATCCAACATCTTCTGCATTGAACAAGATTTGATTTTGCTACCTCTTCACTGATCAGTCTGACTGATTTCTTTGTTTATTTTTAAGCTTGGTGGGTTTGAGTTACCATCTATACCTGGAGGTCATAAGAAAGGAACAGGATATGGGTATGAAACCATTTGTATTATTAACATGATCAGGTTCTGATGAAAGAGTGATGCAAAAGTATCCAAGAAATGAATTTGCTGTTACATTAATTTTTTTTTTTCTGTAGTATTGATTTACCTGATGTCCAGGTGGGCTTCAAACCTGGGAAGCCTGGACAGGTAATCATTTTATTGCATCTTTTAATTCCCTACAAATGCAACAAGTTGAGACCCACATTGTCTTTTCGATCCCGAAGTTAATGGATGAAATTCAGTCTTCATAAGTGTCTCTTGAGCAAAAAATCTGTAACATTTGACCATTACAATATCAGTCCCATTTAAATTTATCAAGTTATTTTAACACTGAGTTTTTTTTCACCATAGTTTTAGAACATCAATAAATTAATTAAGAAATCCAACATCTCCTGCATTGAACAAGATTTGTATTTTGTTACCTCTTCATTGATCACTCTGACTGATTTCTTTGTTTATTTTTAAGCTGGGCGGATTTGAGTTACCATCTATACCTGGAGGTCATAAGAAAGGAACTGGATATGGGTATGAAACTCTTTCTGTTAACATGCACAAGTTTGGTGAAGGATTAATGCAGGAATATGTGAGGGAAGGGTTGAATAGTTTACTCTAGCAGAAGCTTACAAACTAAATATGATGGTGATTTGTTCCAGTTCAAATGCAATGTTGTGAATATCTGCATTATTTTGATAACATTTATTTCTTGTCATTTTCTGCAGTTTTGGTGTACCTGATGTCCAGGTGGGCCTTAAACCTGGGAAACCTGGGAAGCCTGGACAGGTATTAAATGCTTAGTATCTGTAACTTACCAAATAAATGACTCAATTTTTCACTTTAGTTGCTTTTTCCTATCTCCAAGAAAACAACTTTTTATGACACTCTGATAGTTTTTTTTCAACCATATTTATGAGATGGATGATCATCAAAATATTGGTTGTCTTTTTCAAAAGATATATATAACGTATGATAGATTTTTTTTGTTCTCTTATGATTTTTGAACTTCAGTGAAGTTATCATTACCTGTACATCTTTTGCAAATAAAAAGTTTAAGTATTTAAATAAATATCTTGATCGGTCTGAGTGTTTGCTTCCTGCTGTCATGTTTTTAGGCGCACGGGTTTGAGTTATCATCTATACCTGGAGGTCATAAGAAAGGAACTGGAGCCGGGTATGAAACTGTTTATATTAGCATGTACAAGTTTTGGTCAAGAAGTGAGGCAGAATTATTTGAGGGAGATGTTCAATAGTTTCCTCTAGGAGGAGCTTACAAAGTAAATTAGATGGTGATTTGGGTTAGTTCTACTTTGATGCTGTGAAAAGTTGCATTATTTTGATAACAATTATTTTTATCTTTTTTCTGTAGTATTGGTGTACCTGATGTCCAGGTGGGCCTTAAACCTGGGAAACCTGGAAAGGTATTAAATACTTATTATCTTTAACTTACCTGATAGAGGACTCACAGTTTTACTTTAGTTGGATTTTTCTGTCTTCATGACAATTACTTGATATGCCTCCTGAAAGCATTTCTTCTACAACATTTATGAGATGGATGATCATCAAAATATTGTTTGTCTTTTTCAAAAGATATATTTACTTGATGATAGATTTTATTTTGTACTTTTATTATTTTTGAACTTCAGTGAAGTTATCTTCACCTGAACATCATTTGCAATAAAGAAAGTTAAAATTTTTAAATTCCTATGTTGATCAGTCTGACTGGTTTGCCTTCTGTTGTCTTGTTTTTAGACATACGGGTTTGAGTTATCATCTATACCTGGAGGTCATAAGAAAGGAACTGGATATGGGTATGAAACCATTTGCACATGATCAAGTTTTGATAAACAGTGAAATGGAAGCATGGAACAAAAAAGACAAGCATCTAATGCTTAAAAGAGCTTTAAACTAAAATTTCAAATGATGGAGTTAAGGTATTGTTGTACTGGGATTTGGTGAATTACCTGTTCTTTTTCAATGATTGTGTCTGTCTTTTTCTGTAGTATTGATTTGCCTGAGGTCCAGGTGGGCCTAAAACCTGGGAAGCCTGGACAGGTAATCAATTTATTGCAACTTTTAATTCCCTACAAATGCAACAAGTTGTGGCTTTTAATTTTTCAACCTGAAATTGATAACCTTACATTTATTGAAAAGTTTATTTTCAACAAAGAATATGTAATATTGGGTCATGACACTGTTACACCCTTTAAAAGAAGATAACAATCAAATCCAGTTGGATTGTTGTTTGGGCCCTTTATTTTTTGGAATATCAATGAAAAATTCAGATGTCCCGAATATTTTGCAGTTTGCAAGATTTGTATTTTGACACCTGTACATTGATCAGTCTGACTGTTTTGCTTCATGTTGTTTCATTTTCAGACATTTGGGTTTCAGTTACCATCCATACCTGGAGGTCATAAGAAAGGAACTGGATATGGGTATGAAACCATTTGTAGAACAAACATGAGCAGGTTTTAATGAAAGAGTCATACAAAAGTGTCTAAGAAAGAAATAAGTAGTTGACCATCAGAGTTTGTCACAAGAAAAGCATGAGGGAAACTTGGTTAAGCTTTACTGTGATAGTCTATCTGTTCTCATATGATGACAATTCTGTTCGTATCTTTCTGTAGTGTTGATTTACCTGATGTCCAGGTGGGCCTAAAACCTGGGAAGCCTGGACAGGTAATCAAATTATTGCATCTTTTACTTTCCCTACAAATGCAAAAAGTTTTGACTTAGGTTTCATTTCAATTCCTCGGTAAATTAACTGAATTTACAGATTTTAATTTTCTCCTGAACATCTGAGGTGTAACATTGGGCCATCTCAATTCCAGTCTCTCTATGAGGGGCCAACTTTAACATTGAGTTCAATTGTTGCTTTACCCAAATTTTTAAAATATAAATATATCAATACAAATATCTAAAATCAATGCATAAGGAAAGATTGGAATTTTGACACATGTAAATTGATCTGTCTGACTGTTTTGCTTCATGTTGTTTCATTTTAAAGATTGATGGCTTTGAGTTACCATCTATACCTGGAGGTCATAAGAAAGGAACTGGATATGGGTATGAAACCATTCATATCTATTACATGAACAGGTTTAATAGAAAAGTGATATCGGAGTTTCTGAGAAAAGAATAAGCATATCTGTTCTTATCTGATGACAATTTTGTGTCTGTCTCTTTCTGTAGTGTTGATTTACCTGATGTCCAGGTGGGCCTAAATCCTGGGAAGCCTGGACAGGTAATTAATTTATTGCATTTTCAACTTTCCCAAGAAAATGCAACTAGCTATGACTCATTGTATTTTAACCTTAAGTGGAAAACTTAATTACAATTCAAAACTCAATCTTAAACAAAAAAAATCGTAACACAGGGCCATCAGAATGTCAATCCATTTAAAAGCAAATAATAATAATATCAGGATGAATTAATATTCTCCCTTTTTTTCGAATATCAATAAATGAAATCAGAAATCCCAGATCTTTAGCATTTAACAAGATTTGGACTTTGACACCTGTACATTGATCAGTTTGACTTTTTTTGCCTCATGTTGTTTCATTTTTAGACATTTGGGTTTGAGTTACCATCTATACCTGGAGGTCACAAGAAAGGAACTGGATATGGGTATGAAACTCTTTCTGTTAACATGTATAAGTTTTGGTGAAGAAGTGATGCAGAAGTATCTGAGGGTTACTGATTAAATAGTTTACTCTATGAGGAGCTTACAAAGTAAAAATGTTGGTAATTTGGTTCAGTTCTATCTTGATGTTTTGAATAGCTGCATTATTTTGATGACAATTATTTCTGTCTTCTTCTGCAGTTTTGGTGTACCTGATGTCCAGGTGGGCCTTAAACCTGGGAAGCCTGGACAGGTATTTAATGCTGATAATCTTTAACCAACCTGATAGATGAGTCAAGTTTTTACTTTAGTTGAAATTTCAGTCTTCAAGACAATAAATTGATGTGACACTCTGAGTGTCTCTTACACAATATTAATGAAACGGATGATCATCATAATATTGTTTATCTATTTCAAAAGATATATATACTTAATAAAAGATTTTTAACTTTTTAAATTACTATGATCAGTCTGAGTGTTTTGCTTCCTGTTGTCACATTTTCAGACGTACGGGTTTGAGTTGTCATCTATACCTGGAGGTCATAAGAAAGGAACTGGAAATGGGTATGAAACTTGTTATTATAGACATGTAACCATATGGTTAAGTGGTTGTGGGAGAGAATCTGAGGGAGTGGAAAGCCAGGTGACCTTGAGAGAAGCTTACAGAAGTATATGATGGTTTCTTGGTTGAGCTTTACTGTCATGGAGCAATTATCTGCTTTAAACTGTTGACATTAATGTTTCTGTCTCTTTCTGTAGTATTAATTTACCCAATGTCCAGGTGGGCCTTAAACCTGGGAAGCCTGGACAGGTAATAAATGTTTGTATTCGTCACTCTATTACTTATCAGTACATCTGTAAATTGATCAGTCTGACTGTTTTGCTTCATGTTGTTTCATTTTTAGACATTTGGGTTTGAGTTACCATCTATACCTGGAGGTCATAAGAAAGGAACTGGATATGGGTATGAAACTTTTTGTATAATAACATCATCAGGTTTTGATTAAAAAACTTACCCAACACTAACAATGACTGATAGAAATTTTTTTGTGTTATCATTCATATTTTCTGAAAAAAGGCCGGGTGTAAACCTTTGAGCACAACAGTATATCACATTTGATTTGTAGGAGAGGGAGGGTTGATGGGCTATTTTGAAGCTGACAATATTACTCTGTTGTCTTTTTCTTCTGCTGTAGCTTTGATCTCCCTGATGTGGACCTCAAGAAGCTGGAGCATCTAACAGTAACAAGCTTTTTGTTGTGTTTGTGTCACAGGCATATAAGTCATTTTAATCCCATTTCTCCATAAACAAGTTCAATCAACTAGTCCTGAGTTTTTGTTTGTTTTCCCACAAGGTGGTTTTATACTACCTCATAATTGTTCTGTTTCTGATTTGTCCTTTATGTGGTTTCAGCCTTCTTTACCCCAGGACAAGCTTTGGCTTTGGTTGATGCAGCACAATTTGGGATCCATGGCAAAGTATGAAACCTTTGTCAAAGAATATTTTTGACTTTCATATCATACAAGATTGAGCAACAGTTTCTTGTGTTTTGGTGCAAAGGAATGTTGTGATTGACTTTTGCTGCAATGATGTAAATTCTTCTATCTCTTTTTCTGTAGTGTGTTACATTTACCTATACCTGATGTGAATTTAAATCAACTGAACCAACTGAAGGTACTTCACACCTCTCTTCTTTCTATATCAGAATTGTTATTTAACTCACCGTTATGACTTAGGTTTGGATATGGTTTAGTGGCTCATCACTTAGATTATCCTAATATGCCTTGATGTTTATCATTGTGTTTTCAGCTTCCTGCTTCTGAGAAAGAGTTGTGGGATTGGATAAAGGAGCAGCAGAAGAAGAAGCCTGGTGACAGGTATGAGACCTTAATATGAAGAAGAGGACAAAGTGTCAGGACTGAAGTTACATGAACGAAGCACAAGATTTACATTTTCTTTAGGCAGTCAAAGTTTTTGCAAAGAATAATTAAGGCAGGTGTATTGAATAAGATTTGTAGGTGCAGGGTTCACTGTTTATCCTCAAGCTGACTACATTGCTCCGTTGCTGTTTTGTTCTGAAGCTTTGATATCCCTGATTATAATGTGATCATGTCTGATCAATGAGACATAAAAAAGGATTTAAAAAAGGAATAAGCAGTTGACGCTCAGAGGATCTTAGAATAATAAATATTATGGAGTTAATTCATTGTGCTACCGGGATTTTGTGAATATCTGTTCTTATCTGATCACAATTGTGTGTCTGTCTCTTTCTGTAGTATTGATGTACCTGATGTCCAGGTGGGCCTAAAACCTGGAAAGCCTGGGAAGCCTGGACAGGTAATCCATTTATTGCATGTTTTACTTCCTTTACAAATGCAACAAGTTTTTGACTTAGGTTTTGTTTTCAATCCTTAAGTAGAAAATGTTAATTCATTCTTTATCAGTTTTTCTTGGGAAAAGATTTTGTCACAATGGGCCCTCACAATATCACTCACTTTATAAATAGATCATTTTGACATCAAGCTTGAATTTTTGTTCTCTGCTGATATTTGTGAACAACACAATGAATTCAGAAATCCAACACCTTTTACATTGAGCAAGATTTGTATTTTGACACTTGTACATTGATCAGTCTGACTGTTTTGCTTCATGTTGTTTTATTTTTAGACATTTGGGTTTGAGTTACCATCTATACCTGGAGGAAATAAGAAAGGAACTGGATATGGGTATGAAACCATTTGAAAAATAATGTGATCAGGTTTTGATTAAAGAATGTACCCAACACTAACAATGACTGAAAGACTTTTTTTGTGTTATCATTCATATTTTCTGAGAAAAAGGCCAAAACATCAGAAATTCTGCTTGAAGGGTGTAAACCTTTGAGCACAACAGTATATTACATTTGATTTGTAGGTGAGGGAGGGTTGAGGGTCTGTTTTAAAACTGAAAACATTACTCTGTTGTCTTTTTCTTCTGCTGTAGCTTTGATCTCCCTGATGTGGACATCAAGAAGCTGGAGCATCTAATGGTAACGAGCTTTTTGTTCTTTTTGTTTCACAAGCATATAAGTCATTTTAAATGTGTTTTTCCATAAACAAGTTGAAACAACCTCATTTACTTCCATAAAAAATGTCAAATTTCAGTCTTTCTTTTTTCTTTTTTTTTTTTGCCTTAGAAGAGGTTTCAACTTCCCTAGAATATTTTCTCACTGATGTGTCCTTTATGTGGTTTCAGCCTTCTTTACCCCAGGACAAGCTTTGGCTTTGGTTGATGGAGCACAATTTGGGATCCATGGCAAAGTATGAAACCTTTGTCAAAGCATATACATGAATTGTAGATCAAAGAAGATTAAGTGACTATTTTGTGTGTTTTAGTGCAAAGGATTGTTGTGATTGTCTCCTACTGCACTGATGTCAATTCTTCTGTTTCTTTTTCTGTAGTTTGTTGCATTTACCTATACCTGATGTGAATTTAAATCAACTGAACCAACTAAAGGTACTTCACACCTCTCTTCTTTCTATATCAGAAATTGTTCTTAAACTCACCGTTATGACTTTACTTTGGAAATGGTTTAGTGGCTCATCAATTAGATAAAAGTCAAATGTCTAAATGTTAATTATTGTGTTTCAGCCTCCTGCTTCTGAGAAAGAGTTGTGGGATTGGATAAAGGAGCAGCAGAAGAAGAAGCCTGGTGACAGGTATGAGATTTTATTATGAAGAAGTGGACAAAGTGTCAGGACTGAAGTTACATGAATGAAGCACAAGATTTACATTTTCTCTAGGCAGCCAAAGATTTTATTCTTATATTCTTATTCTGTTCATTCGTAAGGTGACTACATTGCTCTGTTGCTGTTTTATTCTGAAGCTTTGATATCCCTGATAATGATGTGATCATGTTTGATGAATGTATGATATAAAGTATCAAAAAAGGAATAAGCAGTTGACGCTCAGAGGATCTTAGAATAATAAATATTATGGAGTTAATTCATTGTGCTACTGGGATTTTGTGAATATCTGTTCTTATCTGATAACAATTGTGTTTCTGTCTCTTTCTGTAGTATTGATTTACCTGATGTCCAGGTGGGCCTAAAACCTGGGAAGCCTCGGAAGCCTGGAAAGGTAATCCATTTATTGCATCTTTTACTTTCCAGATTAATGCAAAATCTTGTGACCAAAATTGTCTTTTTAATCCTAAAGTCAAAACACAAAATTCACACTACATAAGTCTCTTCAGCATAGAATGTTTAACATTGGGCCGTCACAATATCTGTCCCATTTAAATTAAATAATTATAACAGTGGGTGAGTTGGTTTTTACTGATTGGTTCTAAAACATCAATAATTTATAAAGAATTACAACATCTTTTGCATTCAGCAAGATCTGTATTTTGACACCTGTACATTTTTCTGTCTGACTGGTTTGCTTCATTTTATTTTTTTTAGATTGACGGGTTTGAGTTACCATCTATACCTGGAGGTCATAAGAAAGGAACTGGATATGGGTATGAAACTTTTTGTATAATAACATCATCAGGTTTTGATGAAAGAGTTTACCCAACCACTAACCATGAGTGACAGAAAGGTTTTTGTGTGATCATTCATATTTTCTGAGAAAGGGCCAAAAAAAAAAGAAATTCTGCTGGAGGGTGTAAACTTTTGAGCACAACTGTAAATTACATTTGATTTGTAGGAGAGGGAGGGTTGATGGTCTATTTTGAAGCTGACAATATTATTCTGTTGTCTTTTTCTTCTGCTGTAGCTTTGATCTCCCTGATGTGGACATCAAGAAGCTGAAACATCTTATGGTAACAAGCTTTTTGTTGTGTTTGTGTCACAGGCATATAAGTCATTTTAATCCCATTTCTCCATAAACAAGTTCAATCAACTAGTCCTGAGTTTTTGTTTGTTTTCCCACAAGGTGGTTTTATACTACCTCATAACTGTTCTGTTTCTGATGTGTCCTTTATGTGGTTTCAGCCTTCTTTACCCCAGGACAAGCTTTGGCTTTGGTTGATGCAGCACAATTTGGGATCAATGGCAAAGTACGAAACCTTTGTCAATGAATATTTTTGACTTTCAGATCATACAAGATTGAGCAACAGTTTCTTGTGTTTTGGTGCAAAGGAATGTTGTGATTGACTTTTGCCGCACTGTCGTCAATTCTTCTATCTCTTTTTCTGTAGCTTGTTACATTTACCTATTCCTGATGTGAATTTGAATCAACTGAACCAACTAAAGGTACTTCACACCTCTCTTCTTTCTATATCAGAATTGTTACTAAACTCACCGTTATGACTTTAGTTTAGTGGCTCATCAATTAGATAAACCTAATATGCCTTAATGTTTATTATTGTGTTTCAGCCTCCTGCTTCTGAGAAAGAGTTGTGGGATTGGATAAAGGAGCAGCAGAAGAAGAAGCCTGGTGACAGGTACTGTATGTTTAAGGATCTGCAGGAAAAGTTAAATGAACTTTTTGAAACAAGAATGGATTGTAAAAAAATATCCAAGGAACTGAGGGTACCAATAAACAGACCTAATAGTTTTATGGTCACAACCATTAATGTTACATTTATAGAGGAGTCAACAAGTCCTATGATGAAAGCTACAACAATCCTACTGTGAAACACGGAGGTGGATCACTGATGTTTTGAGGATGTGTGAGCTGCACAGGCTCAGCAAAATTAGCATTCTGTTAAATTAGGTCAGTCATTTTTAAGGGGGTGAATATTTATGCAATCACTTATTTTATGTTACACAAATTTTTACTTATTTGACACAACTTTAAAGAAATCAGTTTCCATTTTGACATTAAAGAGAATTTTCTTGACGTTTTTTGGTCACAAAAGCCAAATTATGTTGAACTGGATATGGGTATGAAACCATTTGCACATGACCATGTGTTGATAAAACTGTAAGATAGGGGAAGTATTTGACACTTTAAAGAGCTTTAGACTGTTAAAAAGAAGGAATTAAGGTATTGTAGTACTGGGATTTGGTGTATATCTGTTCTTATCTGATAATTCTGTTTCTGTCTCTTTCTGTAGTATTGATTTACCTGATGTCCAGGTGGGCCTAAAACCTGGGAAGCCTGGACAGGTATTAAATGCTTAGTTTCTTTAACCTACCAAATAAATGACTCAGTTTTTCATTTAAGTTGTTTTTTTCTATCTCCAAGACAATTGCTGATATGGCACTCTGATAATATTTCTTTGACAATATTTGTGATACGGATGACCATCAAAATATTGTTTGTCTTTTTCAAAAGATATATATACCATCTGATAGATTTTTGAACTCCAGTAAAGTTATCCTTACCTGAACATCATTTGCAATAAAGAAAAGTTTAAGTTTTTAAATTAGTATGTTGATCAGTCTGAGTGTTTGCTTCCTGTTGTCACATTTTCAGACGTACGGGTTTGAGTTATCATCTATACCTGGAGGTCATAAGAAAGGAACTGGATATGGGTATGAAACTTAATTATAGACATGTCACCATATGATTAAGTAGTTGAGAGAGTATCTGTGGGAGTGGAAAGCCAAGTGACCTTTAGAGAAGCTTACAAAAGTAAAAATGATGGTACTTCGGTTTAGCTTTCCTGTTATGGAGTGAATATTTGCTTTAATCTGATAACAATCATGTTTCTATCTCTTTCTGTAGAGTTGATTTACCTGATGTCCAGGTGGGCCTAAAACCTGGGAAGCCTGGACAGGTAATCAATGTTTGCATCCTCAACTCCTACGCTAATGAGAACACTTGTACATTGATCAGTCTGACTGTTTTGCTTCATGTTGTTTCATTTTCAGACATTTGGGTTTGAGCTACCATCTATACCTGGAGGTCATAAGAAAGGAACTGAATATGGGTATGAAACCATTTATTTACAAAATTATCAAGTTCTAATGGAAGAGTGATGCGGGAGTATCTGATGATGAAAAAAGCAGTTGACCCTTAGAGGATCTTAAAATAGTAAAAATTATGGAATAAATGTATTGTTCTCACGTGATGTTGTTAATATCTGCTTTAACCTGATAACATTTATGTTTCTGTCTTTTTCTGTAGTATTGATTTACCTGATGTCCAGGTGGGCCTAAAACCTGGGAAGCCTGGACAGGTAATCAGTTTATTGCATTATTTACTTCCCCTAACTATGCAACAAGCAGTGACCCAAGTTGTCTTTTTCACCCAGAGTCATTAAACAAAATGTACACTTCATTAGTGTCTCTTGAGCGAAGATTGTGAAACATTGGGCTGTCACAATACCAGTCACATTTACATTAAATAATTATAACAACAAATTGTTTTAACCCACAGTTCTGTAACATTGGTAACATTGTAATTTAATTAAGATTTCCTACACCCTCTGCACAGAGAAAGATTTGTTTTTTGACACCTGTTCATTGATCAGTCTGACTGTTTTACTTTGTGTTTATTTTTAAGCTGGGTGGGTTTGAGTTACCATCTATACCTGGAGGTCATAAGAAAGGAACTGGATATGGGTATGAAACTCTTTCTGTTAACATGTATAAGTTTTGGTCAAGAAGTGATGCAGAAGTATCTGAGGCAGAGATTAAATAGTTTACTCTAGGAGGAGCTTACAAAGTAAAAATGATGGTAATTTGGTTCAGTTCTATCTCGATGTTTTGAATAGCTTCATTATTTTGATGACAATTATTTCTGTCTTCTTCTGCAGTTTTGGTGTACCTGATGTCCAGGTGGGCCTGAAACCTGGGAAGCCTGGACAGGTATTAAATGCTGATAATCTTTAACCTACCTGATAGATGACTCAAGTTTTTACTTTAGTTGAAATTTCAGTCTTCAAGACAATAACATGATGTGACACTCTGAGTGTACTTCTTACACAATATTAATGATACGATGAGATGGATAATCATCAAAATACTGGTTGTCTTTTTCAAAAGATATATATACTTTATGAAAGATTTATTTTTGTACTCTTATGATTTTTGAAATTTTTTAATTTCTATGATCAGTCTAACTGGTTTGCCTTTTGTTGTCTCGTTTTTAGACGTTTGAGTTGTCATCTATGCCTGGAGGTCACAAAAAAGGAACTGGAGATGGGTATGAAACTTTGTATTATAGACATGTCACCATATGTTTAAGTGGTTGTGGGAGAGAATCTGTGGGAGTGGAATGTCCGGTGACTTGGAGAGGAGCTTACAAAAGTAAATATGATGGTAATTAATCTGATGAGAACTCTGTTTCTGTTACTTTCTGTAGTGTTGGTTTACCTGATGTCCAGGTGGGCCTAAAACCTGGGAAGCCTGGACAGGTAATCAATTTATTTGCATTTTTTACTTTCCCTTAATATGCAACAAGCAATGACCAAAGTTTATTTTCCAGCCCTAAAGGAGATGACTGGATTTCACAGTTTAAAAGTGTCTTTTGAACATATTACATGATGCATTGGGCCATCACAAAATCAGACCCTTATTAAATAGATAAAAATGTGGAGTTGGATTGTTGGTCTCACCTCATATTTAAGGAACATAAATAAATTTATTCAGAGTTCGAACATTTTTTGCATTAAACATTATCTGTTTTTTGTCACTTGTACATTGATCAGTCTGACTGTTTTGCTTCATGTTGTTTCATTTTTAGACATTTGGGTTTGAGCTACCATCTATACCTGGAGGTCATAAGAAAGGAGCTGGATATGGGTATGAAACCATTTGTATAAAAATGTGATCAGGTTTTGATGAAAGAGTTTACCCAACCACTAACCATGAGTGACAGAAAGGTTTTTGTGTTTTCATTTATATTTTCTGGGAAAAGGCAGAAAAAAACAGAAATTCTGCTGGAGGGTGTAAACTTTTGGGCACAACTGTATATTACATTTGATTTGTAGGAGAGAGAGGGTTGATGGTCTATTTTGAAACTGACAATATTACTCTGTTGTCATTTCTTTCTGCTGTAGCTTTGATCTTCCTGATGTTGACATCAAGAAGCTGGAACATCTAATGGTAACAAGCTTTTTGTTGTGTTTGTTTCACAAGCATTGTAGTAATTTTAATTCCATTTTTCCTCACACAAGTTGACACAAGTTCAATGATTTCTAAAGAGAATGTCAAGTCTTGAGTTTTTAGTTTTTGATTGTTTGCCCATTAGGTGTTTCTGACTGCCCCTTAATTGTTCTGTTTCTGATGTGTCCTTTATATGGTTTCAGCCTTCTTTACCCCAGGACAAGCTTTGGCTTTGGTTGATGCAGCACAATTTGGGATCCATGGCAAAGTATGAAACCATTTTCACAATATGTTAACGAACTGTAGATCATACAAGATTAAGTGACAGTTTCCTTTGTTTTGATGCAAAGTATAGTTGTGATAATCTCTTTTTTCTGCCGCACTGATGTCAATCCTTTCGTTTCTTTTTCTGTAGTTTGTTACATTTACCTATACCTGATGTGAATTTGAATCAACTGAACGAACTAAAGGTACTTCACGCCTCTATTTTATTTCTACAGTTGAACTTGTTAACACAATCACCTTTATGACTTTAGTATGGCTGTTTTAATAAGCACATCAACTAGATAAACGTAAAATGTCTAAATGTTTATTATTGTGTTTCAGCCTCCTGCTTCTGAGAAAGAGTTGTGGGATTGGATAAAGGAGCAGCAGAAGAAGAAGCCTGGTGACAGGTATGAGATTTTATTATGAAGAAGTGGACAAAGTGTCAGGACTGAAGTTACATGAACGAAGCACAAGATTTAGATTTTTCTCTAGGCAGCCAAAGATTTTATTCTTTTATTCTTATTCTGTTTATCCTCAAGCTGACTACATTGCTCTGTTGCTGTTTTGTTCTGAAGCTTTGATATCCCTGATAATGATGTGATCATCTTTGATGAATGTATGTTATAAAAGTATCACAAAAGGAATAAGCAGTTGACGCTCAGAGGATCTCAGAATGATAAATATTATGGAGTTAATTCATTGTGCTACTGGGATTTTGTGAATATCTGTTCTTATCTGATAACAATTCTTGTGTCTGTCTCTTTCTGTAGTATTGATATACCTGATGTCCAGGTGGGCCTAAAACCTGGGAAGCCTGGGAAGCCTGGACAGGTAATCAATTCATTGCATCTTTTACTTTCCGGATTAATGCCAAAATTGTCTTTTTAATCCTAAAGTCAAAAAACAAAATTCACACCTCATAAGTGTCTCTTCAGCATAGAATGTTTAACATTGGGCCGTCACAAAATCCGTCCCTTTTAAATTAAATAATTATAACATTGGGTGAGTTGGTTTTTACTGATTGGTTCTAAAACATCAATAATTTATAAAGAATTCCAACATCTTCTTTATTGAGCAAGATCTGTATTTTGATACCTGTACATTTTTCTGTCTGACTAGTTTGCTTCATTTTATTTTTTTTAGATTGACGGGTTTGAGTTGCCATCTATACCTGGAGGTCATAAGAAAGGAACTGGATATGGGTATGAAACCATTTGTATAATAACATCATCAGGTTTTGATGAAAGAGTTTACCCAACCACTAACCATAAGTGACAGAAAGGTTTTTGTGTTATCATTCATATTTTCTGAGAAAAGGCAAAAAAAAATAAGAAATTCTGCTGGAGGGTGTAAACTTTTGAGCACAACTGTATATTACATTTGTAGGAGAGGGAGGGTTGATGGTCTATTTTGAAGCTGACAATATTACTCTGTTGTCTTTTCTTTCTGCTGTAGCTTTGATCTCCCTGATGTGGACATCAAGAAGCTGAAACACCTTATGGTAACAAGCTTTTTGTTCTTTTTGTTTCATAAGCATATGAGTCATTTTAATCCCATTTCTCCATAAACAAGTTCCATCAACTAGTCCTGAGTTTTTGTTTTTTTTCCCACAAGGTGGTTTTATACTACCTCATAATTGTTCTGTTTCTGATTTGTCCTTTATGTGGTTTCAGCCTTCTTTACCCCAGGACAAGCTTTGGCTTTGGTTGATGCAGCACAATTTGGGATCAATGGCAAAGTATGAAACCTTTGTCAAAGCATATTTTTGACTTTTAGATCATACAGGATTGAGCAACAGTTTCTTTTGTTTTGGTGCAAAGGAATGTTGTGATTGACTTTTGCTGCACTAATGTCAATTCTTCTCTTTTTCTGTAGTTTGTTGCATTTACCTATACCTGATGTGAATTTAAATCAACTGAACCAACTGAAGGTACTTCACACCTCTCTTCTGTCTATACCAGAAATTGTTATTAAACTCACCGTTATGACTTTCATTTAGTGGCACATTAATTGAATAAACCTAATATGTCTAAATGTTTGACATTATGTTTTCAGTCTCCTGCTTCTGAGAAAGAGTTGTGGGATTGGATTAAGGAGGAGCAGAAGAAGAAGCCTGGTGACAGGTATTGTATGTTTAAGGATCTGCAGGAAAAGTTAATTGAACTTTTTGAACCAAAAGGGGCCAGAAAAATTTCCAAGGAATTGAGGGTACCAATTAACAGACCTAATAGTTTTACGGTCACAACCATAAATGTTACATTTGTAGAGGAATCAACAAGGCCTATGATGAAAGCTACAACATTCCTACTGTGAAACATGGAGGTGGATCACTGATGTTTGGAGGATGTGTGAGCTACAAAGGCTCAGGAAAATTAGCATTCTGTTAAATTAGGTCAGTCATTTTTAAGGGGGTGAATATTTATGCAATCAATTATTTTATGTTACACATTTTTATTTATTTGACACAACTTTGAAGAAATCAGTTTCCATTTTGACGTTAAAGAGAATTTTCTTGACGTTTTTTGGTCACAAAAGCCAAATTATGTTGAACTGGATATGAGTATGAAACCGTTTGCACATGACCACGTATTGATAAAACCAGTAAGATAGGGGAAGCATTTTGAAGGAGTTTAAAGGGAGGAATTAAGGTATTGTAGTACTGGGATTTGGTGTATATCTGTTCTTATCTGATAATTCTGTTTCTGTCTCTTTCTGTAGTATTGATTTACCTGATGTCCAGGTGGGCCTAAAACCTGGGAAGCCTGGACAGGTATTAAATGCTTAGTTTCTTTAACCTACCAAATAAATGACTCAGTTTTTCATTTAAGTTGTTTTTTTCTATCTCCAAGACAATTGCTGATATGACACTCTGATAGTATTTCTTTGACAATATTTGTGATACGGATGACCATCAAAATATTATTTGTCTTTTTAAAAAGATATATATACCATCTGATAGATTTTTGAACTCCAGTAAAGTTATCCTTACCTGAACATCATTTGCAATAAAAAAAGTTTAAGTTTTAAATTAGTATGTTTATCAGTCTGAGTGTTTGCTTCTTGTTGTCACATTTTCAGACGTACGGGTTTGAGTTGTCATCTATACCTGGAGGTCATAAGAAAGGAACTGGAGATGGGTATGAAACTCTATTATAGACATGTCACCATATGATTAAGTAGTTGAGAGAGTATCTGTGGGAGTGGAAAGCCAAGTGACCTTTAGAGAAGCTTACAAAAGTAAAAATGATGGTACTTCTGTTTAGCTTTCCTGTTATGGAGTGAAAATTTGCTTTAATCTGATAACAATCATGTTTCTATCTCTTTCTGTAGAGTTGATTTACCTGATGTCCAGGTGGGCCTAAAACCTGGGAAGCCTGGACAGGTAATCAATGTTTGCATCCTCAACTCCTACGCTAATGAGAACACCTGTACATTGATCAGTTTGACTGTTTTGCTTCATGTTGTTTCATTTTTAGACATTTGGGTTTGAGTTACCATCTATACCTGGAGGTCATAAGAAAGGAACTGGATAT
Organism: Thalassoma bifasciatum; assembly: GCA_008086565.1. Classification (NCBI taxonomy): domain Eukaryota; kingdom Metazoa; phylum Chordata; class Actinopteri; order Labriformes; family Labridae; genus Thalassoma; species Thalassoma bifasciatum. The sequence goes on from RPOG01000518.1 coordinate 242,108, forward strand.
GGGTATGAAAGCATTTATTTACAAAATTATCAAGTTCTAATGGAAGAGTGATGCGGGAGTATCTGATGATGAAAAAAGCAGTTGACTCTTAGAGGATCTTAAAATAGTAAAAATTATGGAATAAATGTATTGTTCTCACGTGATGTTGTTAATATCTGCTTTAACCTGATAACATTTATGTTTCTGTATCTTTCTGTAGTATTGATTTACCTGATGTCCAGGTGGGCCTAAAACCTGGGAAGCCTGGACAGGTAATCAGTTTATTGCATTATTTACTTTCCCTAACTATGCAACAAGCAGTGTCCCAAGTTGTGTTTTTAACCCGGAGTCATTAAACAAAATGTACACTTCATTAGTGTCTCTTCAGCAAAGAATGTGAAACATTGGGCCATCACAATACCAGTCCATTTACATTAAATAATTAACAACAAATTGTTTTAACCCACAGTTCTGTAACATTGGTAACATAATAAATGAATTAAGAGTTCCTACACCCTCTGCATAGAGGAAGATTTGTTTTTTGACACCTGTTCATTGATCAGTCTGACTATTTTGCTTTATGTTTATTTTTAAGCTGGGCGGGTTTGAGTTACCATCTATACCTGGAGGTCACAAGAAAGGAACTGGATATGGGTATGAAACTGTTTCTGTTAACATGTATAAGTTTTGGTGAAGAAGTGATGCAGAAGTATCTGAGGCAGAGATTAAATAGTTTACTCTAGGAGGAGCTTACAAAGTAAAAATGATGGTAATTTGGTTCAGTTCTATCTTGATGTTTTCAATAGCTGCATTATTTTGATGACAATTATTTCTGTCTTCTTCTGCAGTTTTGGTGTACCTGATGTCCAGGTGGGCCTTAAACCTGGGAAGCCTGGACAGGTATTAAATGCTGATAATCTTTAACCTGCCTGATAGATGACACAAGTTTTTACTTTAGTTGAAATTTCAGTCTTAAAGACAATAACTTGATGTGACACTCTGAGTGTACTTCTTACACAATATTAATGATACGATGAGATGGATGATCATCAAAATACTGGTTGTCTTTTTCAAAAGATATATATATACTTTATGAAAGATTTATTTTTGTACTCTTATGATTTTTGAAATTTTTTAATTTCTATGATCAGTCTAACTGGTTTGCCTTTTGTTGTCTCGTTTTTAGACGTTTGAGTTGTCATCTATGCCTGGAGGTCATAAAAAAGGAACTGGAGATGGGTATGAAACTTTGTATTATAGACATGTCACCATATGTTTAAGTGGTTGTGGGAGAGAATCTGTGGGAGTGGAATGTCCGGTGACTTTGAGAGGAGCTTACAAAAGTAAATATGATGGTAATTAATCTGATGAGAACTCTGTGTCTGTCTCTTTCTGTAGTATTGATTTACCTGATGTCCAGGTGGGCCTAAAACCTGGGAAGCCTGGACAGGTAATCAGTTTATTGCATCTTTGACTTTCCCTTCAAATGCAACAAGCAATGACCAAAGTTTATTTTCCAACCCTAAAGGAGATGACTGGATTTCACAGTTTTAAAGTGTCTTTTGAACATATTAGATGATGCATTGGGCCATCACAAAATCAGACCCTTATTAAATAGATAAAAATGTGGAGTTGGATTGTTGGTCTCACCTCATATTTAAGGAACATAAATAAATTTATTCAGAGTTCGAACATTTTTTGCATTAAACATTATCTGTTTTTTGTCACCTGTACATTGATCAGTCTGACTGTTTTGCTTCATGTTGTTTCATTTTTAGACATTTGGGTTTGAGTTACCATCTATACCTGGAGGAGATAAGAAAGGAACTGGATATGGGTATGAAAACATTTGAAAAATAATGTGATCAGGTTTTGATTAAAGAATTTACCCAACACTAACAATGACTGAAAGACATTTTTTTTGTTATCATTCCTATTTTCTGAGAAAAAGGCCAAAACATCAGAAATTCTGCTTGAAGGGTGTAAACCTTTGAGCACAACAGTATATCACATTTGATTTGTAGGTGAGGGAGGGTTGAGGGTCTGTTTTAAAACTGAAAACATTGCTCTGTTGTCTTTTCTTTCTGCTGTAGCTTTGATCTCCCTGATGTTGACATCAAGAAGCTGGAGCATCTAATGGTAACAAGCTTTTTGTTCTTTTTGTTTCACAAGCATATAAGTCATTTTAAATGTGTTTTTCCATAAACAAGTTGAAACAACCTCATTTACTTCCATAAAAAATGTCAAATTTCAGTCTTTCTTTTTTTTTTTTTTTTTTTTTTTGCTTTAGAAGAGGTTTCAACTTCCCTAGAATATATTACTCACTGATTTGTCCTTTATGTTGTTCCAGCCTTCTTTACCCCAGGACAAGCTTTGGCTTTGGTTGATGCAGCACAATTTAGGATCCATGGCAAAGTATGAAACCTTTCTGAAAAGAAAAATTACAATGACTTGTAGATCAAACAAGATTAAGTGACAATTTTGTGTGTTTTGGTGCAAAGGATTGTTGTGATTGTCTCCTACTGCACTGATGTCAATTGCTCTGTTTCTTTTTCTGTAGTTTGTTGCATTTACCTATACCTGATGTTAATTTAAATCAACTGAACCAACTAAAGGTACTTCACACCTCTCTTCTGTCTATATCAGAATTGTTATTTAACTCACCATTATGACTTTACTTTGGATCTGGTTTAGTTGCTCATCAATTAGATAAACATCAAATGTCTAAATGTTTATCATTGTGTTTCAGCCTCCTGCTTCTGAGAAAGAGTTGTGGGATTGGATAAAGGAGCAGCAGAAGAAGAAGCCTGGTGACAGGTATGAGACCTTATTATGAGGAAGTGAACAAAGTGTCAGGAGTGAAGTTACATGAACGAAGCACAAGATTTACACTTTCTCTAGGCAGCCAAAGATTTTATTCTTTTTTTATTATTCTGTTTATTCCCAAGCTAACTACATTGCTCTGTTGCTGTTTTTTCTGAAGCTTTGATATCCCTGATAATGATGTGATCATGTTTAATGAATGTATGTTATAAAAGTATCACAAAAGGAATAAGCAGTTGACGCTCAGAGGATCTCAGAATGATAAATATTATGGAGTTAATTCATTGTGCTACTGGGATTTTGTGAATATCTGTTCTTATCTGATAACAATTCTGTGTCTGTCTCTTTCTGTAGTATTGATATACCTGATGTCCAGGTGGGCCTAAAACCTGGGAAACCTGGGAAGCCTGGACAGGTAATCAATTCATTGCATCTTTTACTTTCCGGATTAATGCAAAATCTTGTGACCAAAATTGTCTTTTTATTCCTAAAGTCAAAACACAAAATTCACACTTCATAAGTGTCTCTTCAGCATAGAATGTTTAACATTGGGCCATCACATTATCTGTCCCATTTAAATTAAATAATTATAACATTGGGTGAGTTGGTTTTTAACGATTGGCTCTAAAACATCAATAATTTATAAAGAATTCCTACATCTTCTGCATTGAGCAAGATCTGTATTTTGACACCTGTACATGTTTCTGTCTGACTGGTTTGCTTCATTTTATTTTTTTTAGATTGACGGGTTTGAGTTACCATCTGTACCTGGAGGTCATAAGAAAGGAACTGGATATGGGTATGAAACCATTTGTATAATAACATCATCAGGTTTTGATGAAAGAGTTTACCCAACCACTAACCATGAGTGACAGAAAGGTTTTTGTGTTATCATTCATATTTTCTGAGAAGGGCCAAAAAAATCAGAAATTCTGCTGCAGGGTGTAAACTTTTGGGCACAACTGTATATTACATTTGATTTGTAGGAGAGGGAGGGTTGATGGTCTATTTTGAAGCTGACAATATTACTCTGTTGTCTTTTTCTTCTGCTGTAGCTTTGATCTCCCTGATGTGGACATCAAGAAGCTGAAACATCTTATGGTAACAACCTTTTTGTTCTTTGTGTTTCACAGGCATATAAGTCATTTTAATCCCATTTCTCCATAAACAAGTTCAATCAACTAGTCCTGAGTTTTTATTTGTTTTCCCACAAGGTGGTTTTATACTACCCCATAATTGTTCTGTTTCTGATATGTCCTTTATGTTGTTTCAGCCTTCTTTACCCCAGGACAAGCTTTGGCTTTGGTTGATGCAGCACAATTTGGGATCAATGGCAAAGTATGAAACCTTTATCAAACAAATATTTCTGACTTTCAGATCATACAGGATTGAGCGACAGTTTCTTGTGTTTTGGTGCAAAGGATTGTTGTGATTGACTTTTGCCGCACTGATGTAAATTCTTCTATCTCTTTTTCTGTAGTGTGTTACATTTACCTATTCCTGATGTGAATTTAAATCAACTGAACCAACTAAAGGTACTTCACACCTCTCTTCTTTCTATATCAGAATTGTTACTAAACTCACCGTTATGACTTTAGTTTAGTGGCTCATCAATTAGATAAACCTAATATGTCTTAATGTTTATTGTTGTGTTTTCAGTCTCCTGCTTCTGAGAAAGAGTTGTGGGATTGGATAAAGGAGCAGCAGAAGAAGAAGCCTGGTGACAGGTACTGTATGTTTAAGGATCTGCAGGAAAAGTTAACTGAACTTTTTGAAACAAGAATGGAATGTAAAAAAATATCCAGGGAACTGAGGGTACCAATTAACAGACCTAATAGTTTTACGGTCACAACCATAAACGTTACATTTGTAGAGGAGTCAACAAGTCCTATGATGAAAGTTACACCATTCCTACTGTGGAACACGGAGGTGGATCACTGATGTTTGGAGTATGTGAGCTACAAAGGCTCAGGAAAATTAGCATTCTGTTAAATTAGGTCAGTCATTTTTAAGGGGGTGAATATTTATGCAATCACTTATTTTATGTTACACATTTTTACTTATTTGACACAACTTTGAAGAAATCAGTTTCCATTTTGACGTTAAAGAGAATTTTCTTGACGTTTTTTGGTCACAAAAGCCAAATTATGTTAAACAAGATATGAGAATTTACCCATTTGCACATGACCACGTATTGATAAAACAGTAAGATTAACAGTTAAAAAGAAGAAATTAAGGTATTATAGTCCTGGGATTTGGTGTGTATCTGTTCTTATCTGATAATTCTGTGTCTGTCTCTTTCTGTAGTATTGGTTTACCTGATGTCCAGGTGGGCCTAAAACCTGGGAAGCCTGGACAGGTATTAAATGCTTAGTTTCTTTAACCTACCAAATCAATGACTCAGTTTTTCATTTCAGTTGTTTTTTTCTATCTCCAAGACAATTGCTGATATGACACTCTGATAGTATTTCTTTGACAATATTTATGATGAGGATGACCATCAAAATATTGTTTGTCTTTTTCAAAAGATATATATACCGTCTGATAGATTTTTGAACTCCAGTAAAGTTATCCTTACCTGAACATCATTTGCAATAAAAAAGTTAAAGTTTTTAAATTAGTATGTTGATCAGTCTGAGTGTTTTGCTTCTTGTTGTCACATTTTCAGACGTACGGGTTTGAGTTGTCATCTATACCTGGAGGTCATAAGAAAGGAACTGGAGATGGGTATGAAACTTTTTTATAGATATGTCACCATATGATTAAGTAGTTGAGAGAGTATCTGTGGAAGTGGAAAGCCAAGTGACCTTTAGAGAAGCTTACAAAAGTAAAAATGATGGTACTTCGGTTTAGCTTTCCTGTTATGGAGTGAATATTTGCTTTAATCTGATAACAATCATGTTTCTGTCTCTTTCTGTAGTATTGATTTACCTGATGTCCAGGTGGGCCTAAAACCTGGGAAGCCTGGACAGGTAATCAATGTATTGCATTATTCACTCTCCCTACTTATGCAACAAGCAGTGACCCAAGTCCTCTTTCAATACTAAAGAAGATTAGATTAATTAGAGATCATAAATGTCTTTGAGCAGAGAGTGTGTAACATTGAGCTATTACTATGTCAGTCCTTTTAAGCAGATTCAAGTCAAACAGGTTGTTGTTGTAACGATAATGATTTGAGAACTTAAATAATCTCTTCTAAAAAATCTCATTTTTTGAATTGAGCAAGATTTGTACTCTGACTCCTGCATGTTGATCATTCTGACTGTTTTGCTTTGTGATGATTCATTTTCAGACATTTGGGTTTGAGTTACCATCTATACCTGGAGGTCATAAGAAAGGAACTGGATATGGGTAAGATTCCTTCTGGAGTTCATGTGAACAGGTTTGATGAAATAATCAAACAGGAGAATCTAAAACAGTAAAAAAAAGCATTTGAACTTAAGAAGATTAAAAAAAATGATAGAAAACAGTTTTTGTGCTACTGTGTTTTTTTTGAGTATATGTCCTCATCTGATAATATTTAGTTTCTGTCTTTTTCTGCAGTATTGATTTACCTGATGTCCAGGTGGGCCTAAAACCTGGGAAGCCTGGACAGGTAATCAATTTATTGCATCTTTTACTTTACCTACAAATACAACAAGCAGTGAACCAAGTTGTCCTTTAAATCCATAAGTTTCTCTCCAACATGTAAGGCATAAAACTGGACCATCACAATATTATTCTCTGAATAAGCAAATAATTTTAACTTCAATGTGGATTCATGTTTATGCTTATTTTTTAGGACATTATTGAATAAATTCAGAGATCCAACATCTTTGCATTAAACATGGTCTGTAATTTGGCACCTGTACATTGATCAGTCTGACTGTTTTGCTTCATGTTGTTTCATTTTCAGACATTTGGGTTTGAGTTACCATCTATACCTGGAGGTCATAAGAAAGGAACTGGATATGGGTATGAAACCATTCATAAAGTTACATGATAAAGTTTTGATAAAAGAGTGATACACATGGATCTGAGAAAGAAATAAGCAATTGACCCTGACAGAATCTTAAAATCATAAATATGATAGCATGTAGATGTGGCACTCCTGTGAAAGGGTAAATGTCTGTTTTTATCTAATAACGATTTTGTGTCCGTCTTTTTCTGTAGTGTTGAATTACCTGATGTCCAGGTGGGCCTAAAACCTGGGAAGCCTGGACAGGTAATCAATTTATTGCATCTTTTACTTTCCCTAATTATGCAACAAGCAGTGTCCCAAGTTGTCTTTTTCACCCGGAGTCATTCAACAAAATTCACACTTCATTAGTGTCTCTTGAGCGAAGAATGTGAAACATTGGGCCATCACAATACCAGTCCATTTACATTAAATAATTATAACAACAAATTGATTTAACCCACAGTTCTGTAACATTGGTAACATAGTAAATGAATTAAGAGTTCCTACACCCTCTGCATAGAGGAAGATTTGTTTTTTGACACCTGTTCATTGATAAGTCTGACTATTTTGCTTTATGTTTATTTTTAAGCTGGGCGGGTTTGAGTTACCATCTATACCTGGAGGTCACAAGAAAGGAACTGGATATGGGTATGAAACTCTTTCTGTTAACGTGTATAAGTTTTGGTGTAGGAGTGATGCAGAAGTATCTGAGGGTTACTGATTAAATAGTTTACTCTAGGAGGAGCTTACAAAGTAAAAATGATGGTAATTTTGTTCAGTTCTACTGTGATGTTTTAAATAGCTGCATTATTTTGATGAAAATTATTTCTGTCTTATTCTGCAGTTTTGGTGTACCTGATGTCCAGGTGGGCCTTAAACCTGGGAAGCCTGGACAGGTATTAAATGCTGATAATCTTTAACCTGCCTGATAGATGACACAAGTTTTTACTTTAGTTGAAATTTCAGTCTTCAAGACAATAACATGATGTGACACTCTGAGTGTACTTCTTACACAATATTAATGATACGATGAGATGGATGATCATCAAAATACTGGTTGTCTTTTTCAAAAGATATATATACTTTATGAAAGATTTATTTTTGTACTCTTATGATTTTTGAAATGTTTTAATTTCTATGATCAGTCTAACTGGTTTGCCTTTTGTTGTCTCGTTTTTAGACGTTTGAGTTGTCATCTATGCCTGGAGGTCATAAAAAAGGAACTGGAGATGGGTATGAAACTTTGTATTATAGACATGTCACCATATGGTTAAGTGGTTGTGGGAGAGAATCTGTGGGAGTGGAATGTCCAGTGACTTTGAGAGGAGCTTACAAAAGTAAATATGATGGTAATTAATCTGATGAGAACTCTGTGTCTGTTACTTTCTGTAGTGTTGGTTTACCTGGTGTCCAGGTGGGCCTAAAACCTGGGAAGCCTGGACAGGTAATCAAATTATTACATCTTTGACTTTCCCTTCAAATGCAACAAGCAATGACCAAAGTTTATTTTCCAACCCTAAAGTAGATGACTGGATTTCACAGTTTAAAAGTGTCTTTTGAACATATTAGATGATGCATTGGGCCATCACAAAATCAGACCCTTATTAAATAGATAAAAATGTGGAGTTGGATTGTTGGTCTCACCTCATATTTAAGGAACATAAATAAATTTATTCAGAGTTTGAACATTTTTTGCATTAAAAATTATCTGTTTTTTGTCACTTGTACATTGATCAGTCTGACTGTTTTGCTTCATGTTGTTTCATTTTTAGACATTTGGGTTTGAGTTACCATCTATACCTGGAGGTCATAAGAAAGGAACTGGATATGGGTATGAAACCATTTGAAAAATAACGTGATCAGGTTTTGATGAAAGAGTTTACCCAACCACTAACCACGAGTGATAGAAAGGTTTTTGTGTTATCATTTATCTTTTCTGAGAAAAGGCCAAAACATCAGAAATTCTGCTGCAGGGTGTTAACTTTTGTGCACAACTTTAAATTATATTTGATCTCTAGATGAGAGAGGGTTGAGGGTGTGTTTTACAGCTGACAATATTACTCTGTTGTCTTTTTCTTCTGCTGTAGCTTTGATCTCCCTGATGTGGACATCAAGAAGCTGGAGCATCTAACGGTAACAACCTTTTTGTTGTGTTTGTTTCACAAGCATTGTAGTAATTTTAATTCCATTTTTCCTCACACAAGTTGACACAACTTCAATGATTTCTATCAAGAATGTCAAGTCTTGATTTTTGGTTTTTGGTTGTTTGCCCATAAGGTGTTTCTGACCGCCCCTTAATGTTTTGTTTCTGATGTGTCCTTTATGTGCTTTCAGCCTTCTTTACCCCAGGACAAGCTTTGGCTTTGGTTGATGGGTCACAATTTGGGATCCATGGCAAAGTATGAAACCATTTTCACTATATGTTAAGAAATTGTGGATCATACAAGATTAAGTGACAATTTCTTGTGTTTTGATGCAAAGTATAGTTGTGATAATCTCTTTTTTGCTGCACTGATGTCAATCCTTTTGTTCCTTTTTCTGTAGTTTGTTGCATTTACCTATACCTGATGTGAATTTGAATCAACTGAACCAACTTAAGGTACTTCACACCTTTATTTTATTTCTACAGTTGAACATGTTAACACAATCACCTTTATGACTTTAGTATGGCTGTTTTAATAAGCACATCAACAAGATAAACGTCAAATGTCTAAATGTTTATTATTGTGTTTCAGCCTCCTGCTTCTGAGAAAGAGTTGTGGGATTGGATAAAGGAGCAGCAGAAGAAGAAGCCTGGTGACAGGTATGAGACCTTATTATGAGGAATTGGACAAAGTGTCAGGACTGAAGTTACACAAACGAAGCACAAGATTTACATTTTCTTTAGGCAGTCAAAGTTTTTGCAAAGAATAATATAAGCTGGTGTATTGAATAAGATTTGTAGGTGCGCGGTTCACTGTTTATTCTTAAGCTGACTGCATTGCTCTGTTGCTGTTTTATTCCTAAGCTTTGATATCCCTGATTATATGTGATCATGTTTGATCAATGAGACTTAAAAAAGGATTTAAAAAAGGAATGAGCAGTTGACGCTCAGAGGATCTCAGAATTATAAATATTTTGGAGTTAATTCATTGTGCTACTGGGATTTCGTGAATATCTGTTCTTATCTGATGATGGTGTTTGTGTTTTTTTCTGTAGTGTTGATTTACCTGATGTCCAGGTGGGCCTAAAACCTGGAAAGCCTGGGAAGCCTGGACAGGTAATCCATTTACTGCATGTTTTACTTCCTTTACAAATGCAACAAGTTTTTGACTAAAGTTTTGTTTTCAATCCTTTAGCAGAAAAATTTAATTCATTCTTTATCAGTTTTTCTTGGGAAAAGAATTTGTCACAATGGACCCTCACAATATCACTCGCTTTATGAATAGATCATTTTGACATCAAGCTTGAATTTTTGTTCTCTGCTGATATTTGTGAACAACACTTAATGAATTCAGAAATCCAACACCTTTTACATTGAGCAAGATTTGTATTTTGGCACCTGTACATTGATCAGTCTGACTGTTTTGCTTCATGTTGTTTCATTTTTAGACATTTGGGTTTGAGTTACCATCTATACCTGGAGGTCATAAGAAAGGAACTGGATATGGGTATGAAATCATTCGTATAATTAACATGATCAGGTTTTGATGAAAGTGTTTAACCAGCCACTAAACATGAGTGACAGAAAGGTTTTTGTGTGATCATTTATCTTTTCTGAGAAAAGGCCAAAACATCAGAAATTCTGCTGGAGGGTGTAAACTTTTGGGCACAACTGTAAATTACATTTGATCTCTAGATGAGAGAGGGTTGAGGGTGTGTTTTACAGCTGACAATATTACTCTGTTGTCTTTTTCTTCTGCTGTAGCTTTGATCTCCCTGATGTGGACATCAAGAAGCTGGAGCATCTAACGGTAACAACCTTTTTGTTCTATTTGCTTCACAAGCATTAAGGCCATTTCATTTTCATTGTTCATGAACATTTTGACACAACTTCAATGATTTCCATCAAGAATGTCAAATCTTGAGTTTTTGATTGTTTGCCCTGAAGGTGTTTCTAACTACCCCTTTATTTTCTCTGTTTCTGATGTGTCCTTTATGTGCTTTCAGCCTTCTTTACCCCAGGACAAGCTTTGGCTTTGGTTGATGCATCAGAATATGGGATCCATGGCAAAGTATGAAACCTTTGTCAAAGAATCCAAATGAATTGTAGATCAAACTAACTGGACTGAATGACAATTTCTTGTGTTTTGATGCAAAGTATAGTTGTGATAATCTCATTTTTCTGCTGCACTGATGTCAATCCTTTTGTTTCTTTTGCTGCAGTTTGTTGCATTTACCTATACCTGATGTGAATTTAAATCAACTGAACCAACTTAAGGTACTTCACACCTCTCATTCTTCATTAGAAATTGTTATTACGATCACCTTTCTGACTTTAGTTTAAAAATAGCTTAGAGTCAGTTCAACTGAACAAACCTTATATGTCTAAATGTTTATTATTGTGTTTCAGCCTCCTGCTTCTGAGAAAGAGTTGTGGGATTGGATAAAGGAGCAGCAGAAGAAGAAGCCTGGTGACAGGTATGAGACCTTATTATGAAGAAGTGGACAAAGTGTCAGGAGTGAGGTTATGCAAATTAAGCACAAGATTTAGATTTTGTAAAGGCAGCCAAAGATCTTGCAAATTATGATATGAATGTGTCACTTTCACAACTGATGACATCGCTTTGTTGCTGTTTTATTCTTCTGTAGCTTTGATCTCCCTGACGTGGACATCAAGAAGCTGGAGCATCTAATGGTAACAACCTCTTTTTGTTTCACAGGGATTAAAGTCATTTTGATTTCACTGTACCTTTAACAAGTTAAAACAACTTCAAAGGTTTTCTTTGTTTTTTTTTTTAAAGTTGAGTCTTGAGTTTTTGGTTGTTTGCTCTAAAGGAAGTTTTCAACTACCCCTCAATTGTTCTGTTTCTGATTTGTCCTTTTTGTGGATTCAGCCTTCTTTACCCCAGGACAAGCTTCTGCTTTGGTTGATGCGTCAAAATTTGGCAACTATAGCAAGGTATGAACCCTTTGTCAAAGAATGTCAATGAGTTGTAGATCACACTGTGAACCCCTATATCAATGAAGTAAGGACACTGAATTCTGTTTTTATTTACTTTAAGCACAATGATTTGCAAGTGCTCTTCGCCCTATATTCAATTTAAAGCATCACAAAAACAAGATATGCTATCTTCAAACTGGTAAACTTATGTGAATGTGGAGCTGTCAGCCCTGATGACAATACTCTTAAGCTTTATTTTATTTTGCTGTAGCTTCGATCTCCCTGACGCGGACATCAAGAAGCTGGAGCATCTAATGGTATAAAACATTTTTGTACTTTTGATTCACAAGCAGTTAAGCCATTATAATTCCATTTTTCCTCTCACTTTGTCTCTCATTGATGTGTCCTTCATGTGGTTTCAGCCTTCTTTACCCCAGGACAAGCTTCTGCTTTGGTTGATGCAGCACAATTTGGGATCCATGGCAAAGTATGAAACCTTTGTCAAAGAAAGATTGATTAATTAGAGATTTCATCCTGTGTAATGTGTTTTAATTGTTGGGGTGCAAAGGATAGTTATGGTTGTCTCCAGTTGCACTGATGTCAATCTCTTCTGGGTTTTTTTTGCTGCAGTTTGTTGCATTTACCTAAACTTGGTTGGAACTTAGATGAACTGAAGCAATTGCAGGTACACACTCTTTTTCTTGTTTGTAGTGTTCATTGTTTTTATCTGTGATGAAACAACAGAAATTGTGTATGTGATAGGAAACCAAACTTAAAATGCTGTTATATGGGTGGTAGTTTAACCCCAGACTAATGAAGTTGTGGTGCAGTGAAGACAATTATTAAAACAGAACACCAGGGTTTTCAAATATTTTTTAACCCATATTTATACTTGAAAGGTGCCCTATTACGCAAAATCCACTTTTATATGAGTTACTAATTAAAATATGGGTCCCCAGGCATGTCTTCAACACCCCATAATATTAAAAAAAAACATCTTCTCCTCTCCTCACTAGCTCCCATTTTCTGAAAATCTCTCCTTAAGCAGCTGTTTTGAAATCAAGCCGGTTTTGACGTCACCACCGGAGACACACACACCAGAACGAAGTGATGCAACCACGTCTGCCAGTTGCTCCTCCTCCTCCTCCTGTAGCTTCTTCCGAAGAACTACACAGTCAATATCAAATACGTATAAACCTCCTCGTGTGCACTAGATATCAGCAGCAGAAATCAGCCAGTCTTCTGTGTTCTTGTCATAAAAATGACACTTCAGGAGTCCAGACTTAGTTGAGATTTACTTTGATCTTGGACTTAATCGTGCAGATAAAACTGCTTTGATTGTTCACCATCACTATTACATTGTCTCAGAAATTCAACACGGATGTTTAAGCCTTTTAATCTACACCAGGGAAACACCTGTGAAGTAACAAAAGAGCCGTGATCTTACTTTAATACTGTCTTAGTTCACCTTCTTTTTTGCTGCTGACATGATCATAATGTGCTCACTGTGTCAGCTCTACAGAGATGAACATTCATGAAGGGAGACTCTATATGAATCATGGGTAGCACTTTAGATGAGGGAACACATATTCAGCATTAACTAGGTGCTTATTAACATGCATATAAGTAGCTAATTAGTATTAATTAAGCAGGCATTAACCCCTTATTCTATCTCTATTGCACCCTGGATTCAGACTTTTCCATATATTAACTCCTAATTATTACTTATTGGCTACAAATGAATGAATATGTGTTCCCTATTCTAAAGTGTTACCAGATCGTGCTGTTTTGCTCATATGAGAGACACAATTAACGTCTTCACTCTGTCAGTAGATCAGCTTAGCGGATGCTAGTGACTTAAAAAAAAAAAACCGTCAGTAGAAAGAGCGGGGCATGAGAGTTACTCTCTTAGTCAAGTCAGCATTCATGATCCCAGTGTGTTTTTTCTGGGAAAAACAGCCACATTCATGACTTTGGGACATCAGACTTTTAACTTTTTTCAAAAGTATAATATGGCACCTTTAACGTCGTAGTTTTACCTGGAGAAAATGGACTGGTAGCCTGTTCTTTGCTTCTTCCATTTCAGAAAAAAAATGAAAAACTAGTTTTTATTTACAATGTGTTTTCAGTTTTGAATGGATGGTTTTGTTTCTTACTCCGATATTTTCATTCTTAAACATAAGGTATAAGAAGGACACATTAAAATTTAAAATCACATTAGAAACAGATTTCCTGACCTCTTGTAAACATTTATGACCAGCCTGATTTTACTGTTTTGTTTATTTTTTCAGCTGAACAATATTTGGCATTAACATGATCATATTTGTCAATCTCAATATTGATCTGAATGTTTGCTCCATGTTTCATTTTCAGAAATTTGGGTTTGAGTTACCATCTTTACCTGAAGGTCTTGAGAAAGGAACTGGATATGGGTATGAAACTTTGTCTTAATAAACATGAAAAAGTTTTGGGGAGAAAGTGATACAGGACTGTCTAAGGGAGAGATTGATGACTTGGACTTTAGTTGAGCAATATTAGAAAAAAAGATGTTTTTTTGGTTTAACTGTACTGTAATGGTGGGATTGTCTTCTTTGATAACACTGAGTTGTTTCTTTTCTGTAGTTTTGATTTACCTGAGGTCCAGGTTGGCCTGAAACCTGGAAAGCCTGGACAGGTAATAAATGTTCAATTCCCTATTTAGTCTTTAAAAAATGAAGGTTTTTAAAAAAGTAACAATGTCACCTTCAGAAGATTGGAAAGCACCTTAATGACTTATCTTTTTCTCATGATCTTCAAAGAGACAGAATCTAGTTTTTATTATGATTTAATTTCAGTCTCGGAAGAGACGGTTTATGTGCATGATCTGACATTTTAATGCTTCAACAAAATGTATTTCAGTGACAAGCACCCAAAATTTAAGTTCACGTTAGAAACAGATTTGTTTACCCACTGTAAATATTTCTCATTGGAATCGCTTCACTACATTTTTCAGCGTAACAATTTTTGTTACAAAATTATTTTATTTTTGCATGGAGTCTGCATGTTTTTCCTGTGTATGTGTGGGTTCTCTGTGAAAGCTCGTGCTTCCTCCTACAGACCAAAAACATGCTCGTACTAGGTTAATTGGTCATTCTAAAATTGCACGTAGGTGTGAGTGTGTGCATGAACAGTTATTTGTGAACCCTGCCTCTCGCCCAATGACAGCTGGGATGGGCTCCAACCACCTGCTACCTCAATCAGGATACATGGTTGAGAAAATAATGGATGCAAAAATTGTTCTTCTTTCTCTAATGATTTCTGAACTTCAATGAAGTCATCCTAATTTAACATATTTTGCTATAAAAAAAAGATTTAAATTCTGAAACATGGACATTGATCAGTCTGAGTGTTTTGCTTCTTGTTGTCACATTTTCAGAAGTACGGGTTTGAGTTGTCATCTATACCTGGAGGTCATAAGAAAGGAACTGAAGATGGGTATGAAACCATTTGTATAATGAACATGTATAGGTTTTGGAAAAAGAGTGATAAAGGGCTATCATAAGAAAAGTTAAGCAGTGAAACATCTAAATGGAGAAAAGTATGATGGTACCTTGGTTAAGCTTAGCTGCGAATATCTGCTCTTATGTGATAACAATTCTGTGTCTGTCTTTTTCTGTAGTATTGATTTACCTGATGTCCAGGTGGGCCTAAAACCTGGGAAACCTGGACAGGTAATCAATTTATTGTATCTTTAATTTTCCAAGAGATGCTACAAATTTCTATTTTATGTGCTTTTTTCAATCTTCAACACAATTACTTGATATGACATTCTGAAAGTATTTCTTCAACGATATTTAAGAGAAGGGTGAACATCAAAATATTGGTTGTCTTTTTTCAAAATTAATATTAACCTTATAATAGATATTCCTGGACTCTTGTGATTTTTGAGCTTCAATGAACTTATCCTTGCCTGAATATCTTTTGCCTTAAAGAAAGTTAAAAATTTTAATTAATATGTTGATCAGTCTGACTGTTTTGCTTCATGTTGTTTCATTTTCAGACATTTGGCTTTGAGTTACCATCTATACCTGGAGGTCATAAGAAAGGAACTGGATATGGGTATGATACCATTTGTATTATGAACATGATCAGCTTTGATGAAAAAGTGATACAGGAGTGTCTGAGAGAGAAAAGAAACATTTGGCCCTTTGAGCATCTCAATATAGTAAAGATGATAGAATTAAGGTATTGTGGCACTGTGATTTTGTGAAAACTGCTCTCTTCTGAACTCAATTGTCTGTCTGTCTTTTTCTGTAGTATTGATTTACCTGATGTCCAGGTGGGCCTAAAACCTGGGAAGCCAGGACAGGTGATCAATTTATTGAATCTTTAACTTTCCCTTCAAATGCAACAAGTTGTGACCCAAGTTGTCTTTTCAGTCCTTAGTTTAATCACTTAACTTATACTTCTCAAGTATCTTTTGAACAAAAAATGTGTAACATTTTGACAACACAATACAAGTCCTTCTAAAAGCAAATAATTGTAACATTGAGTTGGATCATTGTTTTGGGTACCAATGAATTAATTCAGAAATCCAACATCTTTTGCATTGAGCAAGATATTTATTTTGACACCTGTATGTTGATCAGTCTGACTAGTTGTTTTATGTTCAATTCAAAGCTTGATGGGTTTGAGTTACCATCTATACCTGGAGGTCACAAGAAAGGAACTGGATATGGGTATGAAACCATTTATATAATAAACATGTGCAGATTTTCATTTAAGAGTGATACCTGTGTATCAGAGAAAGAAGGATCTTAAATTTGAAAATGATTGGTATTAGGTTTTGTGTAAATGTGAAAGTGTAAATATCAGTTCTTATCTGATAACAATTATGTTTCTGTCTCTTTCTGTAGCATTGATCTACCTGATGTCCAGGTGGGCCTAAAACCTGGGAAGCCTGGACAGGTAATCAATTATTTCATTTTTTACCTTCCCCACAAATGCTACAAATTATGACCTGAGTTTTTTTATTTTTTGATATGAAGTTGATTAAATAAATTCACAGTTCATTCGAGTGTCTTGAGCAAGAGTGTTAAATTAGCCATCACATTACCACCTTATAAGTAGATAAAAGTAACATAAAGTTTGATTGTTGTTTTCACTTCAAATTTTTAGAATATCAATAAATAAATTCAGAAGTCCAAAATCCTCTGCATTGAAAAAGATTTGTATTTTGACACCTGTACATTGATCAGTCTGACTGTTTTCCTTCATGTTGTTTCATTTTCAGACATTTGGGTTTGAGTTACCATCGGCACCTGGAGGTCATAAGAAAGGAACTGGATATGGGTATGAAACCATTTATGTGACAACATGATCAGGTTTTAATGAAAGAGTGATACAGGGGAATGTGAGAAAAAAAAAAGAAAAAAAAGAAAAGCATTTAACCCTTAAAAGAAATTAAAATAGTGAACGACATGAAATAAAAGTATTGTGATTTTGTGAAAACTGTTCTCTTCTGAACTCAATTGTCTGTCTCTTTCTGTAGTATTGATTTACCTGATGTCCAGGTGGGCCTAAAACCTGGGAAACCTGGACAGGTAATCAATTTATTGCATCTTTTCCTTTCCCTACAAATATAAAAGGTTGTGACCCAATTTGTCTTTCCAGTCCTGAAGTTGAAAACTTGAATTCATTCTTTATCAGAGTCACTTGAGCAAAGAATGTGTATTATTAGGCCACTACAATGTCAGTAGCTTTTTTAAGCAGATAATTGTAACATATATATAACATCATGTTCGACTGTTGTTCTTACCTCATAACTTGTTAACATAAAAAAAAAAAAAATCAGAAATCTATAATCTTCTACATTAAACAAGATATGCATTTTGACACCTTTTCATTGATCAGTCTGACTGGATGTCTTGTGTTTATTTTGAAGCTAGACACGTTTGCGTTACCATCTATACCTGGAGGTCATAAAATGGTTCATGAAAAAGCGCTGGAGAGTTCTGAAGTTCACATTTTTCAACAATTTTGCGTCTAAAGTCCTCAGACACTCCTCAAGTCTTATTTCTCTTCTCCATGCTTGGTGGGACAAAATGCACCGTTTCTCCCAGAGAAACCCCTAGCACCCTTCCCAATACTTTTGTCCATGACTGTAGAACCAATGTTCACATATGTAACTATGGTTCTATGATTTCAAGATGATCACCAAAGCTCCTAGAAAGGAACAGATCTTCCAATGACACCAGAGTTTATTAGTGTAGCTCCTTAATCTACACATGTGCAATATATTATCATGCAGTACTTAAAGCATTCTTTGCCTCTGGTGGTCATCCAGATTCATAAAGCTGTGGTCATATATGTAATATTCTTTTCCTGTAATCCCTTGCATCTGTAAATCAGTCTGAATATTCTGTTCATGTTCTTTCAGTCCTCAGTGTCTCTGTACCAGTTGTTGCTGAGGGTGAGGGACGCAAACAAAGGATCTTTGGAAAGGTATGGATCTAATTTTGAGGAGGTAGACAGATTATAGAGCAGAAGTAATACAGGTTTTTATAAAGAGGATTTGAGGTCTGTTATGAGAAGTGTTAAGTATAAAATATAATAGTGTGTTGATTTGACCTTTATAGTGTTAAAAAGTGTGAATGTAGGTGTTTGACTCCTGGATCTGCTGCTGTATCTTCTGCTTTAGTTTGGGACTACCTCAAGTGGACTTGAAAAAAATGGAGCACCTAATGGTAATCTGGACTTTTTCATTCTCTTCAGCATCATTACAACCTCCATGAGTCCTGTGAATATCCAAAGTAAGCTTTGTGTTTTGAACGTCCTGTTTGTGTGATGACAGGATGAAGCTTTTAAGGACAAGAACATGGAGGCGTTACTGGAGAAACATGTGAAGGAGTGTCTGCATCGGTATGAAATGTTCAGAGAGTTACTTCAAAACTCTGATTGTTTCTCACTTTTTTCACTGTTGAATAAACTGCTGTGTTTTCTGCTGTAGTTTGGGATTATCAGAGAGGGACTTTGAAGAACTGATGAGAGAAAAGGTAACCTTTGATTTTTTTCATGAACATCATGTTTTCTATCAACAATGAATGAAAACTTCAAACTTTTATGCTGTGATTTTGATTAAACAGAGAAGGAAATTCTGTGTCACTTAATCAGTTCAGATTATTCTCCATCATTCCAACTGTGTTGTTGTTGTTGTTGTGGTTTCAGGCTCATATGTCAGAGGACGAGGCCCTTGATTGGCTGAGGCAGCACAGCACTGACAGGTATAAACAGGAAGAGTCTGCTCAGTTGTTGTAGCTCACAATAAACTTAGATCGACTTTAACCCAACTCATCACACCTGAAATCTGTTCATATATTGGTCCATTTTTTAATGTATAAATTGTTGACATTCTGACTCTTTTGGGACCAGCAGCATGATCATTTCTCAGAATGAGCTGGAGGCCAACACTTATCTCCACCACAGGGTGGTTGGTGGCATCTGGAGGAATTTTGGATTTCTCCGCTATGTTCACATTTTCTTCACATTAGCTCATGTTCTTTTTTATTGTCCTCCTAATCTAACTGAAATGATTCCTGTGTCTTTGTCTGTAGATTGGATTTACCTGGCGTACAGTTGGGCCTGACACCAGGAGGACAGGGACAGGTAATCAACCTGTTTGAAGTTTCTTTGAAAACAGTGTAGTAATTTAAAGCAACCATATTAATTAGTCTTGATGGTTTGTTTTTGTCCCATTCCTAGACCTTTGGGTTAGACTTATCAGCTGGAACTGGGGGTCTTACAAAAGGAACTGGAGATGGGTATGAAACTATTTGTATTATGAACATGATCATGTTTTGATGAAGAGTAACACAGGAGTAAATGAGAAAGAAAAGAACAGTAGACGGTCAGAGTTTGACACAAAAAAAGAGTGATGATACCTTGGTTAAGCTCCAATGTGACACTGTAAATATCTGTTCTTATCTGATAACAATTTTGTCTCTTTCTGTAGTACTGATTTACCTGATGTCCAGGTTGGCCTAAAACCTGGGAAGCCTGGACAGGTAATCTGTGTCTGCATCCTTTACTCCTAGACTTACAAGAACAAGTGTAGGTTGATCAGTCTGACTGTTTTGCTTCTTTATGTTCATTTTTAGACATTTGGGTTTGAGTTACCATCTATACCTGGAGGTCATAAGAAAGGAGCTGGATATGGGTATGAAACCATTTATAAAATTACATGATTAAGTTTTGATCAAAGAGTGATACGCATGGATCTGAGAAAGAAATAAGCAATTGACCCTGACAGAATCTTAAAATCATTAATATGATAGCATGTAGGTGTGGCACTCCTTTGAAAGGGTAAATGTCTGTTTTTATCTGATAAGTATTTTGTGTCTGTCTCTTTCTGTAGTATTGATTTACCTGATGTCCAGGTGGGCCTAAAACCTGGGAAGCCTGGACAGGTAATCAATTTATTGCATTATTTACTTTCCATACAAATGCAACAAGCAGTGACCCAAGTTGCCTTTTTCACCTGGAGTCATTAAACAAAATTTACACTTCATTAGTGTCTCTTGAGCGAAGAATGTGAAACACTGGGCCATCACAATACCAGTCACATTTACATTAAATAATTATAACAACAAATTGTTTTAACCCACAGTTCTGTAACATTGGTAACATAATAAATTAATTAAGAGTTCCTACACCCTCTGCATAGAGCAAGATTTGTTTTTTGACACCTGTTCATTGATCAGTCTGACTGTTTTGCTTTATGTTTATTTTTAAGCAGGGCGGGTTTGAGTTACCATCTATACCTGGAGGTCATAAGAAAGGAACTGGATATGGGTATGAAACTCTTTCTGTTAACATGTATAAGTTTTGGTGAAGAAGTGATGCAGAAGTATCTGAGGGTTACTGATTAAATAGTTTACTCTATGAGGAGCTTACAAAGTAAAAATGATGTTGATTTGGTTCAGTTCTATCTTGATGTTTTGAATCGCTGAATTATTTTGATGACAATTATTTCTGTCTTCTTCTGCAGTTTTGGTGTACCTGATGTCCAGGTGGGCCTTAAACCTGGGAAGCCTGGACAGGTATTAAATGCTGTTAATCTTTAACCTGCCTGATAGATGAGTCAAGTTTTTACTTTAGTTGAAATTTCAGTCTTCAAGACAATAACATGATGTGACACTCTGAGTGTCTCTTACACAATATTAATGATTCGGATGATCATCAGAATACTGGTTGTCTTTGTCAAAAGATATATATACCTTATGATAGGGGGTTTTTTTGTACTCGTATGATTTTTGAAATTTTTAAATTACTATGATCAGTCTGAGTGTTTTGCTTCCTGTTGTCTCGTTTTTAGACGTACGGGTTTGAGTTATCATCTATACCTGGAGGTCATAAGAAAGGAACTGGAAATGGGTATGAAACTTGTTATTATAGACATGTCACCATATGGTTAAGTGGTTGTGGGAGAGAATCTGTGGGAGTGGAAAGCCAGGTGACTTTGAGAGGAGCTTACAAAAGTATATGATGGTTTCTTGGTTTCGCTTTACAGTCATGGAGCAATTATCTGCTTTAAACTGTTGACATTAATGTGTCCGTCTCTTTCTGTAGTATGGATTTACCTGATGTCCAGGTGGGCCTGAAACCTGGGAAGCCTGGACAGGTAATTAATGTTTGTATTCGTCACTCCAATACTTATCAGAGCACCTGTATGTTGATCAGTCTGACTGTTTTGTTTTATGTTTATTTTCAAGCTTGATGGGTTTGAGTTACCATCTGTACCTGGAGGTCATAAGAAAGGAACTGGATATGGGTATGAAAGCATTTGTATTTTAAACATGATCATATTTTGATGAAAGAGCGATACAGGAGTATCCAAGAAAGACATGAGCAGGTGACCCGTAGAGGATCTAAAATAGTAAACATGATAGAAAGCAGGTAGTCCACTCCTGTGATAGTGTAAATATTGGCTCTCATCTGATGAAACCATATGTATGATAAACACGTACAGGTTTTGATAAAATAGTGATCAAAGATAGTCTTAGGTTAGAGTCAAGTTAACCTTCAGAGTTTGATCCCAGAAAAATACAGTGTTACCCTGGTAAAGTTAGACTGTAATAGTGTAAATGTCTGTTCTTATCTGATCACAATTCTGTTTCTGTCTCTTTCTGTAGTATTGATTTACCTGATGTCCAGGTGGGACTAAAACCTGGGAAGCCTGGACAGGTAAAACGTTCTTTCACATCTTTAACTTCCAATACAAATGGGACAAGTTATGACTTAACCTCTTGTCAATCCTTGAGTAAAAGAACTGCATTTATTCTCTATGGTCTTGTGTCTCAGGGAAAGAGTGTGTAACATTTGACCATTAAGATATCACTCTCATTATAGTCGAAAATTATATCATAGAGTTAGATTGTAGTTCTTGCCCGTATTTTTGGTACATCTGAAAAAAATTCAGAGATCAAATATCTTTTGCATTCAATAGAAATGTATTTTGACAACTGTAAAATGATCAGTCTGACTGTTATGCTTCATGTTGTTTCATTTTCAGACATTTGGGTTTGAGTTACCATCTATACCTGGAGGTCATAAGAAAGGAACTGGATATGGGTATGAAAGCATTTGTATAATTATGTGATCAAGTTTTGGTAAAAAAATCCCTTAAAAGATCTTAAAAAGTAAATATGATTGAATTTAGGTTTAATGCTCCTGTGATTTTGTGAATATTTGTTCTTATGTGGTAACAATTTTTCCCCGTCTTTATCTGTAGTATTGATTTACCTGATGTCCAGGTGGGCCTAAAACCTGGGAAACCTGGACAGGTAATCCATGTTTGGATCTTTTACTTTCCCCACAGAATGCAACAAGTTGTTTTAGCATTAAAGTGATTTTTTTTGTTAATGTGTATGTTGATCTTAATGGTTGCTTTATGTTTTTATTTTTTATTTTTTCAGACATTTGGGTTTGAGTTACCATCTATACCTGGAGGTCATAAGAAAGGAACTGGAGATAGGTATGAAACTTTATCTCATAAACATGAGCAGGTTTAGCAACGGTGTTACGCCTTTTTTACTGTGATGACTTCATCTCAGCATCAATCAGATGAAAGAGTTAATTTCAGTTTTCTTTTTCTGTAGTTGGGCATTACCTGATGTCCAGGTGGGCCTGAAACCTGGGAAGCCTGGACAGGTAATGATCATTTGATCTTTGTTTTCCATTTTTTTATTCCAAACAGTCTTTTCCAGTAAACACTTGCAGCTGTGAATTTGTCTGAATATTCTGTTCATGTTCTTTCAGTCCTCAGTGTCTCTGTACCAGTTGTTGCTGAGGGTGAGGGACGCAAACAAAGGATCTTTGGAAAGGTATGGATCTAATTTTGAGGAGGTAGACGGATTATAGGACAGAAGTAATACAGGTTTTTATAAAGAGGATTTGGGGTCTGTCATAAGAAGCGTTTAGTGTAGGAATGAATAGTGTGTTGATTGAACTTCATAGTGGTGAAAAGTGTGAATGTAGGTGTTTGACTGATGGATCTGCTGCTGTATCTTCTGCTTTAGTTTGGGACTACCTCAAGTGGACTTGAAAAAAATGGAGCACCTAATGGTAATCTGGACTTTTTCATTCTCTTCAGCATCATTACAACCTCCATGAGTCCTGTGAATATCCAAAGTAAGCTTTGTGTTTTGAACGTCCTGTTTGTGTGATGACAGGATGAAGCTTTTAAGGACAAGAACATGGAGGCGTTACTGGAGAAACATGTGAAGGAGTGTCTGCATCGGTATGAAATGTTCAGAGAGTTACTTCAAAACTCTGATTGTTTCTCACTTTTTTCACTGTTGAATAAACTGCTGTGTTTTCTGTTGTAGTTTGGGATTATCAGAGAGGGACTTTGAAGAACTGATGAGAGAAAAGGTAACCTTTGATTTTTCATGAACATCAAGTTTTCTATCAACAGTGAATGAAAACTTCAATCTTTTATACTGTGATTTTGATAAAATAAAGATGCATTTTTTTGTCACTTAATCAGTTCAGATGTGTTCTTCATTCCAATGGTGTTGTTGTTGTTGTGGTTTCAGGCTCATATGTCAGAGGACGAGGCCCTTGATTGGCTGAGGCAGCACAGCACTGACAGGTATAAAACAGGAAGAGTCTGCTCAGTTGTTGTAGCTCACAATTAACTTAGATTGACTCTAAAACCAACTCATCACACCTGAAATCTGTTCATATATTGGTCCATTTTTCACATAAATTGTTGACATTTTACTCTTTTGGGACCAGCAGCATGATCATTTCTCAGAATGAGCTGGAGGCCAACACTTATCTCCACCACAGGGTGGTTGGTGGCATCTGGAGGAATTTTGGATTTCTCTGCAATGTTCACATTTTCTTCACATTAGCTCATGTTAGCTTTAGTAGCATAAAAGAATCAAAGTTAACTTCTTTGTCCTCCTAATGTAACTGAAATGATTCCTGTGTCTTTGTCTGTAGATTGGATTTACCTGGCGTACAGTTGGGCCTGACACCAGGAGGACAGGGACAGGTAATCAACCTGTTTGAAGTTTCTTTGAAAACAGTGTAGTAATTTGAAACAACAATATTGATAAGTCTTGATGGTTTGTTTTTGTCCCATTCCTAGACCTTTGGGTTAGACTTATCAGCTGGAACTGGGGGTCTTACAAAAGGAACTGGAGATGGGTATGAAACTATTTGTATTATGAACATGATCATGTTTTGATGAAGAGTAACACAGGAGTAAATGAGAAAGAAAAGAACAGTAGACGGTCAGAGTTTGACACAAGAAAAGACTGATGACACCTCTGTTAAGGTCCCATGTGACAGTCTTCATGTCTGTTCTTATCTGATAACAATTCTGTGTCTGTCTCTTTCTGTAGTATTGATGTACCTGATGTCCAGGTGGGCCTAAAACCTGGGAAGCCTGGACAGGTGATCTGTGTTTGCATCCTTTACTCCTAGACTTACAAGAACAAGTGTACATTGATCAGTCTGACTGTTTTACTTTATGTTTATTTTTAAGCTGGGCGGGTTTGAGTTACCATCTATACCTGGAGGTCATAAGAAAGGAGCTGGATATGGGTATGAAAACATTTTTAAAATTACATGATTAAGTTTTGATCAAAGACTGATACACATGGATCTGAGAAAGAAATAAGCAATTGACCCTGACAGAATCTTAAAATCATATTATAGCATGAAGGTATGGCACTCCTGTGAAAGGGTAAATGTCCGTTTTTATCTAATAACGATTTTGTGTCCGTCTCTTTCTGTAGTATTGATTTACCTGATGTCCAGGTGGGCCTAAAACCTGGGAAGCCTGGACAGGTAATCAATTTATTGCATTATTTACTTTCCCTAATTATGCAACAAGCAGTGACCCAAGTTGCCTTTTTCACCCGGATACATTCAGCAAAATTTACACTTCATTAGTGTCTCTTGAGCGAAGAATGTGAAACATTGGGCCATAACAATACCAGTCCATTTACATTAAATAATTATAACGACAAATTGTTTTTAACCCACAGTTCTGTAACATTGGTAACATAGTAAATGAATTAAGAGTTCCTACACCCTCTGCATAGAGAAAGATTTGTTTTTTGACACCTGTTCATTGATCAGTCTGACTGTTTTGCTTTATGTTTATTTTTAAGCAGGGCGGGTTTGAGTTACCATCTATACCTGGAGGTCATAAGAAAGGAACTGGATATGGGTATGAAAGCATTTGTATTATGAACATGATCATATTTTGATGAAAGAGTGATACAGGAGTATCCAAGAAAGACATGAGCAGTTAACCCGTAGAGAATCAAAAATAGTAAACATGATAGAAAGCAGGTAGTCCACTCCTGTGATAGTGTAAATATTGGCTCTCATCTGCTGAAACCATATGTATGATAAACACGTACAGGTTTTGATGGAAGAATGATCAAAGATAGTTTCAGGTTAGAGTCAAGTTAACCTTCAGAGTTTGATACCAGAAAAATACAGTGTTACCCTGGTAATGTTAGACTGTAATAGTGTAAATATCTGTTCTTATCTGATCACAATTCTGTTTCTGTCTCTTTCTGTAGCATTGATTTACCTGATGTCCAGGTGGGCCTAAAACCTGGGAAGCCTGGACAGGTAAAGAGTTATTTCACATCTTTAACTTTCCCTAAACATGCAACAAGTTGTGAGCCAAGTTGTCTTTTTAATTTTTCTACATCTTCTGCATTGAACAAGATTTGTATTTTGAGACATGTACATTGATCAGTCTGACTGGTTTGCTTCATGTTAATTTTTTTTTTTTTAGACATTTGGGTTTGAGTTACCATCTATACCTGGAGGTCATAAGAAAGGAACTGGATATGGGTATGAAACCATTTGTATAATAATGTGATCAAGTTTTGGTAAAAAATCCCTTTAAAGATCTTAAAACAGTAAATATGATTGAATTTAGGTTTAATGCTCCTGTGATTTTGTGAATATTTGTTCTTATGTGGTAACAATTTTTCCCCGTCTTTATCTGCAGTATTGATTTACCTGATGTCCAGGTGGGCCTAAAACCTGGGAAACCTGGACAGGTAATCCATGTTTGCATCTTTTACTTTCCCCACAAAATGCAACAATTTGTTTTAGCATTAAAGTGATTTTTTTTGTTAATGTGTATGTTGATCTTAATGGTTGCTTTATGTTTTTATTTTTTTATTTTTCAGACATTTGGGTATGAGTTACCATCTATACCTGGAGGTCATAAGAAAGGAACTGGAGATAGGTATGAAACTTTATCTTATAAACATGAGCAGGTTTAGCAACGGTGTTACGCCTTTTTTACTGTGATGATTTCATCTCAGCATCAATCAGATGAAATAGTTAATTTCAGTTTTCTTTTTCTGTAGTTGGGCATTACCTGATGTCCAGGTGGGCCTGAAACCTGGGAAGCCTGGACAGGTAATGATCATTTGATCTTTGTTTTCCATTTTTTTCCATACAGTCTTTTCCAGTAATCACTTGCATCTGTGAATTTGTCTGAATATTCTGTTCATGTTCTTTCAGTCCTCAGTGTCTCTGTACCAGTTGTTGCTGAGGGTGAGGGACGCAAACAAAGGATCTTTGGAAAGGTATGGATCTGATTTTGAGGAGGTAGACAGATTTTAGGACAGAAGTAATACAGGTTTTTATAAAGAGGATTTGTGGTATGTCATGACAAGTGTTATGTATAGGAATAAATGTTGTGTTGTTTGAACTGTATAGTGTTAACAATTGTGAATGTATGTGTTTGACTGATGGATCTGCTGCTGTATCTTCTGCTTTAGTTTGGGACTACCTCAAGTGGACTTGAAAAAAATGGAGCACCTAATGGTAATCTGGACTTTTTCATTCTCTTCAGCTAGTAATGTTGGAGGTACTCAGGACACTTATAGGTTTCATTCGAAACACAAAACTTGCAGGACAAACACTGATGACAGGATGAAGCTTTTAAGGACAAGAACATGGAGGCGTTACTGGAGAAACATGTGAAGGAGTGTCTGCATCGGTATGAAATGTTCAGAGAGTTACTTCAAAACTCTGATTGTTTCTCACTTTTTTTCACTGTTGAATAAACTGCTGT
Source organism: Thalassoma bifasciatum (assembly GCA_008086565.1). NCBI lineage: Eukaryota > Metazoa > Chordata > Actinopteri > Labriformes > Labridae > Thalassoma > Thalassoma bifasciatum. The sequence continues at coordinate 269,537 of RPOG01000518.1, forward strand.
GTTTTCTGCTGTAGTTTGGGATTATCAGAGAGGGACTTTGAAGAACTGATGAGAGAAAAGGTAACCTTTGATTTTTCATTAACTTCGTGTTTGCTGTCAACACTAAATGCAAACTTCAATCTTTTTAGCTGTGGTTTTGATCAAAATGAGATAAATTATTTGTTACTAAAGAAGTCGTGATGTGTTCTCCATCATTCAAACTGTGTTGTTGTTGTTGTTTGGTTTCAGGCTCATATGTCAGAGGACGAGGCCCTTGATTGGCTGAGGCAGCACAGCACTGACAGGTATAAAACAGGAAGAGTCTGCTCAGTTGTTGTAGCTCACAATTAACTTAGTTTGGCTTTAACCAAACTCATCACACCTGAAATCTGTTCATATATTGGTCCAACTTTTTTATGTATAAATTGTTGACATTCTGACTCTTTTGGGACCAGCAGCATGATCATTTCTCAGAATGAGCTGGAGGCCAACACTTATCTCCACCACAGGGTGGTTGGTGGCAGTTGGAGGAATTTTGGATTTCTCTGCAATGTTCACATTTTCTTCACACTAGCTCATGTTAGCTTTTGTAGCATAAAAGAATCAAAGTTAACCTCTTTGTCCTCCTAATCTAACTGAAATGATTCCTGTGTCGTTGTCTGTAGATTGGATTTACCTGGCGTACAGTTGGGCCTGACACCAGGAGGACAGGGACAGGTAATCAACCTGTTTGAAGTTTCTTTGAAAACAGTGTAGTGATTTGGAACAACCATATTTATAAGTCTTGATGGTTTGTTTTTGTCTCATTTCTAGACCTTTGGGTTTGACTTATCAGCTGGAACTGGGGGTCTTACAAAAGGAACTGGAGATGGGTATGAAACTATGTGTCAAAACCTGATCATGTTTTGATGACAGAGAAATTCAGGAGTAAATGAGAAAGAAATAAACAGTAAACTTTCAGAGTTTGACACAAGAAAAGACTGATGATACCTTGGTTGAGCTACAATGTGACTGTGTGAATATCTGTTCTTATCTGATAATTCTGTGTCTGTCTCTTTCTGTAGTATTGGTTTACCTGATGTCCAGGTGGGCCTAAAACCTGGGAAGCCTGGACAGGTAATTAATTTATTGCATCTTTTACTTTCTCTACAAATGCAACAAGTTATGACCAAAGTTGTTTTTTCAATCTTGAGTGAATAAACTAATTCATACTTCATAGGTATTTTTTACCAAAGAATGTGTAACATTGAGCCATCACAATACCTCCCTATTTAATTAATTAAACATAACATCGAAATGATTTTTATCCATAGTTCTATGGCATTAAAAAACTAATGAAGAAATTTAACACCTTCTGCACTGAGCAAACTTGTATTCATCACAACTGTACATTGATCAGTCTGACTGTTTTACTTCTTGTTGTTTCATTTTTTAGACATTTGGGTTTGAGTTACCATCTATACCTGGAGGTCATAAGAAAGGAACTGGATATGGGTATGAAACTATTCGCACATGAAATATTGGTATTTAACTGCTGTGATTTTGTGAATGTCTGTACTTTTCTGATGATCGTTTTTCTGTCTCTTTCTGTAGTATTGATTTACCTGATGTCCAGGTGGGCCTGAAACCTGGGAAGCCTGGACAGGTAATTAATTTATTGAATCTTTTAACTTTCCCTTCAAATGCAAAAGGCTGTGACCCAAGTTGTCTTTCAACCTGAAGTTAATAAACAAAATTCAGACTTCATAAGTGTCTCATGGTCAAAGAATGCATAACCTTTGGCCATGACAACATCAATCCTTTGTTTAACAGATGTCTTCTGTCAAGTAAGGTTTTTGTTGTGACTGTACTGATTTGAGAACACCAGAACACTCCTATAAAAATCCTACATCTTTTGCACTGAGCAAGTTTTCTATTTGACACCTGTGTGATGATCAGTCTGACTGTTCTGCTTCATGTTGTTTCATTTTTAGACATTTGGGTTTGAGTTACCATCTATACCTGGAGGTCATAAGAAAGGAACTGGATATGGGTATGAAACCAATTGTATTATAAACATGATCAGGTTTTGTTAGAAAATTGATTCAGGACTATCCAAGGAAGAAATTGGGAGTTGACCCCTTGAGGATCTTAAAACAGGAAATCTGATGGAATGTTGTTTTTGTGTTCCTCTGATAGTATGAATATCTGTTCTTATGTGATAACAATTCTGTGTCTATCTCTCTTATGTAGTGTTGATTTACCTGATGTCCAGGTGGGCCTAAAACCTGGGAAGCCTGGGCAGGTAATTCATTTGTTGCATCTTTCCTTTCCCTACAAATGCAGCCAGTTGTTTTTTCAATATGAAGTTTATATACTAAATTCATTTTTCATATGTATTTCTTTAACAAACAATGTATAACATTGGGCCATTACAACATCATTCTCCTTATAAGAAGATAAATGTAACATCAAGTTAGATTGTTGTTTCACTTCATATTTTTAGAATATCAATAAATAGATCCAGAAGTTCAACATCTTCTGCTTTGAACAGATTTGTATTTTGACACCTGTACATTGATCAGTTTGACTGTTTTGCTTCATGTTTTTTCATTTTTTAGACATATGGGTTTGAGTTACCATCTATACCTGGAGGTCATAAGAAAGGAACTGGATATGGGTAAGATCCCTTCTGGAGTTCATGTTAACAGGTTTTGATGAAAGAATGAGACAGGAGAATCCAAATCAGTAAAAACATGCATTTGAACTGAGAAGGACTAAAAAAGAGTAAATAATCCAATATAGGTATTGTGCTACTGTGTTTTTTTTTTTTAAATGTGTTCTTATCTAATTTTTTGTTGTTGTTTGTTTTTATGTCTCTCTCTGTAGTATTGATTTACCTGATGTCCAGGTGGGCCTAAAACCTGGGAAGCCTGGACAGGTAATCCATGCTAAGTATCTTTTACTCTCCCTAAATATGCATCAAATTATGACCCAATTTTTTGGGGCCAATCCTAAAGGAGATAACTGTATTTTGCAGTTAATGAATTTCTTTTGAACATGTTACATTGGGCCATCACAATGTCAGACCCTACATAAATAGATGATAATAATGTGGAGTTTGATTGTTGTGCTCACTTCATATTTAAACAATATCACTTCATTTTTTTTCAAAAATACAACATCATTTACATTGAACAAGATTTGTATTTTGACACCTGTACATTGATCAGTCTGACTGTTTTGCTTCATGTTGTTTCATTTTTAGACATTTGGGTTTGAGTTACCATCTATACCTGGAGGTCATAAGAAAGGAACTGGATATGGGTATGAAACCAATTGTATAATTATGTGATCAGGTTTTAATGTGTGAGTGATGCAGAAGTATCTGAAAAAGGAATACGCAGTTGACCCTTACAGGATCTTGAAATAGTAAATATGATAGAACATTGGTGTTGTGTTCCTGTGATACTCTGAATATCTGTTCCTGCTACAATTCTGTTTCTGTCTCTTTCTGTAGTATTGATTTACCTGATGTCCAGGTGGGCCTAAAACCTGGGAAGCCTGGACAGGTAATTAATTTATTGCATCTCTAACTTGACCTACAAATGCAACAATTTATGACCCAAGTTGTTTTTTCAATCTGAAGTTAATAAACTAATTCATACTTCATTATTATGTCTTGGTGATGGAATAAGAAATGTTGGGCCATCATGGCATCAGTCCCTTTAAAGAAGACAATTTTTGCAACAAGCTGGATTTTTTTTTACCCATATTTTCAAAACATTAATAAATTAATTCAGAAATCTAACATCTTTGCATTGAACTTGATTATGAATTGAAGATGTATTTTGACACCTGTACGTTGATCAGTCTGACTGTTTGCTTTATGATTATTTTAAAGCTTGATGGGTTTGAGTTACCATCTTCACCTGGAGGTCATAAGAAAGGAACTGGAGATGGGTATGAAACTTATCTCATGAACACAAGCAGGTTTAACAAAACATGTTACACCTTTTTTACTGTGATGATTTTATCTCTGCATCAATCTAATGAAGAAGTTAATTTTAGTTTTCTTTTTCTGTAGTTGGGCATTACCTGATGTCCAGGTTGGCATCAAACATGGAGGGCGTGGACAGGTAGCGATATGATCTTTGTTTTCCATTTTTCTATTCCAAGTTTTATCTGATGCCTCAAAGGGAAGTTCATCCCTGTGCATTTGGAAAACATCCCATCAGTGTCTAATTTTAATCATTGAGGGGATTGAATAGCAGGTTTTAATGCTTACGACCCAGGACCTGTTGAGTGNGGTTGAATAGCCAGGTTTTATGGTTTCGACCCAGGGGCTGTTGGGGGCCCCCCCCCCCCCCCCACCCCATTTTGTGTCTATCGTCGCTGTCAAGCTAAATATGATATAATTTTGACACCGTTTGTTTTATTTTGAAATTCACAGCCTCTTTTTTGATGTTTTTTTGGGTACTACTCTCTATCCAGCTTGATCTTTCCTGCGCTGTTTTATGCATCACTTCCACCTGATTAAGGACAATCTTAGTTCACATTTCCATGGCCTGTTTTTCTTACAATTTTCACCTGCATATTCTCCTCAACTGTTTCTGAAGCAGGACGTTAATGTTTTACACAATTATTACTTCCTCTGAATTATATGAAATGACAATAATAATTATAAATGGATAATTTGGTACATGCAGGCTAAAAACATTAATATTGCATCTACAATATGCTTTTCTGCACCCTTTTCTCTTTCTGTCCAATAAAACACATTGTTTTTGTCTTAAAACAGTCCTGCAACTTGACAAGTCGGTTTGTCAAGTTTCAAAACTTGTACAGTAGAAGGTTGTGTATTTTAACTGCAGAATTCATGCATTCTGGTTCCTCTATTGGTTAGAATTATGAGTACCAACTCTTTGTGAACAGCAGCATTTTGTGGGGTCATTCAAACCTGCATTAATACTAGTATGAATATAGTCTGGATAGTGAACACTAATGTTCTTCTACAATATTCAATGCTTTCATGATGATAAAATATGTCTAAAATGTATAAACTAAACTATATCTAAGCTAATGTACTGCAGTAATCATTTTCTAAATTATTAAAGAATGATGTTAACATCCAGTCATACATGCAATGAAAATACTGTCAAATACCGCGACACAGATATAATATTGAAAAATACAGTGATATCAATTTTTGGTCATACCGCCCAGCCCTATTAAAAGGGTAAATAAACATCTCAGTTCCAAAAAATAGGAGTTTTCTGACTTTTTTTTTTTATAAGTCAGGCCTTACAGGGTTAAAAGGTTCCTACAGAGTGAAAATCCCCAAACCCTTTTGGGCTTGAAGCAACCGCCTGTGGTGATCACAAAGGATGAAACAGAACTAATGTTCACATATATAACTTTAATTCTATGATTTCAAGATGGTCACCGAAGTTTCTAGTTAACCATAATCATTATGTCGTACCATTACAAAGGAACAGATCTTCCAATGACACCAGAGTTTATTAGTGTAGCTCCTTAACCTACGTATGTGCAATATATTATCATGCAGTACTTAAAGCACTTTATGCCTCTGGTGGTCATTCAGATTCATTAAGCTGTAGTCATATACAGTCTTTTCTAGTAATCACTTGCATCTGTAAATTTGTCTGAATATTCTGTTCGTGTTCTTTCAGTCCTCAGTGTCTCTGTACCAGTTGTTGCTGAGGGTGAGGGACGCAAACAAAGGATCTTTGGAAAGGTATGGATCTGATTTTGAGGAGGTAGACAGATTATAGGACAGAAGTAATAAAGGTTTTTATAAAGAGGATTTGGGGTATGTTATGAAAAGTTTTATGTATAGGAATAAATGATGTGTTGTTTGAACTTTGTAGTGTTGAAAAGTGTGAATGTATATGTTTTTTCACTGATGGATCTGCTGCTGTATCTTCTGCTTTAGTTTGGGACTACCTCAAGTGGACTTGAAAAAAATGGAGCACCTAATGGTAATCTGGACTTTTTCATTCTCTTCAGCATCATTACAACCTCCATGAGTCCTGTGAATATCCAAAGTAAGCTTTGTGTTTTGAACGTCCTGTTTGTGTGATGACAGGATGAAGCTTTTAAGGACAAGAACATGGAGGCGTTACTGGAGAAACATGTGAAGGAGTGTCTGCATCGGTATGAAATGTTCAGAGAGTTACTTCAAAACTCTGATTGTTTCTCACTTTTTTCACTGTTGAATAAACTGCTGTGTTTTCTGCTGTAGTTTGGGATTATCAGAGAGGGACTTTGAAGAACTGATGAGAGAAAAGGTAACCTTTGATTTTTCATCAACATCATGTTTTCTCTCAGCAATGAATGAAAACTTCAATGTTTTATACTGTTATTTGATCAAATGGAGTTGAACTTAATCAGTCCAGATGTGTTCTCTATCCTTCTGAACTGTGTTCTTGCTGTTGTTGTTGTGGTTTCAGGCTCATATGTCAGAGGACGAGGCCCTTGATTGGCTGAGGCAGCACAGCACTGACAGGTATAAAACAGGAAGAGTCTGCTCAGTTGTTGTAGCTCACAATTAACTTAGATTGACTTTAACCCAACTCATCACACCTGAAATCTGTTCATATATTGGTCAATTTTTCACATCAATTGTTGTCATTTTGACTCTTTTGGGACCAGCAGCATGATCATTTCTCAGAATGAGCTGGAGGCCAACACTTTATCTCCACCACAGGGTGGTTGGTGGCATCTGGAGGAATTTTGGATTTTTCTGCTATGTTCACATTTTTTTCACATTTGCTCATGTTAGCTTTTGTAGCATAAAAGAATCAAAGTTAACTTCTATGTCCTCCTAATCTAACTGAAATGATTCCTGTGTCTTTGTCTGTAGATTGGATTTACCTGGCGTACAGTTGGGCCTGACACCACAGGGACAGGTAATCAACCTGTTTGAAGTTTCTTTGAAACAGTGGAGAAGAAATATAAAACAAAACAACTGCAACAAAATTAAGAGTTTTCTTCTTGATTGCTATTTGTTAAATGTCAAACATTTCAACATAATTTGAAACAACAATATTTATTAGTCTTGATGGTTTGTTTTTGTCCCTTCCCTAGACCTTTGGGTTAGACTTATCAGCTGGAACTGGGGGTCTTACAAAAGGAACTGGAGATGGGTATGAAACTATTTGTGTCAAAACCTGATCATGTTTTGATGACAGAGAAATACAGGAGTAATCCAGAAAGAAATAAACAGTAAACTTTCAGAGTTTGACACAAGAAAAGACTGATGATACCTTGGTTAAGCTCCAATGTGACCGTGTGAATATCTGTTCTTATCTGAAAACAATTCTCTGTCTGTCTCTTTCTGTAGAATTGATTTACCTGATGTCCAGCTGGGCCTAAAACCTGGGAAGCCTGGACAGGTAATCAAGACTTTGCTTCTTTTACTTTCTCTACAAATGCAACAATTTATGACCCAAGGTGTTTTTCAATCTGAAGTTCATAAACTAATTCATACTTCAAAGGTACCAAAGACTGTATAACATTGGGCCATCACAATACCAGTCCCTATTTCATTAAATAAACTTGACATCAAGTTGATTTTTACCAAAAGTTCTGTAGCATCAAAAATTTATTCACAAATTTAACATCTTCTGCATTGAACTAAGATTTGTGTTTTGACATCTGTACATTGATCAGTCTGACTGTTTTGCTTCATGTTTCATTTTTAGACATACGGGTTTGAGTTACCATCTATACCTGGAGGTCATAAGAAAGGAACTGGATATGGGTATGAAAGCATTTGTAATATCAACATGAGCAGGTTTTGATAGATAAATGATTCAGGAACATCTGAAAAAGGAATAAGCAGTCGACCCTTAAAGGATCTCAAATAGGAAATCTGATACAATGTTGGTGTTGTGTTCCTGTGATACTCTGAATATCTGTTCTTGTCTGATCAAAATTCTGTTTCTGTCTTTTTCTGTAGTTTTGATTTACCTGATGTCCAGGTGGGCCTAAAACCTGGGAAGCCTGGACAGGTAATGAATTTATTGCTTCTTTGAACTATCCCTACAAATGCACAAAGCTGTGACCCAAGTTTTCTTTCCAAGCCTAAAGGAGACAACTGTTTATTTTGAACATTTAAGTTGTAACATTGGGCCATCACAATGTCAGACCCTTCATAAATGGATGATTATAATGTAGAGTTTGATTGTTGTTCTCACTTCATATTTAAACAACATCAATACATTTGTTTTAGAAATACAACATCTTTTGTAATAAACAAGATTTGACTTTTACACCTGCGTGTTGATCAGTCTGACTGTTTTACTTTATGCTTATTTTTTAGCTGGATGGGTTTGAGTTACCATCTGTACCTGGAGGTCACAAGAAAGGAACTGGATATGGGTATGTAGCCATTTTTATTATAAACATGATAAGGTTTTGATAAAAGAGTGATACACATGGATCTGAGAAAGAAATAAGCAATTGACCCTGACAGAATCTTAAAAAAGTAAATATGATAAAATGAAGGTATGGCACTCCTTTTAAAGGGTAAACATCTGGTCTTATCTAATAATAATTTTGTGTCCGTCTCTTTCTGTAGTATTGATTTACCTGATGTCCAGGTGGGCCTAAAACCTGGGAAGCCTGGACAGGTAATTAATTTATTGCATCTTTTACTTTCCCTAATTATGCAACAAGCAGTGACCCAAGTTGCCTTTTTCACCCGGAGTCATTCAACAAAATTTACACTTCATTCGTGTCTCTTGAGCACAGAATATGAAACACTGGGCCATCACAATACCAGTCCATTTATATTAAATAATTATAACAACAAATTGTTTTAACCCACAGTTCTGTAACATTGGTAACATAATAAATGAATTAAGAGTTCCTACACCCTCTGCATAGAGAAAGATTTGTTTTTTGACACCTGTTCATTGATCAGTCTGACTGTTTTGCTTTATGTTTATTTTTAAGCTGGGCGGGTTTGAGTTACCATCTATACCTGGAGGTCATAAGAAAGGAGCTGGATATGGGTATGAAACTCTTTCTGTTAACATGTATAAGTTTTGGTGAAGAAGTGATGCAGAAGTATCTGAGGGTTACTGATTAAATAGTTAACTCTAGGAGGAGCTTACAAAGTAAAAATGATGGTAGTTTGGTTCAGTTCTATCTTGATGTTTTAAATAGCTGCATTATTTTGATGACAATTATTTCTGTCTTCTTCTGCAGTTTTGGTGTACCTGATGTCCAGGTGGGCCTTAAACCTGGGAAGCCTGGACAGGTATTAAATGCTGATAATCTTTAACCTACCTGATAGATGACTCAAGTTTTTACTTTAGTTGAAATTTCAGTCTTCAAGACAATAACTTGATGTGACACTCTGAGTGTACTTCTTACACAATATTAATGATTCGGATGATCATCAAAATACTGGTTGTCTTTTTCAAAAGATATATATATATATTATGATAGGGTTTTTTTGTACTGGTATGATTTTTGAACTTTTTAAATTACTATGATCAGTCTGAGTGTTTTGCTTTCTGTTGTCACATTTTTAGACGTACAGGTTTGAGTTACCATCTATACCTGGAGGTCATAAGAAAGGAACTGGAGATGGGTATGAAAGCATATGTATTATGAACATGATCAGGTTTAAATGTAAGAATGATACAGGTGTATCTGAGAATGAAGGATCTTAAAATAGTAAATGATAGAAATAAGGTTTTGTGTTCCTGTGTTGGTCTGAATACCAGTTCTTAACTGAAAACATTTCTGTTTTTGTCTCTCTCTGTAGTATTGATTTACCAGATGTCCAGGTGGGCCTAAAACCTGGGAAGCCTGGACAGGTAATCAATTTATTGCATCTTTAACTTCCAATACAAATGGGACAAGTTATGACTTAATCTCTTGTCAATCTTTGAGTAAAAGAACTGCATTTATTCTCTATTGTCTTGTGTCTTGGGGAAAGAGTGTGTAACATTTGGCCATTAAGATATCACTCTCATTATAGTAGAAAATTATATCATCAAGCTAGATTGTAGTTCTTGCCTGTATTTTTGGTACATCTAAAAAAAATTCAGAGATCAAATATCTTTTGCATTTAATAGAAATTTATTTTGACACCTGTAAAATGATCAGTCTGACTGTTTTCCTTCATTATGTTTCATTTTTAGACATTTGGGTTTGAGTTACCATCTATACCTGGAGGTCATAAGAAAGGAACTGGATATGGGTATGAAAGCATTTGTATAATTATATGATCGAGTTTTGGTAAAAAATCCCTTTAAAGATCTTAAAAAGTAAATATGACTGTATTTAGGTTTTGTGCTCCTGTGATTTTGTGAATATTTGTTCTTATGGGGTAACAATTTTTGTCCTTTTTTTCTGTAGTATTGATTTACCTGATGTCCAGGTGGGCCTAAAACCTGGGAAACCTGGACAGGTAAACAATTTATTGCATCGTTCTTCTTTCTACAAATGCAACAAGTTGTGACCCAATTGTCATCTCAATCCTCAAGAAGATAACTTGAATTATATGTTATAAATTTCTTTGGAGCAAAGAATGTGTAAAATTTGCCCAACACATCATCAGTCCCTTCCCTATTAAACCAAGGTTGTCTTTTCAATCCTGTAGAGACTAATTGAATTAGAGATCATAAATGTCTTTTGAGCAGAGAGTGTGTGACATTGAGCCATCATGATGTTAGTCCCTTTATAAATAGATGATCGTAAGTCAAAATAGGTCATTGTTGTAACTCTAATGATTTGAGATTGTCAATATGATCTACCTGAAGTTCAACGTTTTTCACACTAAACAAGATTTATATCTTGACACCTGTAAAATGATCAGTCTGACTGTTTTCTTCTTGTTGTTTCATTTTTAGACATTTGGGTTTGAGTTACCATCTGTACCTGGAGGTCATAAGAAAGGAACTGGATATGGGTATGAAACCAATTGATTAATAAACATGAGGATGTTTTGTTAAAAGAGTGATAAAGAAGTATCTAAGAAAAAAAATAAACAGTTGACCCTAAGAGGTTCAAAAAAAGTTTATATAATAGAATGTAGATATTGTGCTCCTTTGATTTTGAATATATGTTCTTATCTGATATCAATTTTTTGTCCGTCTCTCTCTGTAGTATTGATTTACCTGATGTCCAGGTGGGCCTAAAACCTGGGAAGCCTGGGCAGGTAATCTATTTATTGGATCTTCTTCTTTCCCTACGAATGCAACAAGTTGTTTTGGCATAAAGGTGATTTTTTGAATGTGTATGTTGATCTGAATGGTTGCTTTATGTTTTGTTTTGTTTTTTTTCATTTTCAGACATACGGGTTTGACTTACCATCTATACCTGGAGGTCATCAGAAGGGAACTGGAGATAGGTATGAAACTTAATCTCATAAACATGAGCAGGTTCAACAAACTTGTCATGTGTTTGTACTGTGATGATTTTATCTCTGCATCAATCTGATGAAAAAGTTAAATTTGTGTTTTTCTTCAATAGTTGGGCATTACCTGATGTCCAGGTTGGCATGAAACATGGAGGGCGTGGACAGGTAATGATCATTTGATCTTTGTTTCCAATTTTCAACTCCAGGTTTATGTGATGCCTCAAATAGATGTTCATCCTTTTGCATTCAGAAAACATCCCAGCAGTGTCTTATTTTAATCATGTGGGGGATGAATAGCAGGGTGACTGTGTATGACCCTGGTCTAAGGGCAATGAACTGACCAGGAGAAAAAAAAAATAGGTGGCAGAGAGTGACCTTTACCTCTGCAGCTGGTTTTCAGTGTATGGGACTGCTACAGAGGCAACAACTAAGAGCAGCACTTTATGCCTCTGGTGATCATCCAGATTCATAAAGCTGTAGTCATATATGTAATATTCTTTTCCAGTAAACACTTGCAGCTGTAAATCTGTCTGAATATTCTGTTCATGTTCTTTCAGTCCTCAGTGTCTCTGTACCAGTTGTTGCTGAGGGTGAGGGACGCAAACAAAGGATCTTTGGAAAGGTATGGATCTGGTTTTGAGGAGGTAGACAGATTATAGGACAGAAGTAATACAGGTTTTTATAAAGAGGATTTGGGGTATGTCACGAGAAGTGTTAAGTATAAAATATAATCGTGTGTTGATTTGACCTTTATAGTGGTGAAAAGTGTGAATGTAGGTGTTTGACTGATGGATCTGCTGCTGTATCTTCTGCTTTAGTTTGGGACTACCTCAAGTGGACTTGAAAAAAATGGAGCACCTAATGGTAATCTGGACTTTTTCATTCTCTTCAGCATCATTACAACCTCCATGAGTCCTGTGAATATCCAAAGTAAGCTTTGTGTTTTGAACGTCCTGTTTGTGTGATGACAGGATGAAGCTTTTAAGGACAAGAACATGGAGGCGTTACTGGAGAAACATGTGAAGGAGTGTCTGCATCGGTATGAAATGTTCAGAGAGTTACTTCAAAACTCTGATTGTTTCTCACTTTTTTCACTGTTGAATAAACTGCTGTGTTTTCTGCTGTAGTTTGGGATTATCAGAGAGGGACTTTGAAGAACTGATGAGAGAAAAGGTAACCTTTGATTTTTCATGAACATCAAGTTTTCTATCAACAACAAATGCAAACTTTAATCTTTTATACTTTTGATAAAATAAAGATGCATTTTTTGTCACTTCATCAGTTCAGATGTGTTCTTCATTCCAATGGTGTTGTTTGTGTTGTGGTTTCAGGCTCATATGTCAGAGGACGAGGCCCTTGATTGGCTGAGGCAGCACAGCACTGACAGGTATAAAACAGGAAGAGTCTGCTCAGTTGTTGTAGCTCACAATTAACTTAGATCGACTTTAACCCAACTCATCACACCTGAAATCTGTTCATATATTGGTCCATTTTCCACATAAATCGTTGACATTTTGACTCTTTTGGGACCAGCAGCATGATCATTTCTCAGAATGAGCTGGAGGCCAACACTTATCTCCACCACAGGGTGGTTGGTGGCATCTGGAGGAATTTTGGATTTCTCTGCAATGTTCACATTTTTTAACACATGAGCTCATGTTCTTTTTTATTGTCCTCCTAATGTAACTGAAATGATTCCTGTGTCTTTGTCTGTAGATTGGATTTACCTGGCGTACAGTTGGGCCTGACACCAGGAGGACAGGGACAGGTAATCCACCTGTTTGAAGTTTCTTTGAAAACAGTGTTGTAGAAATATTTGAAAAACTGCAACAAACTTCAAAGTTTTATTCTTGATTAGTATTTTTTTTAAGTTGAACATTTTAACTTAATTTGAAACAACCATGTTTATTAGTCTTGATGGTTTGTTTTTGTCCCATTCCTAGACCTTTGGGTTTGACTTATCAGCTGGAACTGGGGGTCTTACAAAAGGAACTGGAAATGGGTATGAAACTAATTTATTTATGTGAAAAAAATTCAAGAACAGAAGTTAATAGGGAATACAAGAAGGTTGAAGACTATGAGTAAAAGCTCAGAGGAGATTTCTGTAGAAACTATGCTTGTCTGTTCTATCAGCTGTACTGTGATGGTTTTTTCGTCGGCTTTTATCTGATTGAAATGATAATTTTTGTCTCTGTCTGTAGTTTTGAATTACCTGATGTCCAGGTGGGCCTGAAACCTGGAGGAAAAGGACAGGTAATCAACTCTTTGGTTTGTCATTTTATCAGAAGAAAGAAACCTCTCTTTTCATTTAAACAGAAACTTCTTATAAGTTCACTGTTAATCAACCAACGTAAAAGAAAAAGCAAACTTTTCATCACAGTAGAGATGGTTTTCATTTGACTTCAAGAGAATTTAGAGAAAGAGTTATGAAGCACAGATTCACTGAAATGATGTCATTTAGCTTTCGAGGAATAAGCAGATCAACTTTTCTGAATATTAATGTCTTTGTGAATTGATGACTAGTCAATTGGCTTAGCTTTTACAGCTGTGCCTAACAGTTTACACACCCTCCAGCAGAATTTTCTGATTATTTGGCCTTTTCTCAGAAAATATGAACGCTTACACAAAAACCTCTCTGTCATTCACGGTTAGAGGTTGGTGAAGACATTTATTAACAAACAACTGTGTTTGCTCTCATTTTGGAAGTTTATCTTGTCATTACGATTTTAAAAGAGTAAACACAGTTGTTTGACAATAAATGGCTTCACCCACCACTAACCATTAGTGAAAGAAAAGTTTTTGTATTATCATTCATGATCTCCAAAAACAAGGGCCAGGAAATCATTATTCTGTCAAGGCATCTAACTTACAAACACAACTGTAAATGCATAAGTCAATCAACCTAAATGTTTCTTCTTGATTATATTGTTTCATGTACAGATGTACGGGTTAGACTTCCCATCTATGACTGGGGGTCTCTCAAAAGGAGTTGGGGATGGGTATGAAACTATTTTATTTATGTGACAAATTTTTAATGACAGGAGTTAATACAGAATACAAGAAGGTTGAAGACACTCAGTAACACCTCAGAAAAGTTTACTATAGAAAGTATGATTGTCTGTTCTTTCAGCTTTATTGTGATGGCTTTTCTGCTCTAATATGATTGGAAAAAATGTTTTTGTTTCTTCCCGTAGTTTTGAATTACCTGACGTCCAGGTGGGCCTGAAACCTGGAGGAAAAGGACAGGTAATCAGCCATTTAGTTTTTCACTTTATCAAAAAAGGAAAGCTTTCAAGAGATAATGCAAATTGTTATTTGTAACAAAAACTTCTAAATAGTTAACTGTCATTAAACCAAAGCAAACCAAAAAGTGAAGTGTAGATGTATGTCAATCAATCTAAATGTTTGTTCTTGATCATGTTGTTTCATTCTCAGATGTACGGGTTAGACTTCCCAACTATGACTGGGGGTCTTTCAAAAGGAGTTGGAGATGGGTATGACACTTTATTTCAATGAAAATGAAAGATTGAGGGAAAAATGTAAAACTGGTTTATCATAAGGTTAAAGACCCTGAGTAGAACCTCAGAAGATGTTGTTTGCCAGTCTGTTCTTTCAGCTGTATTGTGATGGTTTGTCTGCTTCAATCTGACTGAAAAAGATTTTTTTGTCTCTGTCTGTAGTTTTGAATTACCTGATGTCCAGGTGGGCCTGAAACCTGGAGGAAAAGGACAGGTAATCAACTCTTTGGTTTTCTGTCCACCTGGCCTTGTGGTACTCTAGTGTGGTGTCGGATTTTGATATATGGGTTAATGACGTGACGTCCCTTTTTTGTGTCTGAGTGCAATATTTCCTTCCATCATGAATTGAGTATTTCATCACATGCATTTCTTTATTCTATGAAACCTGTGTTATTTGAACACATCTTTAAACTATTAAAATATAACATGTTTTTTTGTGTTTTGGTTCCTCAAACCCCCAAAATGTCAGGTGGTGCAACCGTCCTGACAAGTATCCACAGTAATTAAACTCTAAAAATTGAATGTCACTTATTGTAAATGGAAATTAAAAATACAGTGGCATTATTTTATGCTTGAACCTTTTTAAATAAAACATTCTTTGCAAATAAAGAGAATTTTAAAGCTGTTGAGAAATTTAAAAACTTTTGTCCCGTAATTTTCACCTTGTCAAATGTCAGGGTGATGCAACCGTAACATTAGACTTTTATTTTAAAGTGAAGAGAATAAAACAGGAAACAGGAAACTGCATCAGCCAGAGGAGCCCAAATGACATTTGTGACCAAGTGGAAAAGTTTGTAGATTTCTCTGAAATACTGATAAAAAAGGTTTTTTCACTTCATTGGTGACTGGAACAATTTCCATGTCAGGTGGTACAACCAATGTAATAATGTGAAATGTTATTTTAACATCAAATTATTTATCTTATTCACAAATAAAAGAAATAAAACACACAAAATGAAAATGTATGAGTCACTACAGACACTTGAGAGATACTTGCCAATAATTTCACACAGAAAAAATAACAGGAACATATAAATATATTTTCATATATTTGGTTGAGCCACCTGACATTTTTGGGTGCTCAAATTAAAAATACTAAAAAATTATGAACCTCAAAACTTAGAAATGTTGGTCATCTACTGAAATCTGTTAGAAAACTTAATTCTTTACTCAGAAATATGTTTTTATCCATTTTCAAAGAACTTTTTGAAAATACGTTTTTAGACCCTCTTTTTGTCAATGACCCATACATATATTTTTCACAAGACCTCTCCTTCACATGTGTGTGTTGCTGAAAAGCACCTCCATATCCAAGGGTGTTATCAATCAATCAATCAATCAATCAAAATTTAACTCTTAAAGTGCTTTTAATGCAATAAATGTAGCACCAAGTCCTTTACATTAGAGCCCGACCAAAGTGGGAGTTTTGGGGTCGATACTGATACTGGAGGCAAAAATGCTGATGTCCAAGAAACAGGCTGATATCCCATATATCTGCTGACACATGAAACATGACCATTGATACACACAGGATAGATTCTGTACATGAACACAAATTGCTTTAATCCCCAAAATATGATTCAAGACAAAGGAGCAGAACGGCAGAAAATTAAATCTAGGAACTTTTATTAGAAAACTGTCAACACAAGGACTGTAAACCAACTGATAAATAATAAGGCAAACTGGGCTGAAAAGCATGACAGGTGTGTGAGGGGAGGATCCTGGCACTCAGACAGAGAGCAAGATGCAGCCTGACAGACACAGGAGCAGGAACGACAGAATCTCCACACAGACAAAAAAGTTTATACCTCAGCTACATAATGGCCAATGTCGATAAAACGGTGAAACACTCGACTTAACATCTGATTAAAAACAATCCCACATTCTCCCCTACCCAACCACCCCCGCCCCGACCCCACACAGTCCACTGTCACACACACAGTCACACAGGAACTCTGTCCATTTACTGGTTATTTATATTTTCTTAAATTTATTCTCCATATTTAAGCTGTTTTGATGTTTCAGATGAAAAAACTTCAAACAAAGCTGTTTTCTGTCTTGTGTTGAGCTTAATATGTGCTGAACAATGTTTGCAATGAACAACACGATAAACAGTTTTCAAATGTGTGTGTTGATCAGTCTGAATATTTGCTTCATGTTGTTTCATTTTAGACGTACGGGTTTGAGTTACCATCTATAACTGGAGGTCATAAGAAAGGAACTGGAGATGGGTATGAAACTTTATTCTATCAACATGATTTTAAGTTTTTGTGCTGTGATGGTTTGTGTGCCTGCTGTAATCTGGTGATTTTTTTTTTCTTTTTCCTGTAGTTGGGCGTTACCTGAGGTACAGGTGGGCATCAAACCTGGAGGACAGGGGCAGGTACTGATCTTTACTTTTGATTTGCTTTTTTATGTTCAGCCTAAATTCAAACAAATTTCTTTTAAACTCATAATTATCAATAAATTGTCATATATCACCAAAGCTTCAGTTACAGGTGAAAAACTCTGCCGCCTTTCTTAGCTCTGTTACTTCTGTCTCACTTTACTTTAGTTCTGATTCAGACTTTGTTAGTTCAGTTTTTATCAGTTTTTCACGCCTCCAGAAAAACTCACAAATGTCCATGTTGATCAGTCTTGATGGTTTGTTCTTGTTGTTCCAGTCTCAGACGTTCGGGTTGGACTTATCAACTCCGACTGGGGATCTTACAAAAGGAGCTGGGGATGGGTAAGAAACTCTTTTTTGGAAAGGTGAACGGACCAAAGAAGAAGTTACATGAGTATTCCAGATGACTGAAGTAGAACCTCAAAGGAGTTAAGACTAGAAAGTATAACTGTCTGTTCTTTCAGCTTTACTGTAATGGTTTTATTCATCGTCTGCTTTAATCTGATTGAAATGATGTTTTTGTCTCTTTCTGTAGTTTTGAATTACCTGACGTCCAGGTGGGCCTGAAACCTGGAGGAAAAGGACAGGTAACCACTTTATACCTTTTTCCAGATCTGTAGGTCCATGTCCCTTTTTTTTGTGTCGGGGTGTAATATTTCCTTCCATCAAGAATTGAGTATTTCATCACATGTATTTCTTTATTCTATGAAACCTGTGTTATTTGAACACATCTTTAAACTATTAAAATATAACATGTTTTTTTGTGTTTTGGTTCCTCAAACCCCCAAAATGTCAGGTGGTGCAACCGTCCTGACAAGTATCCACAGAAATTAAACTCTAAAAATTGAATGTCAGTTATTGTAAATGTAAATAAAAAATACAGTGGCATTATTTTATGCTTGAACCTTTTTAAATAAAACATTCTTTGCAAATAAAAAGAATTTTAAAGCTGTTGAGAAATTTAAAAAACTTTTGTCCCGTAATTTTCACCTTGTCAAATGTCAGGGTGGTGCAACCGTAACATTAGACTTTTATTTTAAAGTGAAGAGAATAAAACAGGAAACAGGAAACTGCATCAGCCAGAGGAGCCCAAATGACATTTGTGACCAAGTGGAAAAGTTTGTAGATTTCTCTGAAATACTGATAAAAAAGGTTTTTTCACTTCATTGGTGACTGGAACAATTTCCATGTCAGGTGGTACAACCAATGTAATAATGTGAAATGTTATTTTAACATCAAATTATTTATCTTATTCACAAATAAAAGGAACATATAAATATATTTTCATATATTTGGTTGCGCCACCTGACATTTTTGGGTGCTCAAATTAAAAATACTAAAAAATTATGAACCTAAAAACTTTGAAATGTGGGTCATCTACTGAAATCTGTTAGAAAACATAATTCTTTACTCAGAAATATGTTTTTTTTATCCATTTTCAAAGAACTTTAAAAATACGTTTTTAGACCCTCTTTTGTCATCGACCCATTTACAGTACAGGCCAAAAGTTTGGACACACCTTCTCATTCTCATTAAGGTTTTTGCAATTTTCCCGGACTGACTGACTTCATTTCTTAAAGTAATGATGGCCACTTGTTTTTCTTTAGTTATCTGATTGGTTCTTGCCATAATATGAATTTTAACAGTTATCCAATAGGGCTGTCGGCTGTGTATTAACCTGACTTCAGCACAACACAACTGATGGTCCCAACCCCATTGATAAAGGCAGAAATTCCACTAATTAACCCTGATGAGGCACAGCTGTGAAGAGAAAACCATTTCAGGTGACGACCTCTTAAAAAATACGAAGAGTATACAAAACAATAATCATAGTAAAGGGTGGTTATTTTGAAGAAACTAGAATATAAAACATGTTTTTAGTTATTTCACCTTTTTTTAAGTACATAAACCCACGTGTTCATTCATAGTTTTGATGCCTTCAGTGAGAATCTACAATGTAAATAGTCATGAAAATAAAGAAAACGCATTGAATGAGAAAGTCTGTCCAAACTTTTGGCCTGTACTGTATATGTAAAAATTAAAAATAAATAAATAAAAAAATTGAAAACAATGGATAAAATCACAGCATATAAATTGTCAATGATGAAGACACAAAGAGACATTTATACTAATGTAACAGAAACAGGGTGAGAACCTTTTGTCGCTCATTGTGAGCTGAGGAAGTGACAACATTATCATTTTATTTTCTAAATCAATTCATCTACCCACACATTTCTACATAAAATGATAAAGCATAGCATGACATGTGGACATATTATTAGCAACAAACGTGACCAGTACTCATCCATCTTGGTAATTTCAGAAATATTTTTAATGCGTCATTATAAGCAACCTGCAAGTTTCATTCACAGTAGGATCTGAAAAATTCAATTGTAGCATTATCTGTACACATCTGAACATTGCCTGCTAGCATATTAGCCTGTGCATAGGAGTTATTGCACTTACGCTAAACATCATCATCATGACACAATTCACTTCTGATAATGTTCCCCAGTCATCTGACTCTTTCTACTGCCGTGAGAACTTGACCAGAAGTAAAGGACAGAAACTGCTGCTTATGACCATCTTTTGCTCTGACTATCATTTTTACACTCTTCTTCTTGATACATTTATGTCAAACTGTACATCATAACAAAAAAAAAGTCTAAGAAGTTGCTGGAGGCCAAGACTGTGAGGTGACAGGATGAACAAGTCATCAGCAGAAATCAGATTGTTAACCACATGATTAAAGGAAAAGGTCCCGATACCAAAGTTTTATCATTCTCACGATGCAATTTTACAATCAATTTGAAAATACTGATAACTACTCACTGTAGAAAATACAATCAAAGCATGTTATTAAGCCTTAAGTTTGATGATTGTTTTTTTTTCCTTTCTCAGATGTACGGGTTAGACCTATCAGCGATGAGTGGGGGTCTTACAAAAGGAGCTGGAGACGGGTATGAAACTTTATTTATTCATGGAAAGAGAAATGAGGAAAGAAGTTAGATGAGTTGCAAGAAGATTGCATGAGTACACCCTAAGAGGAGTTAACTACAGGAAATATTTACTGGTCTGTCTTTTCTGCTGAAGTGTGATGTGTCGCTTGCTTTAACCTTAATGAAATTATATTTTGGTCGTCTTCTATAGTTTTGAATTACCTGATGTCCAGGTGGGCCTGAAACCTGGAGGAAAAGGACAGGTAATCTGAGTTTTATTTTCAATTTTCCTCTTGAAGCCAAACTAGTTTGGTCTTAGGTCCATGTATTGATTCTGCTTAAATCATTTAAAAGTCATCTGAAACCCAAATGTTTTTCGTGCTGTAATGTACGAAGATGTTCTGATCAATGTTTGTAATGAACAACATGATAACCAGTTTTCTGATGTGTATGTTGATCAGTCTGAACGGTTGCTTAACTTTTTTTCATTCTCAGACGTACGGGTTTGAGTTACCATCTATAACTGGAGGTCATAAGAAAGGAACTGGAGATAGGTATGTAACTTTTTGTTATAGATATGAACAGATTTTTAGTTTTTGTACTGTGACGGTTTTATATCCTGCTTTAATTTGGAGAAAAATATTAAAAAATATATATATTTTCAACTGTAGTTGGGCGTTACCTGAGGTTCAGGTGGGCATCAAACAGGGAGGACAGGGGCAGGTAATGATCATTTTGTTTTTCATTCTCAGTCTTGATTTTAACTTATTTCTACTGAATTCATTTTTTATTCAAGGTTATGATTATTAACTTCCTTAAATACTTGATTCACCTTTTCTTCTCACTGAGATTTTTGACTAGAATGTCTTCAAAGCATCAGTTCAGGTGTCCAAAGCCCAGTTTCTTTGACCTCAATGATTTATCTATTTGCACATTTGACCTTTCAGTCCTCAGTGTCTCTGTACCAGTTGTTGCTGAGGGTGAGGGACGCAAACAAAGGATCTTTGGAAAGGTATGGATCTGATTTTTAAGGGGTTAGACTAATTCACAAAAGTGATTCAGGGTTCAACAAAGGAGGGGATTTGGGATCTGTCATGAGAAGTGTTAATTGTGGGAGAAACTAGTGTGTTGTTTGAACTTTATAGTGGTGAAAAGTGTGAATGTAGGTGTTTGACTGATGGATCTGCTGCTGTATCTTCTGCTTTAGTTTGGGACTACCTCAAGTGGACTTGAAAAAAATGGAGCACCTAATGGTAATCTGGACTTTTTCATTCTCTTCAGCATCATTACAACCTCCATGAGTCCTGTGAATATCCAAAGTAAGCTTTGTGTTTTGAACGTCCTGTTTGTGTGATGACAGGATGAAGCTTTTAAGGACAAGAACATGGAGGCGTTACTGGAGAAACATGTGAAGGAGTGTCTGCATCGGTATGAAATGTTCAGAGAGTTACTTCAAAACTCTGATTGTTTCTCACTTTTTTCACTGTTGAATAAACTGCTGTGTTTTCTGCTGTAGTTTGGGATTATCAGAGAGGGACTTTGAAGAACTGATGAGAGAAAAGGTAACCTTTGATTTTTCATTAGCATCATGTTTTCTATCAGCAATGAATGAAAACTTCAATCTTTTATTCTGTGATTTTGATAAAATAAAGATGCATTTTTTTGTCACTTAATCAGTTCAGATGTGTTCTCCTTTATTCCGATGGTGTTGTTTGTGTTGTGATTTCAGGCTCATATGTCAGAGGACGAGGCCCTTGATTGGCTGAGGCAGCACAGCACTGACAGGTATAAAACAGGAAGAGTCTGCTCAGTTGTTGTAGCTCACAATAAACTTAGATTGACTTATACCCAACTCAGTCACACCTGAAATCTGTTCATATATTGGTCCGTCACATAAACTGGTGACATTTTGACTCTTTTGGGACCAGCAGCATGATCATTTCTCAGAATGAGCTGGAGGCCAACACTTATCTCCACCACAGGGTGGTTGGTGGCATCTGGGGGAATTTTGGATTTCTCTGCAATGTTCACATTTTTGACACAAGAGCTCATATTCTTTTTTATTGTCCTCCTAATCTAAGTGAAATGATTCCTGTGTCTTTGTCTGTAGATTGGATTTACCTGGCGTACAGTTGGGCCTGACACCAGGAGGACAGGGACAGGTAATCAACCTGTTTGAAGTTTCTTTGAAAACAGTGTAATAGAAATGTCTATACCTAGTTGATTCTGAAGGCTGTAACATAATTAAAAGTTTTACTTTTGTTTCTTTTAATGCCAAACATTTTAACCTAATTTGAAACAACCATATTTATAACTCTTGATGGTTTGTTTTTGTCCCATCCCTAGACCTTTGGGTTTGACTTATCAGCTGGAACTGGGGGTCTTACAAAAGGAACTGGAGATGGGTATGAAACTAATTTATTTATGTCAAAAAATTTAAGAACAGAAGTTAAACAAGAATACAAGAAGGTTGAAGACCATGGGTAGAACCTCAGAGGAGTTTTATATAGAAAGTGTGATTGTCTGTTCTTTCAGCTGTACTGTGATGGTTTGTCTGCTTCTATCTGATTGAAATGATGTTTTTGTCTCTTTCTGTAGTTTTGAATTACCTGATGTCCAGGTGGGCCTGAAACCTGGAGGAAAAGGACAGGTAATCAACTCTTTGGTTTTTCATTTTATCTAAAAAGGAAACCTTTCAAGAGATAATTCAACTTGACATTTTTAAAAGAAACTTCATAATAATTCACTGTATTAATGATTGACATCCAAGCCAAGTTCAGTTTTTTTTCTCAAATCAAGAGAAAATAAAGATAAAAGGTGTCTTTGAACACTGAGTCGTGTTAATGTTTACACCTAAAAGGCTGCTACAAAATTAAAAGCTTTGGTCTTGATTTTTTTTTTCACGTCAAACATTATTCACATGATTTCAGATTCCCATTGCTCAGTCTTGATGGTTTGTTCTTGTTCTGTTCCTAGATGTACGGGTTAGACTTATCAGCTATGACAGGGGGTCTTACAAAAGGAGCTGGAGATGGGTAAGAAATTCTATTTTACTAATGTGAACAGATTTAAGGACAGAAGTTAAACGAGTATATACCTGATGATTGAAGACAATGAGTAAAACCTCAGAGAAGTTGAATCTAGAAGACATTTGATGGTCTGTTCTTTCAGTGTTACTGTGATGGTTTGTCTGCTTTAATCTGATTAAAATGATGTTTCTGTCTCTTTCTGTAGTTTTGAATTACCTGACGTCCAGGTGGGCCTGAAACCTGGAGGAAAAGGACAGGTAATCCACTCTTTCTTTTTCATTTAATAAAGAAAGCAAACTTCTCGAAAGATAATGCACATTTCCATCCGTCACATCAACTGTTTTACAACTCAATAAACTACAATAGTAGACAGAGCAAACCTTTATCTCATCAGAGATGGTTTTCATTTGACTTCAAGGGAATTAAGAAGAAAAGCACTGAAGCACAGATTCACAGAAATCATGTCATTTATCTTTTAAAGAATAAGCAGATCAACCTCTCTGGAAGTTAATGTCATTCTGGATTGATGAATGGTCAATGGAGTTATATTTTTAAATAATTGTGTACGGCTGACAGAAATGAGGAGGAGATGGACAGTTCGCTTTGACAAGAGGTCCCTGAAAAACAGCTCATTCTTCTTCATCATGCGCAGAAAAAGTGCAGCACAAGTAACACTGTTTCTTCTCGTAAGCTCCATGTAACAGGCCTCTGGCACAATATTTTCAAAACATCAAGAATATGAGAGGAAATGAATGACTTGGGTTAAAATCAAATTATAATAAGAGAAGTTATAAAATGAGATGAGTGTTCACATAATCTGTTTGTGCATGTTTGTTCATCCCCGTCTTTGGCCTGAATGCTTCAGACTGTCTTAATTTCCAGACTGATATCTAATCTCACCCACAGGGACAAAGCATGTAGAACTTAGGCTGATAGGAAGGTGCTGGGTTTCTAGGAGCAGAAAAAAAGATCATCTTTGAATCTGGGCTTGATTCCTCTTTCTCACATACTGACAAACTGATTGTGCAAATGGTACTGAATTGTCAAACTGAATCCAAATTATTTCACCTGAAAATATGTTTGTGTGTGTGTTGTTTTTTTTTACTTTTAGAATTTAAGGAATATAGAGAAATGATTTTCAGGGTGGTCATATTTGATTTGAAGCAAATTCATTGTAGTAGCATTAAAATCGATTTTAGATCATACTTTACAAATTCAATCTACAGTGTAATTTAAATTCTGCTTCTTGAGGCACAAACCTCAGACAATAGAAATGACATTGTTTGTTTGAAATCAAAGAGATCTTGAATTCATCCAGTGTCATTTCTTATGTTTCACAGTTTTTGTTGTTTTCTAATTGGTTGAACTCCATTTCCTTAAAGTCTCCTGAAATAAACTTTTAATCATTTTCATGATGCAGTTTTATGATTGATTTGAAAATATTTGATCCCTACATGCTATGGTTTATGGTTCTAAAGCGTGTGTCATTAAGATTAAATGTCTGTTGATTGTTTTCTTTCATTCTTAGATGTACGGGTTAGAATTATCATCGATGAGTGGGGATCTTACAAAAGGAGCTGGAGACAGGTATGAAACTTTATTTATTCATGTAAACAGCAATGAGGAAAGAAGTTACTGGAGTATATAAAAAAAGAGTCAAGTCCACGAGTACAACCTTAGAGGAGTTAACTAAAAAGAATATTTACTGGTCTGTTTTTCAGCTGAAGTATGATATGTGGTTTGCTTTAACCTTATTGAAATGATATTTTTCTCTTTCTGTAGTTTTGAATTACCTGACGTCCAGGTGGGCCTGAAACCTGGAGGAAAAGGACAGGTAATCTGAGCTTTATTTTCAATTTTCTTCAGAAAGCCAAAAATGTTTTATCTTATCTTGATTCTACATAAATCATTTTTAAAGCATCTGCAACCCAAATGTTGTCAGTCCTGTGTTGGTTTAAGATGTTCTGATCAATGGTTGCAATGTAAAACATGATTACCAGTTTTATGTGTATGTTGATCAGTCTGAACGGTTGCTTCATGTTGTTTAATTTCCAGTCTTATGGGTTGGAGTTACCATCTATAACTGGAGGTCATAAGAAAGGAACTGGAGATGGGTATGAAACTTTTTGTTAATGACATGAACAGACTTTTAGTTTTTGTACTGTGACGGTTTTATATCCTGCTTTAATTTGGAGAAAAATATAAATAAATATATATTTTCATCTATAGTTGGGCTTTACCTGAGGTTCAGGTGGGCATCAAAAATGGAGGACAGGGGCAGGTAATTACTATTATCTTTTTCATTCTCAGTCTTGATTTTAACTTATTTCTACTGAATTCATTTTCATTCAAGGTTATGATTGTTAACTTCCTTAAATACTTGATTCACCTTTCCTCTCACTGAGATTTTTGACCAAATGTATCTTCAAAGCATCAGTTCAGGTGTCCAATGCCCAGTTTCTTTGACCACAATTATTTGTTTATTTGCATTTATGACCTTTCAGTCCTCAGTGTCTCTGTACCAGTTGTTGCTGAGGGTGAGGGACGCAAACAAAGGATCTTTGGAAAGGTATGGATCTGATTTTGAGGAGATGAATTCACAAAAGTGATACAGGGTTCTTCAAAGGAGGGGATTTGGGACATGTCATGAGAAGTGTTATGTATAGGAATAAATAGTGTGTTGTTTGAACTGTATAGTTTTAAAAAGTGTGAAAGTGTGAGTGTAAGTGTTTGACTGATGGATCTGCTGCTGTATCTTCTGCTTTAGTTTGGGACTACCTCAAGTGGACTTGAAAAAAATGGAGCACCTAATGGTAATCTGGACTTTTTCATTCTCTTCAGCATCATTACAACCTCCATGAGTCCTGTGAATATCCAAAGTAAGCTTTGTGTTTTGAACGTCCTGTTTGTGTGATGACAGGATGAAGCTTTTAAGGACAAGAACATGGAGGCGTTACTGGAGAAACATGTGAAGGAGTGTCTGCATCGGTATGAAATGTTCAGAGAGTTACTTCAAAACTCTGATTGTTTCTCACTTTTTTCACTGTTGAATAAACTGCTGTGTTTTCTGCTGTAGTTTGGGATTATCAGAGAGGGACTTTGAAGAACTGATGAGAGAAAAGGTAACCTTTGATTTTTCATCAACATCAAGTTTTCTATCAACAATGAATGAAACTTAAGTCTTTTCAGTTCTTTTCAGTTATTATTCTGACCTTGTGTGTTGTTGTGGTTTCAGGCTCATATGTCAGAAGAGGAGGCTCTTGATTGGCTGAGGCAGCACAGCACTGGCAGGTATGAAACAGGGGGACCTTTAGTTTAGTTTAGTTTATTTATTTAGCACACATTCACAATAGCATTTGCAGTGCACACCAAAGCTGCCTGGATGGACAACACCAGTCTAAATCTGTTCACCAGGAAAGATGAATGGTAGATCTTGACTGGATAAATTGTCCATTTCTTATTCAGGTTTTTGTCACTTCCCTCTCGTCCTCCCTCAGTTATAACAAGGAAGACAACATGAAGCTGGAGATTTAAACTTTATACCAAAAGTCTTATGTGAAAAGAAAAATTTGACTGTTGACAGTAAATTATTGTTTTCTCTATATTCTTTCTCTCCAGATGACAAATCCCTGGAGTGAATAAACTTCAAGGAGCAGCACAGCAAATCAAAGTCAACCAGTCGTAATCATGTTAAAACAACTTCACATCAAGTTTTCATCTGACAAATATAAGGTTTAAAATCTAAACATTTATTACCAAATCTGTGTTTTTCATGCTGATGATTGTAGTCTATCAGATGTTTAATTATTATGCAGTAACTTGAAAAGCTCCCAAAAGAAATATTTTTTAAATGACCTGATGAAAAGCTGCTTTCTTTAACCTTGTCAATTATTAAATGAATGAATCTACAGGCTCTGGACTGTTTTTTTTTTTATTCTCTCGAGAACTCGCCCCCTGGGATTGATCGTCCTGTTTAGTGTTTACTCACTTTGTCCCAAAATAACTTACGTCATTTGAAAACACCCAAAAACTGAAACTTAATGAGAGGGAACATCATTAAGGTCTTTTGTCATTCAAAAACTCAACATCCCACACTTCATCCAGCGGGTAACTCTCAGTTCAGAGGTCAGTTCAGAAACACCACAGAGTTGAGGAGGGAGTCCTCTGCCTGGAGTGACAGCTCCCTCTAGTGGCAGATTAATGCACTGTTGCATTTTTGACACATAGAATAAAGAAATTGAGGTGACAAAAGGGCCATTGGCAGCTGACTTTATTGACACTGGATTTAATCGACTAAGTGAAACATTATTAACACGTTTATTCATGAATCTTCAAATCTTGACAAAAAGAAAAAGTAGCTCAATGGATTCTATTTCTTTAAATAAAAGTTTTCAGTTTTTCTCTTAAATTTATTTTATTTTTAACTGAGCATTCAATATAAAACAGTGTGAACTCAATGTAAATATTACTTATTTTTTAATTTGACTTCTTATCTTTTTTTTTTTTTTTTTTGGTAATTTTGTGAACAATCTTCTTTTTATGCTTTGCAAAATATTTTAACTCCCTTTCATCCATTTTAACACTGAATAATTTATAGTTTATACGCTTTTTCACCCTCAAATGTTTGTCTATGAGCTTTATATATATATATATAATATCCTGGCACAGGCTAATATGAATTTCCACTCCATGAACCATTGAATTTAGGAGTTATTCATTTTTAAATAGTTGACCACTTTGTCAAGTCAAGTCAAATCAAACTTTATTTATACAGCACATTTTAAAACAACCAAAGTCGACCAAAGTGCTGGACAAGCTTAAAAACACAATCAACAAAAACAAATAATTAATAAAATAATTTTTAAAAACAGTGGCTAGGTAAAACAACAGAATAAAGAGCCACAATAAATAAATAACTGCACCACAGGGTTAAAGTTTTTTAGTAAATATGCATTTATTTCATGCAGAAAACGCGAAGAAAAAAAGATATTTTGAAGTTATCTTTGCATCAACCTCTTGAAAACCAAGCAATGATTTTCTTAAAATATGTGAGTGGATGATTTCATGAGAGCGGACATTTTGAAAAGGGCTAAAATACAACTTAAGCTGACTGTAGTGATATGACAATCCTCATGGTAGTAGAAAATATTTGGTAACACTTTGGATTAGGTAACACATATTCATTAATTTGTAGTCAATAAGTAATAATTAGGAGTTAATATATGGAAAAGTCTGAATTTATGGTGCAATAGAGGTAGAATAAGGGGTTAATGCCTGCTTAATAAATATGAATTAGGGGCTAGTAAGCTACTTATATGCATGTTAATAAGCACCTATGTAATGGTGAATATGTGTTCCCTAATCTAAAGTGTTACCAAATATATATATATATTTTTTTGTTTGTTTTTTTAATATAACAGTTTTTTAAAGAAACTATTTATCATGTTGATGGGATACAGGTCTTTGAACTAATGTATCAAATATGATACGTTTGGTTTTATATGGTCAAAGAGTGAGGCAGTGAAGACTTAATATGATATTGATCATAAAAAGTTATGTAGCATCAGTGATGGTTTGTTAGTCTTTAGAATACATATGTTAAGTGGAGAAAGAAAAGGTCAATAAGTGTCACTTATTCAGGTGAGAGTGTAAACACTTCATGTCACTCCTGCATCACTCTGTGCCCCAGCTGAGTCACACACCAACAGAAAAAGGCTGGACACGCCCCTGTGGGATACTGGGAACAAACCTTAACACTTTGTAGAGAACTTTTAGTGTCAAAGAACAAAGCCCTAACTTTATTTTCGGGAGTTCTGAGGCCAGTTCAGAGAAACTTTGAGCTGAAGATGTTTGTGGAATATGATGCCTGATTTAGACCTCATGGCCACGTCTCTCCCTGTCACCACCAATTAGATTAATCCAGTCCGAGCATCTTAACTCCTCACAGCCAAAGAGTGGAGAGTCAGGCTGTAACAGGTGGCTGGGACACCACCTCCTCCTCCTCCTCCTCCTCTTTCTCCCCCTCCCTTTCCTCTCAGTCTAACTCTAACTGCTCCAGCTCTGCCCGGCTGCTCTTTTCTTCTTGGGTCAGTTTTGGTTCAGTTTTGGTTTGATGTTATGAAGTTCCCTCACAGGTTGTCGGGCTAACAGACCCCAGTGAACGGGCTGTCAGGCTGCCAGGTGGCGGGGGGGGGAGGAAGAGAAGGGTGGGGAGCCCAGGCTGCCGGAGAGTAGAAGAGGAAAGAAACAGAAAGACAGGAAAGCTGTGTGGACTGTGAACCTGCTGCTCAGCAGGGAAGTGGGAATAATGGGAACCACTTATGGAAAGAAGGTCAGTGCCGCTCTGTTTTGTTTGTGGTCATCGGTCTGAGGCTGGGTTATGTGCTGCTTCTGTTCACTGAAAACTTTACAGTGTTTCATCTCTATATACACAGAAAAACATTCCTCTGATGTGTTCTTTGGGAACTGAAACACTCCCTCTGATAATCTGTGGCTTACATTTGACTCTTCAGGTTAGAGTTCACATGATTAGATGACTTATCAATAAGTGAGCAGGAGGCTGAGGAGGAAATCCATCTGATATTTAGTGACTGCTCCCTCTAAACCTAAAAGTTTCTATTTGGACCTTTTTTTTCTTCCCATGTATCCAGGAAACTTTCTGGTTATGGACAGTTGGTCAGATACAAAAACACTGAGAGGCTGTTGCATGAATTCTTTACTTTCTTTTGAATCAAAGCTTTGAGTAAATTTAACTTCAAGGTCTAGCTTCACTCTTGATCATATCCACACTGATCTACCTGAGTGTTCAGACATGCTGCTGCTGTGAGCTAACTGCTAACAACAGCATCCTAACATGTTCATGATGACAACACTAACATGC
The DNA here is from genome assembly GCA_008086565.1 of Thalassoma bifasciatum. Lineage (NCBI taxonomy): Eukaryota > Metazoa > Chordata > Actinopteri > Labriformes > Labridae > Thalassoma > Thalassoma bifasciatum. The sequence goes on from RPOG01000518.1 coordinate 299,648, forward strand.
TGTTGTTTTGTACAGCATGTTCCCCATCTTGGATTAGCAACTTGTCAACATGAGCTATTTAGCAGCAAATACAACATACATAACAACTATTTAAAACCACAGTTTGTTTTAACTCTGAATTTGTTTTTGTTTTTTAAGCCCTGGTGGTTCTTCCAGATTTACTTTTGATTTGTTTGGTGTAAAACATGTATTTCAGTGGATCCTAACCTTTTCCAACTCAGGGCCCAGTTTTAAGTCTCAAAAATGTTTGCGGCCCACCTCCAACCCAATATGTACAGAGGGTATAAAAGGCCTTGTTATAGACCCATTTGTAACAACAATATAATAAAACCCAATATGTCATAGCTGGTCAGTGATGTAACAGATTCTGAGCCCAAAACAAAATAACTTTTTAGCCAAAGTGTAACAAGTTGTTACAGTTTGTGTCAGCTATTACATTTAGGCTTTTAACACATTCTTTTTGTTGTGTTTTGGGCTCAGCACTTTTGTTCAATTTTTGACAAGTTATTACATTTTGTGTTTTTTGTTACATATTTTTTTTCTCTTATGATTATATATTGGGTCGTTGTTAACTTTAAGTCGGGTCATGTTACCCATTAGGCTCTAACATGCCCTCTTAGTGGACATTTTTTATACATAAATATCTGAACATTTTTATTTTCCTCACCAACTGAGTTTTAACAATTTAAACAGTATTCTGTATATTTGTGCATTTCTTTCTTTATTTGGTCTGATTCTGATTAAATGTTTAGCTCAGGTCCAAATCAGTTTTCCTGCTTTGGTTTTGCTGTTGGTTTTTTGTTTGTCTGTCCCCTTTACCATTGGAAAGCAACCTTGGGTTCCTTGAAAGGCGCTATATAAATTAAAGTTATTATTATTATTTCTCATATCGTTAAATGATTACACTCCTCTAAAAATCATAATATTTTGGAAATGATTTGGAGGCCAACTTATAATACCCTCACGGCCCACCAGGGGGCCGCGACCCACAGGTTGGGAATCGCTGCTGAATTTGATTATGAAAACAGAGAACAACTTAGAACAACTTTTTTTCCACATGATCAATCAGTGTTGGTTCCCATCACTAATCTCTATCTATATTATTGAACAATAAGCAACACAACCAAGATAAACACTGTCATTATCATTATTATTTTTTTTTTTTTGCTCCATTACATCCCCTAAAACTCTTCCTTTTTTTTAAAAAAAACATCCCTTCAGTTTGCAGACGTATTGACATCATAATGCAGATTAATAAAAAGTCAAAAGGCAGGTTTGTCCTCGAGAAGAAAGGAAACTACTTTGACAATGTGTTTGTTGAATGGAGGTGGATCCACTATTTCTGATGCATTCAGGGAAGTCAGGAAACCTAAATGCTGCTTGTCTGTAGTGACTCAGCTTCAAGTGTTGATGTTTGATCTAGAATAGATTCTTAGCTTTATTTCATGCAGATAATTGTTGATATTAGGACAGAAACCCTCCTCACATTAACCACAACACGTCATCTTCATGCTTGTGTTTGTGATTGTGTCCCTCCTGTTTTTGCTCTCCATACAGATTGTTTTTCCTTTCCTTGCTTTCCCCTGATTGGGAAATACTACTCAGACTACTAACAGAAATCAGAACATTTTCTGTGCTGAAAAATCCAGACCTCTGGGGACATATTCTTTTCTCTGCATATTTTCTGGCTGCAGTTAATTAAAGAGTTAATCTCGATTAATCATGTTGTTCAAATGCATTTTTTTAATTATATTATTCTGCATTTAAATTACAGCAAATAGTTCATTCAGAAATGCAGAAAATGCATACTGCACCAGTAAAAGCATGTTGCACACCTTTAATCTTATGTAAACCTTATATAAACATCTCAGGAGAAGACTTCAGTGTGCAGTAAACGTATCAGATATTTGTGCTACAGTCCAGATCTTGATCAAACACACCCCTGGATGTGATGTGTGTGTTTCTATTCTTGGGATCAAATCTGAGCTCAGAGGAATGTGATTCCTCAAACACACTCACAGTTTCTGGTTAACCAGAGAAAGGTGACAAATATTTGAGCTGTGGGGTGCAGCACACCTGTCGCTGTGGGCGTGTTGGGGTGTGTTGTTGCCATGGTGAGTAACAGCTGACAGCAGGGTACAGACAGAGGTATCAGAGCCAGAGTCATATCGCTGTCATGTCTCGTTCAGATTTACTCAGGAGTCTATTTCTGATTCAGGTATTTCTATCAACAGCTGTGAGGGGAAAGCTCAGAGTCTGCAGTTATTTCAAACGTATCATTGCTGAAAGATACAGTAAATAATCGAACCCCTATGCAATGAATGCATCAATGCATTGTTTTTTGTTTTGTTTTTTTGTAAGGAAACATAGGAGAGAGCCAACATATACATCTTTCAAGTTTCATTCTTTTGGGGTTCAAAAGGTTGGTGTGAAGAGTACAAAAACTTTATCAGAACTAACTGATAAAGGAGCACATGCAAAGAAAGCTTCTCACATGACTCCTGCCTCTGAAAGGACAAACAGAGAATCATATTTTTGGTTCATTCAACCTCTTTGGGTCTGCCACAGCCCATCTTAGGGGCTGCTTACACGAGAGCAGTTTTGGGGTGAAATGCGAAAGTATTGTTGCATTTCAGCCTCCCTTTTACACAGAAATGGTGTTTTAGCTGGCCTGAAATGCAAACTGTTGTGTTTCCAGAGTCGAATTTTTCCAGTGTTTCCATGTAAACGCCAAGCTGATGTTTTTCCTGAAAATGCTGCCATCACACTCAGCTTTGGGCGTGCCATTAAAACTCCACTGTGCCCAGCATCAACCGAACAAAAACAATTATCACGACCTACTGTTTGGTTCTTCTGCTGCTGGATCTACTGACTGCCTCCTAACAAAACGTACATTTATTGCACTATTTCTGCAATTAAGGAAGAAAAGTTTTTAGTGTAAACTCCAGATGATCTGTTCACCTCTTGTTCAGCCTCTAAACCAGTGGTCCCCAACCTTTTCCAACTCAGGGCCCGCTTTTGAGTCTCAAAAATGTTTGCGGCCCACCTCTGACCCAATAAGTACAGAGTGTGACAAGTTGTTACATTGTGGGTCAGTTATTATATTTTGGGTTGTACTGCATTCTTTTTGTGACTTTCCGGCCCAGCAACTTTGTTATTTTCGGTTTTCTTTCTTTCTTTTTTTTTTTTTTTAGTGCATTTCAGCTTGCTGTTGCATTTTGGGTCATGTTACATACTGGGCTCTAACATGCTCTTAAAGGTTTTTTTTTTCTATATGACTATTTGAACAGTTTTAATTTGTTTTAAAACTTATCTCGGTTTTAATATCATCAATTATTCTGTATATTTGTATCTTTATATTATCACCCTCCACTAAAATTATGCTATTTTGGAAATGATTTGGCGGCCCACTTGTAAGACCCTGGCGGCCCACCATGGGGCCGCGGACCACAGGTTGGGAATCAGTGCTCTAAACCTTTGTTGTACGGTTCCTAAAGTTGTATCACCATCTACAGTCTTGACATACAAACTACAGCGTTTGAAGTCCAACAGCATTTCTGTGTAAACGCAGATTTTTTTCAGAGCACTTTTTCGCATTTTAGGGTGAAATGCTGTGCGTTGTGTCAACAGAGTCTTAAACACAGCTCCTCACAGCTCTGTGACGAGTGACTAGATCCTTAATGGAGGAATATCTGCACACAGGTCAACAAAGGATCAGATTCATACACTCACTTAATAATCGTTGACAATAATGAGGAGAACTGAAGTGTCTGTAAAAGTCAGAGTGAACTGCTCTGGGGTCAGCATGAGGTGACATTAACCCTTTCACTACCTCCTCGACCAAACAGTTCAGCACATTTGGAGTTACTGTATCTCAAATAGAGGAGTCCCTAACTTAACTCAAACTGATTAAACCATCTCTACCATTGAGTAGAAGCATGTGATGGATCTTGAGCCATTTTTTGTTGTTTTACTACCACAGTCAAGTTGATGAGATGACACATTGTAGGCACAACAATGTGTCTTTGTTTTGCACTTTGTTTTTTTTAGCTTTTTTTCATGCAAAATAAATATTTTGCACAGACACATTTAATCAAAAGTAAAAATAAATGTTAGAATTATTTATCATCTATGGAAGCCCATTTCTGTCACTTAAAGAATAAAAAATGAATACTTGCTTTGCTTGGATTTTTTTACATGTTAAGTTGAAACTTTGGTGTAAAACATCAAAAATTTTGAAGTAGTTTCTACTCTTTGTCTCAAAATTTTGACTTTTTAACTCAAAATCTCAACATTTTATTTCAAAATCTCAACTTAGTAAAGCAAAAGAAAGAATGTAATAAAAGCAAGTTTTCCTTTTCTTTTCTTTTTTTTTGACTGGCAGAAACAGGCTTCCACCTTATAGTACTTTAGTCAAAACATAATATTTGCCAAAAAAAAAAATCGTTGTTTCATGCAATATGTTCCTTGGTTAAAATAGCACTGCTCAATAGTTTGTGGCGCACTCACAGAAATCAAAACTACTGAATATTTATGAGAAATTAATTTCCTTCTAAATAAGTACATTATGTGACTCTTTCCAACTATTTGTGGTATTTGAAGGTAATTTCATGCGATAACCTCTAAGTGACTCTTCAGCCATTCGGTAGAGGTCAATATTTTAAAAACTAAGACGTTTGTTTAAGATAATAAAGAGATAATTACTCACCCATTGCCATATGAAATACTAAAAAAAAAAATGTTTCTATATTTTATTTTGTTTGTCTTGGTGGGGTAGTTCAAGGGTTAAAGAATCTATGGACCTCACACACTCTCCCCCTGCACAAATAGGGTAAGGGAGGCTAGTGTCTGTCAAAAGACTGTGGTGGCCTATGTAACTGTTCCTGACTCACAGCCATCTGAACGTAACAAGCTTTCTGTAATGTTAGTTACGTTTGATCAGAACTGCAGCATTAAGCACCTATTTCTTTCTGTTTAATCCTGCTTCAACACAATGTCTGTGTCAGAGTTTGAGGAAATGCTCAATGTCAGTCGCCCTTCTCTCATTAGCTGGCGCTCACGCAAGAGAAGGCTAAAGTACTCATGCTAAACTATTAGCCTTGCCATGTGAAGTTCTGGTGCTTTAGTTTAAAACTGAAGGGATGAAAAGGAGATATAACCTCACTTTTTGTCTTCAGATTGACTCACTGAGAGCTGTCAGCTGCTTCATAAACATGCACAGTGTTGGGTAAAGGTGTGTTTGATTTAGACCCCATTTACACGACACCATTTCACAGCAGTTCACCCTGAAACGCATGAAAACGCAATGAAAATAATCGGAGTCTACACAGAAACGCAGAACGCTTAAAACGGTGTAGTACACGTCAGGCCTGAGGATGGCGATATAACTGTAGAAGCCGATACACAACAACAGTATAGAGGCTGAAGAAGAGATGAGCCTGTCATTATATTAAAAACTTCTTCTCTAATTGCAGAAACAGTGCAATAAACACACATTTTGGTAGCAGTCAGTCAGTAGATTAAAATGCAGAAGAAACACAACTGTAGGTCACTGATGTTGTTGGGTTCATGCCTGGCACAGTGCAGGCTTATTGTGCACACGCAGAGCTGAACATGATGTCAGCATTTTCAAGTTTTCCCCGACGTAGTGTTTACACGGAGACAATGAAAAACGGTGTTTGCGAAAAAGTTCCACTCTGGAGTTTGTTTTCAAAAGTTTTCACTTTTTGGTAGGCGAAAGCATAATTTCAACTTTAAACGAGAGGCTGAGACACAACAGTACTTTCGGTTTACACCCAAATACTGTTGTCGTGTAAATGGGGCCTTATTCTCTGTGTTCTCTGCTGTGTTTGTGGAGTAACCACTGTGAAGGGGGGTTGTTTTCTTTAATTTCACAGGTAAACTCTGCACTTTGTATGGTTCAGTATTAGAATAAATAAAATTCAAGTCCTGATATCACTCCTAATTTTAAAGATAATGATGCCAATCCTGTTAGCAAAACATGAAACTCAAACACCACTCTAGTGTCAGAAGTGATAAAAGAAGGAGAAAAATGCTCAGTCTTACTTTCCACATCCTTTTGTGTTGTGATGTTTTGTTTTATTCTTCTGAAAAATGCTTAGTTTTCAATGAAACCACCAGTCATATATAGTCAATGGTCTATAGTTTGGGTCAGGTTGACAGAGATGGTTGGGATGACTCCAGTTAATAGAAGTCCAGTTAAGTTAAGTGGTGTCATGTTAAGTCAAGATGGATTTAGTCTGGTAACTTCAGGTCAGTTTGAGTCAAGTCAATTAGGGACAAGTTAAGTAATGTTTGTGCCAAGTCATTTTGATTCCACAGCAGCGGTCAGGTCATGAAGATTGCAGACTCGTTAAGTCAGGTGGTTGAATTTGGTCAAGTTGAGTCTGATCTGATGAGTCAGTCAAACTCCAGCCTCAGTGGAAGAGTCGATCGTCTCTCAGTCAGAAGTGCAATCCCAGGTCCTGCTGAACACATGCCAAAGTGTCTTTGGGCAATACACCGCTATCACTGTGTGAATGGGTTTAGTTCATATTGATGGTGTATTACAAAGAAGCCTCTGCCCTCAGTGAGTGAATGATGTGAATGGGTGGATGTGGTGTGTTTTGAGTGGTCAGACGATTGGTGACAGCGAAATACAAACATAGGCTGTTTTGGAATTTGTCTACCACACACTACTTTCTAATGCTGTATGTAGTAGGTTCTGCATACTGCATACTATATTTGAATGTAGTATATAGTATGACAGTTCTGTTTGGTCTGTTTTGTAGTTTGCTACACTGGTTTCCAGTTTGAGGAATGTGAGAGTTAAGTTGATGGATTTTTTTTTCTTGACTTTATCATAGTTTATTATTAAGTTATATTAGGGCAACTTAATAAGCATTGAATCAATAAGTTTTCCAGAAAGAGACCTCTAAATTATTGAGAAAAAAGTTAGAATTTGGGGGTTTAAAAAGTCATAAATTTACCATACAGAACAGGATTAAAACACAGACGTCCTCTGCAGTTATTGCATCATCACAGGTCGCAGCGCTTTGAACTGCATTAGTTTTACCAGGAGACCTCTGATCTTTGTAACAACTGCAGAGGACGTCTGTGTTTAAATGTGGATGTTGCAGAAAAATTTATCGTATTTGATTTTTAATATTATACCATATGTTATTGATTGAAAATAATCTAGAGTGGATTGACTTTTTATATTTAGAGATGCTGGAGAAGATGCTTCTGATAAGGCTCCTATGACTTTAAATACATTAATAGGATAATGTTAACATATACAATGCAAGTACCCACTTAAAAGATGTTTTGGTACTTACACTTGAATTGTTCCGCTGCTTCGCACAAACTTTCTCCGGTTTCCGTCATTTTCAATTCAGACCTGCGGCCAGGCGCTTTGCATTGTGGGAAACAATATGCCAGGTAGACTGGTCTGATGCATACTGAGAAATTTTCTTGGATCAGTAGGTCATCCAGGTAGTTTTGGCACACTGCAGCTTTCACATTTGTTCACATACTGCATACTGCATTTCTGGCAAATCAGTACATACTGCTGGTATAGTATGCGAATTCAAAAACAGCCACTGTTGGTAACTGTGTCAGGTAAATTTAAGCCATTTGGATTGTCAGGTTGACTTGGTTTTAGCTGAGTCAGGTCAAGTTAATACAAGTAAATTCATACAAAGTCAAAGTGAGTTTGATCACTGAGTCAAGTTAGATCACAACAAGTTCACCTGGCTTCAGGGGAAGTGGACTAATTTTCACTCTGTATCAAATTATTAACAATTTCTTTTTTTCCCCAAAGTTTTTTTTTTTTTGATTCAACCTTTATTTTGCCAGGTAAATTCCTATCAGGATGCAAAATCTCTTTTGCAAGAAAGTCCTGGACAAGAGTGAGCAGTATGACAATGATGAGTGTGTTGTGTAAGTTGTGGTAACAGTTGTGAGCGCAGAATAATGTTTTGGTTCTCAGAGTTCGAGTCACTGTGTTGGAGCGTTGGCTCCACTAATCAGAGCTCTTCTGTGAGCAGTTAGTGAACTCATGTGTGAGTAACTGGATCAGCACTGACAGAAAATAGCAGCCAAGTATTCTCTGCTGCGGTTACGTAACGCTGCTCATTAACAAGCAGAGGAAGAGGAAGAACACGTGACCTGGAATATTAGAGTCCTGCACCCCAACTGATCTGGGACCAGTCCAATCACAGCCTCAAATACTCACAACATGTGAAGATAAATCAGGTTTGTGTGTTTGTGGTGTTGATGCGGATCATCAGTGGGTTAAAACCAGCTTGGACCAGAGAGGGAGATTAAGACGATCAGAGGAAATCCTGCTGCTAAAAATACAGAAACAACAGAGAGAGAGAGAGAGAGAGAGAATGTGTGTGTGTGTGTGTGTGTGTGTGTGTGTGTGTGTGTGTGTGTGTGTGTGTTGAGTTAAGTCTCTCAGCTCTCACACATTCACTGAGATCACAGCAGCTGATTTATCATTAAATCTCCAGAGGTTTAAACGTTGGCTGGTATTTGATTTTACACCGAGGTGTGATTGGCTCAGTGTCAGCCATCAGCAGCTTTAGAGGCCGACCAAAGTGTTTTTACACCAAAGCTTCATTTTTGGGGTCAGCTGGCGTCACTTTCCCATTTCCTGCAAAAACTGAAATCCTACTTCAGCAGTCTTGAGTAAATCCTTGTTGAAATATCTTTTGACACCTACTGTGAGTCACAGTGACCCCACAAGTCCAGAAACATATTGTACTTCAAGGTACTAAAAGCCAAAAGCAGGACCTAAATTGTCTGAATGAGGAAAAACATCTGCAAACGCCCGAAGAAAGATTTTCTTTGAAATTCTGTTAACTCAAAAACAACAAAAAAAGCAGTCGTTTATCTAACCTTTATTTAAGCAGATAAAACCCATTGAGATCTAGATCTTTTACAAGGGTGACCTGGCCAAGAGGTCAGCAGGTCACATTTCCGTTCTAACATACAAGCACTGGTGGAAAGAGTTCTGAAAATCTGTACTCAGGTACAAGGACTGTTACATTGCTAAAATATTACTCAATCACAAGTAAAAGTACAGAGTATTTGTCTAAAAACTACTCAGATTATTAGTTACTTTTAAATGGTGATGTCACTGTCACCTCTCCAGATAGGGCTCTGAATTTAGTGTTTTGCTTTACCAATTGTTAAAATGCTTAACAATCAATAATTATTAATAACTGATCAGATAGAAAACAAGTGTTTTTAGCTCATTTTGATTGGGTTTTTTTGTTTTTCTTTTTCTCATTTTAAGTTTTTATTTCCTTATTCAGCAAAGGTCTCAGGCAGACAAAAAAAAAACAAAATTAGATGAGGTGCAGTTGCTGCCACAACTATTGATAGAATATCCATGAATACATTTTTAACTGGTTAAATTCTTAACACAAAATCAATTCGTGATCAGTCATAAACATTCATTAACATTTTTTTTGTTTTGTTTTGTTTTTCATCCATATGTCCTGGTTTCCATTGGCCTGTTTGCTATGAAATCACTTCACTGGCTACAAAAATGCAGATAAAATGACTAGATATTAATGAAAATTGTACTCGGTACTCAACTATGATTTTAAAAGTAACTAAGCAGATTACATGGCATAATGATTACATACGTACAAGAAAAAGTAAAGCCTTGAAAATCTACTCATTAAAGTACAAGTACCCTAAAAACTACTTAATTACAGTAATCTAAGTATTTGTAGTTAATTACTTCCACCCCTGCATACAAGCGTTAACGATACAACAGATATTGAATCGAGGCGTATTTGTATGTGTTTGCTTATGATAAACATTTATGTCTACAGGGTGACCGAGCCAAATTCAAGATAAAATGCTTCATGATTTATTAAACACTAAATCTAAAATCAAATGTCAATTTTCTTCTCTTAAGTATAAGTTAGATGTGCTTTAATTTTATGTGGGTACATTTTATCCCACATAGAGGCGTTCATAAATGTCATTAGTACTTTCCTTTGCTACCCAAAATGAGTTCTGATTGTATGAAGTATCTGAAGTGTCACATGCAAGTTAAACTTGAAAAGGAGCCGCACAATTTAACTGGCAATCTCAATCTCTTGAGAGATAAAATATGTGCCTGTTCTTTTCTGCAAGTTGGCTTGGAGGGAAGTTAATTTCCAGCTAACGTTAATTGTTCTTTTTTTTTCTTCTGTTGATAGAGTAGAAAAACCAAGTGATTCTGGGGGGGGTCATTTTTGAATGCGTGTCAGCTTTTGGTCAACATCTTTACTTTTATGATGCTTTTGCCTTGAGAGCAGTTATACTCAAGAGCTATCACAGTAAAACAAAGATGAACTCAAGCAGCACAAATGCTCCTCAGTTATGATCAAAGCTAAAGAAAAAGTTCAGACAAACATGAAATGATAAAAATATGAAAAACTTACCCATATTGACACTAATATCCCAGAAGCAAGTGCATCTTTAAAACATAAACACAGTTAAAGTGACTTGTGCAAGACAGAGCATGATAGAAATAGAAATAGAAATAGAAATAGAAAGTTTTATTGTCATCATACACAGTGTACACACATACACAATGTAAAACAAAATTAGAAAGACAACTCTGGTGGTGCAATACCTGAAAGTAAGGTATAAAAATAATAAAATAAAATAAAATACAGTAAGTTAAAAAAAATATTTACAAGGGAGCATTAAGAAGAATGTACAAGTGTGCAACAGTGTGTAACTTGGTTTCAGTCTGATGTTCAGGTTTCCTGGCGTGCTCTGGAAGAGCAGAAGTTAGCCCCATATTCTTCTTTTAACTTTTTGCATTCTAATATTTTCTGCTATACAAGCCTGGTACTCTCTCCTAACCAGCCTTCGTGAGTTTAAGATTTAACATATCAATAGAGACTGCAATACTGGATCCAGGGAATGGGGTGGTTCTATTTTGTGTTGTGTGTGTGTTTTTTCTTTTTAAATTCTATTTTACTTTATTTATTTGCTTATTTACTTTTTGTTATTTGATATTATGTTCATGTTTTAACGTGTGTGTCAGTACATGTAGGCAACTGAACATAATTATGTATGTTTGGTGCTATATATGTCTATGCTTATATATATATATATATATATATATATATATATACACACATTTTTTTAACACCTATATTTTACCTTTTTTTTTTTTGTCATTGCTCTAACTTCTTATTTTACTACAATTATATACTTGTATACTTGCTTTTTGAAGTTATGTGAATTTATATTTGTAAAATCTGCACTATATCTTTGTACTGAGCATACACACTTATAATTGTGTTCAAAAAAGAATAAAATGAAAAATTTGATCCAAAAAAAAAAAAAGTGTGTAACAGTGCAGTAGAGGGCATGGTAGCAGCCAAAATGGAGGTAGATACAATTGCACAGATAGATGCTATTACATAGATAATATTGCACAGTGACATGGCTGAAACACTTCAACATTATCTTTATGAGCTATTGAGTGTTCAGTATTCTGATTGCACTGGGATAAAAAGTGTTTGTAAATCTAGAGGTGCGGGCTTTGATTGGACAAGATGGGATGTCCCTTCAATACAGAGTCAATGTACTTTACATTGCTTTCAGTGCTGAAAGATGTGAAGAGATGTATCAGAGAACAAAGTGTGTTTGCGTGCAGCATATTTATCCTCCTGTTAGGTTGCCATGTTCCTCCTCAGAGCAGGTGTCAGAGCTATAATGTTACTTTCTGACCAGCAGAGGTCAGACTGTCCTCAGGTCAGTTTTTATTCTGCGGCCTGTAATGGTTCAGACTTGGACTGATTCCAAACTGGCTCACATTCCCCCTGAAGCTGACAGAGCTGACCTGACCTCATCTGTGAGACCAGAGGCTGCCTGTTCGGTTAAACGTATGGAATAAGCTTTCATTTTCTATTGGTTGAGTTTATCTGGATCACTTACCAGCACAAACTGAGGCTTTTGTGTTTGGATCAACTGTTAGAAGAACTCTTGATCAAATATCCCCCTTTACATCCTGTTTCTCTGTGAATTTCAGATTGTTTATTTAAAGGTCCTTGCAGGTGTTATTCACTGCTTCCTTTCATCTGCTCTTTTTTCTGTGATAAAAAGTTGTATCAGCCGTTTCTCATAGTCTTGACCTTTTTATCTTGTTACCTTGAGATAACAGCTGTTTTTCCTGTGATAACGACTGAACCACGGTGACATCAGACGATCATAATTCACGCCGCAGACATGAAGCAGTGCATTTTATCTACTTATTTTACAACAGAATGGGTCATTTCCAGCTGTTTTCTAGAGATCTCTTTGACTTTATCTTGTCGTCTTAAGATGATGACACATGATTTCCTGTATGACTATTTAAGTTGCTTCTTTTTTTAAGGTCTCAACTTATTATCCCCTTATCAAAAACAAAAACACCATTTTTCACATTAAAATAAGAATTTTCAGTTATTTTCAAAAGGCCTTAGCTTATGATCTTAAGATAAACTTGCCTTGTTTAATAACAACAAGAAAGTTTCATTTTTATCTGGAGATCTTGACTAAATAGATAAATAAATCTTGTGATCTCCAGACAAAAAAAGCATTTTTTTTTCAGCTGTTTTCTCAAGATCCCAAGTTTATCTTTATCTTCTCCTCAGTGACTCCCTCTGCCTCAGCAAGTTTTTTTTTTTTAGCTTCAACAGGTTTGTTTAGTCTTGTTTTATCAGTATGATCTCCCAACAATATGGAAATGTAGAATTCTTTCAATAACACACAGATGTCTGCAGCCAAGACATGAGTGCACTTTTTCTATTGACACTCCAACTAGTGATGTGTCGTTCTTGGATGATTCGTTCAAAATGACTGAATCATCTGGGTGAACGAAGCAAACTGAATCACTTACTTAAAAAGATTCATTTATGGACTGAAGTTGCACTCCTGTCTCTGTCTTTCTAAATCGTTAGTCGCCCAAGCTCCCACCCCCACCCCACCCCCACCCAATTATGCAATTATGTCAATGATAGTAATGACTCAACAAACACTCTCTCCCCCTTTCCTACCCCTAACCACTGTCCCTCTCTATCAAATTAAAGGCATGAAAAGTCCCAACAATTTCTTCAAAATAATGATAAAGAAAAAAAGTCTCCCTCTTTTCACCGACATAGTCAGTCTACTCTACCTGCACCCTTTCCTGTTCTGAATTGCAACATTTACAGTGCATGTTATTTAAAAGTGCCTTTCAAAAAACCCAAGAGCACTTCACAGGGGAATTAAAGGTATAAAAAGATGCACAACAAAGTGAATAAAACAACCGGCAAAGTTGCACAAAGATTGAATATGGACAAGTGAGATTAGAGGGAGAAAGCAGCTTTAAATAAATGGGTTTTGGGGTTTGATTTGTAGAGAGTCACTCTTCCTGACGTGTGGTGGGAGTGAGTTCCAGAGCTGGGGAGCAGCATTATACGTTATAGTGAACTCATGTGTGAGTAACTATGAGAAATAACCTTTTTTTTCAGTCACTACTTCTTTCATAACCTACTGTTATGAAAGGTGCTGTCATTGAAATGGTGGAAAATTACAAACACCTGGGTGTGGTTCTCGATAATAAACTGTGTTTTGAACCTCATGCTGATTTTACTTCCAGAGAGGTTCAGCAAAGATAATTCTTTCTGAGAAATGAGAACCTTCCATGTGTCTTCTGAGATGTTGACTCCCTTCTACAGAAGTTTTATTGAATCTGTCCTTACCTTTTGTATCGTTGCTTGGTTTGGAAACCTGAACTTTTCCAGTAGGAACCGTCTCGGAATCTTGGTCTAAATCAATGACTGTATATAGAATGGACAGCGTGCTTCCGCCTGTCACCGTTTTACGATTTTGAAGCCAAAAAACCCCGTTTCTCTAGCCGCCATTGTGCAGCCAGAGTCTGCGCAGTAGAGAATTTCTGGTGGAGCCAAGTAAAAAAGAGAAATAAAAATATTTATTTCTTCTTCTTCAGAAGGTTTAGTCTCCTTTTGGCTCTTTCCCGAAGTTTCTTATATCCCCGGTAAAAACTACTCACGAACGGCAGCTGTCAACTATCGTAAAACGAAACTTATATCACGGTTTTTAACGTCCAATAACTAATGAGAAACTAACTTCTCAGAAAAAAAAACACCTGAACACCATGCAGCCAGATGACATCATCAAAGTACCCTAGCGTAAAGATGAGAGAAACGTTTCTACGAGGTATCGTAATTTTTTAAAGTTTTCCCGGCTCATATCTGGAATACATGGGGAGGCGGGGCTTATGACCTATACTGCAGCCAGACACCAGGGGGCGGGGCTTATGACCTATACTGCAGCCAGACACCAGGGGGTGGGGCATCTGCTGGAGGCTTCAGTTTGAGCCGAACGTTGTTACGTCCACTCATTATACAGTCTATGGTTTTGAACCTCATGCTGATTTTACTTCCAGAAACGTTCAGCAAAGATTATTCTTTCTGAGGAAAATGAGAACCTTCCATGTGTCTTCTGAGATGATGACTCTCTTCTACAGAAGTTTTATTGAATCTGTCCTTACCTTTTGTACCGTTGCTTGGTTTGGAAACCTGAACTTGTCCAGTAGGAACGGTCTCTTGGTCAATACAGCTGGAAAAATCTCTGGAACCCTGCAGGCGGGGCTGATTTCTATCTATAACAGACAGGTCTTGAGGAAAGCTCATGTCATTTTAGATTGTTGTAATCATCCGCTTAAAATCGAGTTTGAGCTTTTGCCCTCTGGCCGTCGTTTTAGGGTTCCTAAGTGGAGGATTAAAAGATTTCAGAGCTCTTTTATCCCCAGTGCAATTCATTTACTTAATGGCAATTAGCTTGTTGGTTGCTTATGTTTCTCTTGCACTACTATCATTGTTGCCCTACATGCACTTTCACACTTCGCACTTTTTTGCATTAACTTGCATGTTACTTTCCATTTTTTGGTTTGAGCTCGGGTCTAAACATGTCATTGCCTTTATATGTGTATGGTGTCTTATTGTCATTGTCTCTTGTTCTTTGTGTGTTCCGGCTGCAGCACTAATCTCCCTTGACAGGACAATAAAGTAATTCTGATTCTGATTCAGATGAACTTTATATTCACAGTGAAATATTCTGCAAATATCAGGAGTCAACTTACCACCTATCATTCTCTTCATTCAAAACTACAGTTTGCCAATCACAACAACTAGTCATCATGCATGGTCATGCTATTCTCCATGGAATAAATGGTGCCACAATCGTGTGCTGGTGCGACCAGCTGAGAAGGTTGGTTTGTGTATGGAAACAGGGGTCCGAGACTATTTTGCAAATATTGCGTCAATTTGTTTTTGTTTTCAAGTTGGGCCAATGTAGATCAAATTACCTGAATGTGTTTTCTTCAGACCTCACTTTTTGTTTCTTATCCTGCAGATTTAATGGCTCTTTTTTGTTGTGTTGTGGAACTGGGTCAAATTTCCTCATTATCAAGTCAATGTCAATATCAGCTTTATTTATGTAGCACATTTTTAAAAAAGCCGGCAGCCAACCAGCCACAAAAAATACTTATTTTTTCATTAACACAAGTGTTTTACATTTTTCCATATCTTGACCATAGACTGTATAATGAGTGGACGTAACGACGTTCGGCTCAAACTGAAGCCTCCAGCAGATGCCCCGCCCCCTGGTGTCTGGCTGCAGTATAGGTCATAAGCCCCACCTCCCCATGTATTCCAGATATGAGCCGGGAAAACTTTAAAAAATTACGATACCTCGTAGAAACGTTTCTCTCATCCTTACGCTAAGGTAGTATGACGATGTCATCTGGCTGCATGGTGTTCGGGTGTTTTTTTTCCTGAGAAGTTAGTTTCTCATTAGTTATTGGACGTTAAAAACCGCGATATAAGTTTCGTTTTATGATAGTTGACAGCTGCGGTTCGTGAGTAGTTTTTATCAGGGATATAAGAAACTTCGGGAAAGAGCCAAAAGGAGACTAAACCTTCTGAAGAAGAAGAAATAAATATTTTTATTTCTCTTTTTTACTTGGCTCCACCGGAAATTCTCTACTGCGCAGACTCTGGCTGCACAATGGCGGCAAGAGAAACAGGGTTTTTTGGCTTCAAAAACGTAGAACGGTGACAGGACGAAGCACGCTGTCCATTCTATATACAGTCATTGATCTTGACTCATCTATTTTCCAATCTGATGATAAAAAAGCTTCTTTTTTTTTCCACTGAAACACATTCTTACTCGTGAGGTAACAACTTTTTTCTTTCTTTCTGAAAGAAAACCCCCATTACTCAATAAGAGTGAGTTTGTTTCAGTTTGTTTTCTCAGGCTCTTGATGGAAATATTTCATTATCTTGATATCAAAACACTTGTTTTCTCCAAAAGGAAGATAATAATGAGGTATCATAATTCAGCTTTTGATCTTATTTATCTCTCTACTTCAAGGTAACAACACTAGTTTCTTCATGATTGATGGATAATCTCCAGTTGCTTGTTTGACATCTTGACTTATTTGTTTATCCCTGGAAACAAAGATGACGTTCACATGACCACAGAATCAAATTAAGTTATTATCTGGAGATAATACAGCCTGATTATGTGATGACCGGAAGCTTCCCCAGCATCTTTCATAACATATCAAAAGACTGGCCTCTGTGATAGATCAGACCACCCCATAATATGCTTACTCTGAAAGAAAAATTCACTCTTGGTTTAGAGAAAAGAGTCTGAGATTTACAGAAGAAAACCTCGTCATCAAGATGACAAGACGAATAAGTGGAGAGTCTTGAGACCATAAAAAGGAGAAGAGTGAGTAAATAAAAAGAATGGAGACTTGTCAGCGTCACTGTTGAATCAGTCTTTTCCTCATCATGATTGCATTTTGGTTTACAAAGTTGGCATCAGTCTGAAAATCTAAATCTGGTCGTTGAGATGTTTTCAACATCTCTGTGAGCAGAAAAACATCATTAAAGCTCTTCTGAGATCAGCCTCCATCCAGCAGTAAACAACATTCATGTCACCTCCAGAAACCCCCTCCCCGATCCTTCAGGGACTGTTTGGGGGGGTCTGTAAGACAGTAAGGGCCTTGTCACCATGCTGAAGCCTGATGAAGTCTCTCCTAGCAACCAACACAAAGTCCATTCAGTCAGAGAGGAGGCTTTCCAGCTGACCTGGAGCCTGAAAGGAGACGAGCGGCTGAGAAACACCCGGAGGGGGGTGGATGGAGGGGGAAAGGGGGGGGGAAGATGGCAGAGTGAAGAGAGGGGTAGTTTTTGGATTGGAGGGTGAAAACACTTGAAGTAAAGGTTTTTAAAGGAACAGCTGACGTGAGCTGTGTTTGGAGCTTTAATGGTTCATGTTGTCATTGATAAAAAATGAACTTCAGAGATTCGTCGATGGGACTTTCCTGATGATGGTGGGTGTAACTGTTTACTGTCTCACCTCCAGTGTTAATTTAACGGCAAATTTTAATTCAGTCTTAGTCTTAGGAAAAACACACAATTGAAACCTGAAACCTTTTAGTCTAAGTCTAGTTTTAGTCAACTAAACATCATCAGAGTTTTAGTCTTAGTCTAGTTTTAAAACTTAAAGTCTTAGTCTAGTTTTAGTTGGGTCTTAAAATTTTTTGTCTAAGTCTAGTTTTAATTCACTCAATATTTTTAGAGTTTTAGTCTTAGTCTAGTCTCAATTATTATTAGATTTTAGTCAACTCAATGTTTCTCAAGTATTTCTGGTAATTGGAAACATCCATTTGTCTGTTATGAAATGGTATTAAAGTTTGAATTTCCAATACAGGCACAGATTCAACCGTTGTAATGCAAAACTTGTATTTTGTTTCATTCAAAATGTCAAAAAATGACAATGGCCTTACTTCAAAGGATAGTGTCAAATAAACTGAGTATAAAGCCTGCTCTTCCTGAAAAAAAAAAATACAGAGAAGAAGAAACGCTCTCTACCTGAATATGCAATGCATATGGCTTTCCATCAAAATGAAGTCCTATATTTTTGTAAAAGATAACCACGTAGCTCTTAATTTGTTGTCTTCAACTGTCTGTACAAAATCAAAACCATTAGAAAAGAAAAAATAAAGTGCAATTCTCTTAAAGAGAATTCACATGGTGTAGATGGTCTTCTTGTTCTTGTTGACATGTGTGAAGTGTGACCAGATTTCACTCCTTCGTTTTCGCCCCAGACCAAACGCTAACATTTGTATTATTCATGAGCAATGTCTTCCCACTCGTACAGTTTGCACCACTTACCCCTAAGCCAGGTGAGCTGAAAGCCTCCCCTCTAAAGAGTCGCCCTGATTGGATAGCTCCCACAACTCGTCTCACAAAAAGTTTAGTTCTGATTGGATCTCTTCTCCATTCCTCCCTCCCTGACATTTTCGTCTCACTTTTGTTCGTCGACTGAAGCGCCAGTTATATTTAGTCCCAGTCTTCGTCATCAAGTCTAACTTTTTATTTAGTTTTAACATAGTTTTTGTCTGTGAAAAAGGTTTGTTGATGAATAATTTTCATCATAGTCTTTGTCAACGAAATTAACACTGCTCATCTCCTACTAGTTTAACAGTTTTCTGCATATAACTCAACTGGTAAATATGGATTAAAAAGCAAAAGATAAATGTATCCAGTTCTACTAAGTGTCTGTAGTAAAAACCAGAAAGTCTGTCCCTGAGGAGTAGAGTTGTTTCGATACCAGTATCAAAAATGGCTGTTGAAAATGCTGGTATGGTATCAGGGACTACTGAAGTCCAGGCACTGATCTGATACCATGTTATTTGTTGAATTAGAAATCCAACATTTCGCTCCGTTAAAGTCTGGCACACTTCATCTTCTATCTCGAAAATGTTCATTTTGTCTCAACGTGTATAACAGAATGACAGCCAAACAGTCAGTAAGGTAGGACTTGACATCCGAGTCAAATATGTCTACCAAAAAGAAACTTCTGATATCCACTTCTTAAGCGCAATAATTACCTATAATTATGCCAGTGCACTGTGCAATATCCATAATTTATCATTTATTTATGTCAGAACTTGTGCATTATTCCATACCGATCTCACACTTTTAAGTAGATTGTAAATACTTACTGTTCTATCCTATATTTTATTTTATTTTATTTTATTTTATTTTTATGATTGGATTTCAATTTTTGGGTAAGACACTATACTATATATAGTATACTTGAACTTTCTTATATTTCTAACACTTTCTAAATGGGAGTGACTGTATACTAAAAAAGTATTCTGATTCTGATTCTGATTCTAATTCTTTGCCACTCTTAGAACAGTGCGACCTGCAGCCTGCAGGACACAGACACAACAGACACACCTTTAGACGCAAGACTTGGAGCTAAGCTAACTATCACAATCATGTTGTGGTGTGGCAATATTTCACGCTAGATACCCCTGTAGTGTTATATATAAATAAATATTAAAATACATGGCTTTAATTTCCTGTATCTATTCATGTTTTACAAAGGGTTAAACTTGAGCCAGGCCCTTACCACAATGATAATCATATCGCAGTCATGCAGGCACAGCTTAACATTTTTTTAGAACATACTGGTACTGGATCAGTACTCAGTATTGGCGGATACCCACAGTAGAAGTATCAGAATTAGTATCAGGAGGAAAGAAATGGTATCGAAACATCTCTACTGAAGAGTCTGTCCCTCTGTGGACTTGACATACTTGAGGGCGACACCAGGCTTCACCTAAAAGGTAATGACTGTTTTATTTAGCTGAATGGGTGTAACATCAATCCCACAGATTCATCAGATTCAAATGTTCCTGAATGACTTCTGCTCTACGTCTGTCTCTTGGAACTTACTGTCATCCTAGGAACTCCTTTCTGAGATTGTTCAGGACTACAAACCCATTCACTTTGCTAAATTTGGCTCAGCTGACTCAAACTGAGCTGACACAGACCTGCTTAACACAACCTGGCTGGAATCTACCCAACCTGACTTGACCCAACTAATCTGGACTTGACTCAGTTCAACATGATCAAAGGGCACCGTCTGCCAAGGCTGGTCTGTCCTTAAACATGTGAAACCAGCTGAACCTGGATGATTTGAGTCAAACTGACACGTAGATCTCACCTTACATCATAAATCTCTGACTCGACTCATCTGGACTGAGATGAATCCATACAAACCTGAAAGACTGGACACATGTTCAGATGAAGAACTTCAACAGGGGCTTAAATCATTCAGCGTGACTCAACTCCATCTTCAATCACTCAGCTGGACATAACCAGACTTGATTTAAACTGACGTGATTTGATCTTCCTGGACTGGAGCTTGTACTAAAACCCAAACAGGACTAACAGGATTGAACTCATGAACAGCAGGATTCAACTCAATGTGACCTGATATGATTTGACTCTGCATATTTTGACTTAAATAAGTTGAGAACTGATTTAATGCGACATGACGCTTAACGCATGAGGCTTAACTCGACTTGGCATTAACTCAACTTGATGTGATCTGCTGTGACATGAACTGAGTTAGTGAAAATGAACTGGCTGCAGCGTAGTTTGACCTGACATGACTGAATTCAGCCAGGTCTCAAACAAGACCAAAGTCCTTGGTGTGTTTAGTTTGGTGGTGGCTTTGTATCTTTTTTCCACAGAGGAGTATCAGGGTCACTCAAAGATTTACAAGAATAAAACTGTAACATTACGGGTAATGTTCCTACACTATCCACTGTCCTCTCTTCCCTATCCAAATAAAGGCACAAAAGTCAAAAAATTAATGAATCTTATTTTATATGAGATAAAAAGTAATTACAAGTGTTAAGTAGGGCTGAACGATTTATCGTTTTCTGATCGAAATCGCAATTTCAAACATTGTGATCATGTGATCTTGATTTTTTATTTTTGCTCCTGACTGACCCAGGATCTGTTGTGTCTGCTGTTTCACACACACGTGTCTTGAGTGTAAGTCTGTTGGGAAAATCCTTTTTTCCCTGGGATTGTTGAATTTCGTTTTAAATTCTTTTTGTATTTTATTTCATTAACGTGACACAATTAAGAATATTTTGCACGACATCATTTTTAAAAGTTAAGAGTCAAAGATAGCTCTTTTTGTTCTTCCGTTTTTATAAGTAAAAATACAATTTAAAAAGTCCAGTTTAATAAAGCAGGATTAGGTGTTAGAATCTGGATTTTGAGAAAAGTTAGAATTCAACTATTTATCTAAAAATCTTCTTTTAAATGTTTTTTTTTTGCCCTTTATCCTAAAATTTTGTATTTATTTCATATAATTTTGACTTAAATCTTAGAGTTTTGACTTTTTATATCAAAATTTCAACTTTTTATCTCAAACACTGCCTTTATTCCAAAACGTAGACATTTTATCTTAGGCTTTTGTCATCTTGAAGTTTTGACCTTCGATGAAGAAGTTTTGACTTTTTCACATAATGTTAAATTGATTTCTTAAACCCTGGAAGTTATTGACTTTTTGTCTCAGAATTTTGTCTTTATTTCTCAAAATTTCTACTTTTCATATTAAAATATTGACCTTTTATCTCAAAGTCGGAAACAAATTCTTACCTTCAGTTTTCATTCTTCCATTAGAGTAAAAGCTTTTGATGTTTCAATGGTTTGATGTAATTTTCTGTTGAGTGCGTAAATGTAACTGTAAATTGTGAAAATTTCACCAAGTTTGATTCAAAGAAAATTGTAAATTGAATTGAAATTGTTATATCTGCCAGAAAAATCGCAATTAGATCTTGTTCTAAAACCGTACAGCCCTGGTGTTAAGTATGGTGTTAACTTACCATTATTTAGTTAACAAGTCTTTTAATTTTACTTATTAAATTATTTACATTTGCGCTTTCTACTGGAGTAATGTAGTTTTTGGCCTGCTTGTTGATTTGAGAGGGTTGTTGTGTTTTGTTTTTGTTTTTCTTAGTTTTGGTATTGTTTGTTAATTTAATTCTCCTATTTGTTTTTCGGTGGGGTAGGGGTGTGTGTGTGTGTGTGTGGGGGGGGGGGGGGGGGGGGGNTTGAACTGAAAATGGTTGACTATTTATTTTGAACTTAAAATGCTTTTTTTAAAGTAATTACAAGTAAACAAAATTGATTTTACATTAAGAAAATTGAATGATACAATATCTAAGTTTTAATATTACAGGAACAGAAATGATATTGTCCCAAGCTTAAAACTGAAAAGTCAAAAGATTGAAGTTGTAATGTTACTGAATTTAAGTCATGACGGTATTTGAATGAAATCATAACCATACAAAATATAAGACAGTAACTAAAAAGATAAAAGTTGGTATGTTACAAGAATAAAATTGTTGTATTATAAGATTAAATTCAGAAGATACAAGAATAAGTTGTTACGTTACAAGAGCAACATGGTACTGTTATGAAAATTAAAAAGTAATGATACAAGAATTTCACTGGAATTTCAAGAGATTGAAGTTGCCATGAAGCAAAATTAAAGGTATGATTTTATATGAATAGATCATGATACAAGACTTTAGACGTCATATATTATTATACAATTTATAATCATAAATTGACGTACAGTGGTGAGCAGATTTTGTGAGGGTTCAGTGTCTTGCTCAAGGACACCTTGGCATGTGACTGAGGCAGCTGGTATCAAACCTGCAACCCTCCAATTACAAGTTCATGACTGCCACTGAGCCACAGCCTTACAAGACTTAACGTTTCAAAGAAAAAGAATATAGTCATCTTATTAAGAGTTTAAAATTGTATTATTATGAGAATAAAGTCAAGTCATAGCACTTGCAGGAATTGGCCAATCAGGATGGAGTATTTGAGAGAAACAGGTAATAAGGGCCTGGTCACACTGGCTGTTCATCCCATGCCCAAGTAAGTTTCAATGAGAAAATTCCGGTTTGTTTGGCCAATGTGCTCAGGCACTGTACACTCCTTTAGCTTTAGCACATTTCAGAGGGGTGTGCTTCAGCTCTGTAAGCTTCATGCACCAGCACAAAGCAGTCAGACACATTAAGGACATGACATATGATCCATGACATGTTGTCACTGCAACCACTTCCTCTTGTCAATCATTTTGAAACAATGGTGAGGGAGTAAGAGGTCTGTGTCAGACCAGATTGACCCAAGAAAAGCCAAAAAAGTGACCAAAGTGGTAGTGATCGAGAGCCACATCAGCCTGTGAAGAAAAATGGTGAACATTGAAGAATAGGCTACCTCTCTTTTTTCTTTCTGTTTAATATTTTGAGGCATTATTTCTATTTTTACGCAATTGATAATTGGGAGGTTATCTTGAAGAATGGTTCTCTACTTCACTTTTCCTAACTAAGGTGTAGGTGTCAGACTTAAGAGAGATGATCATTTTTTGTTTTGTTAAATATCTAAATACTTGTGTTCCTACAGAACTTGAGTCAAATTGAAAATTTTTCATGTGCGAGCTGGAAGTGAGTCCTTTTTTCAGAGAAACAGAATATGGTCACCCTACCTAAAGTCATGATTGTGGCTGTTTTTCCCTAAAAAAACAAACCACACACTTTGATCATGAATGTAGGCCTGCTGAAAATCCCTGTTTTTCATGACATTCCTCCATGAGCTGTTTCAGTGTCGGCATTTGAATATGTAAATGAGGCCAAGCTCTCCCCGCCTCTTTCAGGAAGTGCTTATGTTTCTCATGTGTTTCTTGGACTGGATATAACTGAAAGGCAAAATCTTATGGACTGAAACATGTACAATAAATGAATCTTGAAAATGAAATGAATCTTGCTGACTTGACTGAGAGAGCAACTCTCATGCCACGCTCTATCTACTGACGTTTGTGTGGAAAAACAAGGGCAAAGTCGATCGTGTCTCTCATATGAGCAAAACAGCATGATCCATATAGAGTCTCCCTTCATGAATGTCCATCTCTGTAGAGCTGACAGACTGAGCACATTATGATAATGTCAGCAGCAAAATAGAAGGTGAACTAAGACAGAATTAAAGTAAGATCACGGCTCTTTCGTTACTTCACAGGTGTTCCCCTTGTGTAGATTAAAAGACTTAAATATCCGTGTTGAATTTCTGAGACAATGTAACAGTGATGGTGAACAATCAAAGCAGTTTTATCTGCACGATTAAGTCCAAGATTCAAATGAATCTCAGCTGAGTCTTAACTCCTGAAGTGTCATTTTTATGACAAGAACACAGAAGACTGGCTGATTTCTGCTGTGCAGCTGATATCTAGTGCACATGAGGAGGTTTTGTCTGTATTTGATATTGACTGTGTAGTTCCTCAGAGGAAGCTACAGGGGGAGGAGGCGGAGCAACTGGCAGACGTGGTTGCGTCACTTTGTTCCAGCGTGTATGTCTCAAGTGGTGACGTCAAAACCAGCTTGATTTCCAAACAGCTGCTTAAGGAGAGATTTTCAGAAAAAGGAGCAAATGAAGAGAGGAGAAGATGGATTTTTTCAATATCAAGGGATGTTGAATACATGCCCGGGACCCATATTTTCATTAGTAGCCCATATAAAAGTGGGTTTTGTGTAATAGGGCCGCTTTAAACTGGCTTAGTTACATTGTAAGTTGCATTGTTGTGTAAGTGCCACAGACCACACATCCTAACTTGCAGAGTGTTGTTATATGGACAATTTTGCAGTTCACAGTGAGTACTCTATAGGTTTTGACTTTTCTTCTCTCTTTCTTATTTTCAGAAGGCGTACAGCATCGACCACGAGCCTCCTACAAAGCAGCAGTACGTGAAAAATGGAAAGCACCCAAACAGCAAAGGTTAGTTTGTCCCTCTCAGGTTACTGTCCGACTTAGGGAACAATGGTGCACTCTGGGAGGGGAGTCTGACCTGTGAGTGTTCCTGACTGCTCTCTCACTGTGTGTCTCAGACTGTAATGAGTCTGTTATTGAAGCACTGAGCCACCAGCTGTTTCCTGACTGGTGTTATAGAGGTTTGTTCTACCACAGCACAAGGATATTTTTAATCAGCAGATTCATTTAGAAAACACACACATATGACATAATTTTACTCTTCCTCTTTCATGTTTTCTGCTTATGTTCAGACAAATACACTGTACAATTTCAGTTCATTGGTGGCGATGGTGCAAAGGGTGAAGATACTTTTCAAGATGAACAAATGGATTTAAAAGTGTAGGTTAAATTGAACTTCATACTTTCTTTCAGTTGCACATCTTTGTCAAATTTTAATAATGACACTGGTACATTGGAAGTGATTTGCCTTCTGCTTCCAGTTTAAAAACTACTCATGAATATGCAAATGTTGCAGAGTGGCTCATCTGGTGTTCCCTGGCTGTCATCTTTTCTGATCTTTTTTGTCGTCTAATTAGACGCTACTACTACCTAGGGCTGAACAATTTATCATTTTCTGATTGAAATCGCAATTTCAGATATCATGATCATGCGATCTTCAAAGCTGCAATTTTTTTTTGCTCCTGACTGACCTAGAATCTGTTGTCACTTGTTTTACACACACGTCCTGTAAGTGTAAGACCATTTGGAAAGATCCTTTTCTCCTTGAGTTTGTTGAATAGACATAGAAAGAATAAAATTTTATGGTCAGAAATTCCACTATTCATCTAAAAAGCTTATTTTTCTCTCAAAATTTTGCCTTTTATTTAATAATGTTGTCTGTATTTCTCATTATTTTGACTTAGAATTGATCAAAATTTCTATTTTTAATTTCAAATATTGCCTTCACTTCAAAATGTTGACGTTTTATCTGAAAATTCCGACTTTTTATCATATTTGTCTTCATCTCAAAATTTTGACCATAAAATTAAAAGTTTAGCCTTTTTTTTTTTTAAATATTAAATTGATTTCTTAAAATTTGGACTCCTATCTCGAAATTTTGTCTTTACTTCTCAGAATTTTGTCTTTACTTCTCAAAATTTCCACTTTTCATCTCAAAATATTGACTTTTTATTTGAGAGTTAGAAACAATTCTTACCTTCAGTTTTCATTCTTACATTAGAGGTAAAGCTTTAGATGGTTTGATGTAATTTTCTGTCAAGTTCCTAAATGTTTCTGTACATTGTGAAAACTTCACTGAGGCTTGATTTGAAGAAAATCGTGAATTGAATTGAAATCACAACATCTGCCAGAAAAATCACAATTAGATATGATTTCTAAAATTGTTCAGCCCTACTGCTACCTCATTACTTTTGTTGACGCTCTGTGGAATTTGCCAAGTGAGAAAATAGTTTCGTTTAAAGATACCTCAAATAATTAACCAAATCCAGGAATCTGACTTTTTGTTTCTGAGAATCACATCAACTAAGCGACTGAGAGATTCTATAATTAAGGGAACATTTCACGTCCATGGGATAAACTTATCTATTTTACAAAATATTGATTCCAAGCAATGACCAATTTTACATTAAGTCATTTGGGCGATATTTTACTTTCATTCAACACAGAAAATTAACACCTTCCATCATTTATTTAGCAAAAAATGCAAATTGTGTATTTGAATTTGCAGTTTTGGGGCTGTCTGATTTCTTAAATGTCAAGTTTGCCCTTTAAAATTAACACTAGAATACCTGTTTTTATTATTTTATTATTATTATTTCAGCATTATTTGTTCAAAGTAATCAATGAAATATCACAAAGCTGTTTGAAAAACTATTTAAATATTGAATCCCCATAAAATTATTTACTTTGTATGTGTCTGAGAAAACAGCATCAACTGTGTTACCCAATGAAAAAATAAATAAATAAATAAATAAATAAATAAATCAGCAACAGTTTGTTTTAAAGTCACATGACTCAAACCATATGAGGTCACAGCCTTTTTGGTAGGAACCTTGGAGAAAGTTTGATATTTTTCAACTTCTTCTCATCAATACTTCAGCTAAATGTTCGTCTGTAGATGTTAAAATGACCAAAATGTAAAGAACATACACAGAAATATGAGCTGATGGAGGTCAGTTGGTGACAAATATAAAGTGTGTAATCAGCACAAGGGACAAAAATGGAGAAAATGTCAACCGTGTTATCCATCAACTGTGTTACTGTCTGTTTTTGTGCCATAATTCTCTTTAATGTTGAACTTAACTGTGATTTAAATGATGAGGGACATTTCTTTAGAGCTGACTCTAATGCAAAAGTGTTGAGTTACTCTGAACTCAATGTAATATGAATTTATATCGATAAAATAGTTTCAACTTTTGTCCGTAACAGTTGACAAAATAAAAAAACTTTTTTTTTTTTTTTTTTTTTTTTTTTTTTT
>RPOG01000519.1:0-35000 GCA_008086565.1 Thalassoma bifasciatum
CTGAGCATGAACCTTTTAGCTAAACTCACTTAAAGAATAAATCTAAAAAGTGACAGAAAGAAAAGATTGATTTAAGTTTGAGACTTTGCTCACCTCTGATGACACTCCCTTTACATTAAAGCAAAGAGCAGAGCAGCCTTCTTGTTGTATTATTTTATGCATCTATTGATTTTACTGTTTCTGCTTTAGCTTTTATGCTGTTTTATATTTAATGACTGTTTTATCATATTATTGTATCTAAAGTCACTCTGTATTGTTTTAACATGATATAATTCCTACCAGTTTACTTTAACTGTTTTGATGAACTGAACATTTTAATTAATTCATTTTTCTTACTTTAACTTTTGTCTTTCACTGTTATTACCTTAATCTTCATCTTCCTCTACTTAACTATCAGCTGTTTCTGGTTATTTTTTTTGCTCCTTCTTACCTGGTTCCTCCTCTGCGTCTGTTGGGTTCTTAAATATTGTTCAATTTAAAGATTTTTTTCTGAGTCTTTTATTCACTGTTTGTTTGATGATTTTTGTTTTTGGACTCCGTTGTAAAAGCACTTTGTAAACTAATAATTATAAAGGTGCTCTATTATTATTATTATTATTATTATTATTATTATTATTATTATTATTATTATTATTATTATTATTATCAATAATATTGTTATTTATGGGGGTACAGTCATTACATTTCTTTATATAGAAAAAATAAAGCAAAAATCTCATATTGTCTATTGCACTTTTTATCAAATACATTTATTGAGTCTTAGGCCCAATTCCAATTCCTTTCTTAACCCTCAATCGTAACCCTCAATCTTAGTCGCCCTCAAAACCAAGTGTTAAGGGTTATCTTGTGACTTAGAAATGGGACACCCCTTAAATGCAAATGAAATTGTTGTGGACTGTCTGTCAGTTATTCCTTCGGTTAGCGTTATCAAAAAAATATCTGTATAAATAACACAACCACGGACATATTCAGCTGTCACAGCATACCATAGTTTATTGAAAGGTAAACACCAGCTATAACTATCGTTACATAACTCTGCGGCTACAGGAGATGACATCAGCCCGGTCATCTTATACCATTATCGGCACAAGCATGTTATATAGGCTGTTATCTTGATAAAACAATTACATTACCACGGAGAAAAATGACCATTTTGTAACGTTTACTAACTTAAACGATAGCAACATGGCTTGTCCGCACCTACAGCTATTGACAAAAGATCGTAAAATAAAAATAAATGTTATGCAACAACGAGGTAAATAATCCATAAAATGGGTCTAAACTAAGATAATACAATGGTTTTCGTAATATTTATATCTCCATTAACAAAGAAAATACTATATTTGTAGCTCGCCTTCTCTGCCGCTTTGGACGCCATGTTTATTTACCGACAATACGCAATGCATTCTGGGTGTCTCTTAGTCCCAAGGGTGGTGTCGGAAAATCTCAATATTGAGGGAGATACAGCCCTCAATCTTGCCCCTCAACCTTAACTTTCTGAGAATCGGGACAGCACTTACACTTGGCGGGAGCGCGCATTTTGAGATTGAGGGTTAAGACAGGAATTGGAATTCACCCTTAGTCTTTATGTTTCATCATCGTTTGTGATATAAGGGTTGTATTTATGTAAAACCACAGTTTTGTGCAAAAAATGACACTTTAGCATGTAAAAATGTAAAGATATACTCTATAATACTGAGTATTGTGGTTCATAATGAATAAAAGAAGGAGCGTGCTCAGTTTCTTCTCTATTGTTGCTGGAAAGGTTCACATCAGGTGTCCTGCTCCTTTGATAGGATATTGATTGAAGTGATTTTAACATGTAACAGTGTTTGAAAGCTGAACTATGTTTTTACTGAGAGCACAGTTAGCACAGCTGCAAAACCCTGACTCAGCTCTGCTCAGAGGATGCTGAAGTCATTTATCTGCTTTTAGTTTGTAAAGACAAACAGGAACAGTCTGTATACTGACATAGAGACAAGATTATTCCTTAGAAGATGGATATGTGTCTTTTGTTTTTCAGTTTTCCCTTCATCCTGTATCCTTTTTGTCTTTTCTTCAGAAATAACTGGAGCCGTATGTAACTGTCTTCTTCACTGTCTTCTTCACGAGATTTAAATGAACGCCGCATGGACCTCATGTATCAGTGTAATTGTATCATGGATTAAACCAACAGTCCAGGTGAGCAGTCACTACATGCTGCTCTTACAGATCATCCCACAGCAGACGAAAGACAGGTGAAGGTCAAACACCCTCAGACAGGTGGAGGTCAAACATCCTCAGACAGGTGAAGGTCAAATATCCTCAGACAGGTGGAGGTCAAACATCCTCAGACAGGTGGAGGTCAAACATCCTCAGGCAGGTGGAGGTCAAACATCCTCAGACAGGTGGAGGTCAAACATCCTCAGACAGGTGGAGGTCAAACACCCTCAGACAGGTGAAGGTCAAACATCCTCCGACAGGTGGAGGTCAAACATCCTCAGACAGGGGGAGGTCAAACACCCTCAGACAGGTGGAGGTCAAACATCCTCAGACAGGGGGAGGTCAAACATCCTCAGACAGGTGATGGTTCGATGAAAACAGCTCAGACACTGCAGCGTATCCAGCTGCAGCTGTTCTGTGCTTGCTTTGTTGAAATGTGATTTGTACTCAGCTGTTTGTGACTCTAAATGATAGATCATTAAAAAAAACTTATTCACTTCCTTCATGATGACTGTCACATTACCTGAACAGTTAGAAACACAGGTGAAGCCTCCAGGAAAAACCCTTCAGGTTAAGTGTTGATGAACGTGTCACTGCTGAACAGTCTGATGAAATATCACAGCATCACACAGAGATCAATATCAACTATTTATAGAGCTGCAGATGGAGTGATGAAATGATGAAATGATGAAGGGGTTATGATCTGTTCTCTTTTTTCAGCATGGCTGTGCTCAAACTCTTGTTAGAAATTAAAGTATGATCAGCTCACATGGTCTCAGCAGCTCTTCAGACTGAATGGGAAAACATCATGAAGCAATCGTTGCTGTTCAAAGTTGCTCACTGGATTCTGATAACGTGTTTCTCCTTTCTTCTTCTTTTTATTTTCTCCTCTCGTTGATGTCAGACATGATAGGAGCTGTGGTCAAGTTTCAAACTTCACCGTGTTTTCACAGCTTCCACTTCCTTCCCGTCTGAATGGTCTCCAAGCAGTCAGAGGAGAGACTTTGTTGCTCCTGTGATGCTCCTGGTGATTTGATTCACAGTCAAAAAACCTACCTAATAAATAAATAAATTTATAAATTTATTATTATTATTATTATTACCTGTTCTTCCTTTCCACCTCGTCTTCTGTCTGTGAGAGAGGGTGTTAGCTCCAGAGAGAAAACACACCTTTTCAGTCGACTTCCATTCAGCAGGTCAGGAATCAGAGGATCACTCTCTGCATGATGCCTCAATGACGGTGTTAGACAGAGGCTGACCTGTCTTTTTAAAACATATACCTAAAGAATCATTTTATTTATGTTCTTGGGAATCAAAAACTGAAGGATCATTTCATAAACAACCATTAAGAATATAGCTAAGAAATAAAAAAGAAAATCTTTTTATATACATCCTTTACAACAAAAAATATACCGTGGGATACTTTCAACAATGACCTTAAAAATAAATAATTGTGCAATCATTTTTTTCTATGTTCTCTTAAAAAAAGCCACAAAAGGATCATTTATTATATGTTCTACCAAAGTTAGTAACAGTAGAATCTTTTCAAATAAATTTTCATTCAAGAGGAATACGTTTAGTATCATTTTACACAAGTTCTAAGAAATAACCAAATAGAGAATATTTTCAGATATGTTCTATAGAAATAAATTACTGTACTATCATTTTATGTATTTTGTTTAAAAAATAATGAATTTAGACCAATGTATATATGTTTTAAAATTAATCACATAAAGGAGCATTTCTCACATCTTCATTCTTTTACACACACACACACACACACACACACACACACACACACACACACACACACACACAGTTGGACGATTTCTTTATGTCCTTTAGAATAAATGCAGTAAGGATAATTTTGTATATTCTTTTAAAATGATTTGCAGTCAACTTATTCCATCATAAATTTTAAATACTTTGAGATTCATTGTTCTATATTAAGGGAGCAGAAAACAAATTCTGCAGGGTAAATTTATAAATGTTCCTTAAAAAACTACTGCAGGATAATGTCCTTTTTTTAAAATTAATTACTGCACAATCACTTATTAAGGCTCTTTAGTAATAATAATAATAATAATAATAATAATAATAATAATAATAATAATAATAATAATAATAATAATAATAATACTATCATTTTCCTTATGCTATTTCAATTTGACTATGTGTAAAATCATTGCATACATGTTCTCCAAAAATAAGTTAATATACATAAGTTTAATGATTGTATGTTTATCTTTTTAAAATCGTTAAAGATCACTTGATTTATGTCGTCTTAAAATCTATTTCTCTGGGATCATGTATGTTTTTCATTTTTAAATAAACTATAGGATCAATGCATCAAAATGAAATATCTTGCAGGGTTTTTATACACTTTTTTTAATTGATACAGCAAATATTATTTCAAGTTTGCTTTTTAGAAATTAATAACTGTACAATGTGTGTATACATAGCAATGTGTTCTTATTATGTTTTTTTTTATGTAAAGCTCCATTTGTTAAAAATTAATAAATGAGAGATGATTTCACAAGTGTTTGAAAAATTAATAATTGTATCCACCTTTTATTTATATTTCCATGAATGAAAAAGAGTAGCTTCATTTTATATAATAAATAAATAAACATCAGTGGGAGCTTTTCAAATAAGGTTTTTTGAATTGAGTAACTGTAAAGTTATTTTATATCAGAATCTTTGTAAAGGCAGACATTCTCTTTGAGATTCTCTGAGGTTGTTAAATATGGTCTTTTTTCAAACATATCCCTCAGACCTGTCTGACATTTCACACAGTCAGTTATCAGTTTGTGTCTCTGAGCTCAGTAAAAGAGCTAAAAATGTCTTGAAATAGTAAAAAATTTAAACATGGACCTAAATTTCCTGCTGCTGTCTCTCCTCAGGTTTCAGGCCACTTCACTCCCCTCCTTTGTGATTGTGATCCCTGCCCTCATTGTTTCCACCTGTTCTCTGTTCCCTCAGGTGTGTAGACAGAGTCTCTCCCTGTCCAGTTCCAGGTCAACATTCATGAGCCATCTTTCCTTTTTCTCAGAGCCAGTTTTGTTTTTGACATTTTGATTTTGTGTTCTATTTAACAGATCCAGTCTTCGTTGTTACTTTGCTTATCAATTTGACCCCAGCTTAGCTAGTTTTTGTTTTCTTAGTTTCCAGCATTCAGGCTGTAAATATGTGCTGACATTTTTTTTTTTTTGCCGCACTCTTTTAACTAAAGAGACTGCACTCAGACATTTACCCAGAAAGTAGTGTGTTTGAATCTTTCTTGATGACCTTTGACCCTGTACAGGCCCTGGATGACATGCAGACTTTAACCCAGTGTGTAAGAAATAGGAGAACACTCCAGTCTTGGTGATGAAGCACAAACACGCACCACAGTTGGACCAAGAAAAGATCAGGTAAGCTTGTCCCTGACCTTGGACACCATGTTAATTTTCAGAAAGCATTTTTTTCCATGTATTTAATTTATTCTTAAAATATTTCATGATAAAAAATGTACGTAAATGACTTTAATACTCTGCAATGCTTCCTCAGCCG
This sequence comes from Thalassoma bifasciatum, assembly GCA_008086565.1. Lineage (NCBI taxonomy): Eukaryota > Metazoa > Chordata > Actinopteri > Labriformes > Labridae > Thalassoma > Thalassoma bifasciatum. Next base: position 5,755 of record RPOG01000519.1, read on the forward strand.
TCTCTCTGTCTCTCCTCTTGTATCAGTTGCTGCTGGAGAGAGGCCAGATTTGTGTGAACAAACACAAGCACAAAATAAATTAAGAGATCAAAACCCATAGAGAGGAAATGAGTCAGTATTCCACACCGTGTACAATACAATATCATAGCAAATTAGCAGATTTCAATGGCTCTCACTGACTACCACAGATTTACAATGTTGGGCTGGCTGCGGATCAGTCTTCAGAAACTCTCCCCTGTTTCCTTTACACGTCTGACAGACGGTGACTCGGAGATGACCATGAAAAGAAAGCAGCTACTGAGGTGTGAACAGAAAACCTGGACTATGAGCCAGCAGTCATGAGAACAACAGCGTGTGTTCACATCCTACTAAACTGCCATTGTGACCACATTTTAAGCCTGATAAGCTTCTCTACAAAGGTACAACATATAAAACTGTTAAATATATAACTTTAGGGCCTTTTAAAATACATTAATGACATTTCTTTACTCATTTCTTTTCAGACTCGAGATATTCATCCTCTCTGTGATCCCCTCTCCTCAAAGCCTCCTCTAATCCATCTAAACTGCAGCTACGCAAAAATGCAAATCAGGTTTTTTCATACACAGTTATACATATATAGTTCCTATATCTCCAGTTCCAAAATTCAGTAGTGGGCTCAGTCTGACAAAAAACAAAGTCTGCAAAGTTAAAAGCACTCCTGCCACTGTGTTCAGCACCACCTTACACATGGAGTCTGCATCGTCCCGTCTGCACGCTGTCCTGTGGGGCCCACAAACAGCAGCTTCAGAGCCTGTCAGTGTTTACCAGAGGGTTCAGTCTGTCCTCAGATCATTTATGTGGGTTTGCTCTTTGGTCTATAAAAATACGGGAGGTGTCTCCAGCAGAAGGCCTATTCACAGCAGAGCGTGCTCAGTCTAAAAAGCAACAGGGTCTGTTGTGATCCTGTCTTTGCTCTTGAGCTCCGGCTCAGAGACTTGGATGTGAAGTGGAAAATCCCGAGCAGTGTCAGTGAGGAAGAAAACCTGCCTTCATGGGATGTCAGAGTATCTGATCCTCCGTGGCACGAGCGATGCTGTCAACGTTACAGAGCAGGCAGAGGGAGGTGAGAAAGTGGACGCAACATTTGACCCCACGACAGATCTCAGAGGGAGCAGTCATAGACCCGGAGCAGGAGGTCACAGGGTACAGGAGGTGCATCACAGCCTGGTGTTAGTCCACTGTCCTGAGGAGACAGTCCCTCACACCGTTCTTTAGGCAGTCCCTCAGATCGACCCCCCCTGGTCCACTGGCCTCTGACTGAGTTAAGAGACCTGAGGAGTTAAGAGAGAAAGGACATGGTGATCATTTCAGCCACAGTTAACATCATCACTCTACATGGTCTTCATCAGGAGAGACGTTTAGCTTCAGTCTGAATGTTGGGAAAGGACTCATGTGGAGCAGTTTCACCTGATTTAGATGAGATGACACATGCTGACTGTTGGCCCCGGGTCAGGACTTGATCAGCTTAGCAGTTCTAGGCATGTTTTATGTATTAGAAGAAAATGTATGTTAAAAACTGAGGCTGTTGTAGTTTCAGTGTTTGAGGGGTTTAGTCCTTTAAAACACATAAAATCTGACATTTACCTGTTCGATAGTCTTACCACATGTTACTCTGATGATAGGTAGTACAGTGCCTTTATGCTAACTGTGACCCCTTTTAGCCAGCAGAGTTTATTCAGTTATGGAAGAGTTCACTGTGAGGGCTAAGCCAACCAGCTGCTGGTTATGGCCTCATAGAGAAAGAGAAACAAAAAAATCCCACTTTAAGGACAATCATCAAACTTTCTGCAAGTCTGCAGATAATCTTTTTAATTCATTTTAAGACCAAAGTTAGTTTTAGGAGCAGACACTGTGTTTTTGTCCAGAATTGTGCACAGAGGGAGAACCACATTGAGGTGCTAATTACAGCACTCTGATGGCAGACAGACAAAAAGGAAAAAGAAAAACTCCACAGCTTACTCTCTCTTTGTTCTGCACGTCAAATATTTACCATTCTTCAGCGTGTGCAACCCAACAACAAAGCATTCTCACAGAGCATAGAGCGAGAAGCAATTTATCCAGCATGGAAAGACAAATGTGGAAGCCTCCTCACCATCTGGGCCCTGCTCGTCTCACAGTCAGCGTACTACAGAGCGTACTGCAGACACATACACACCGTACACCACTGCTGCACTGCTCTCTGCTTCATTCATTACCATAAACCTGCTAACATTACACACACTGCAGATCAGCAGCAAGGGACAGATTCTTACATACAAACACGTCTATAAGTATACATGTTTACATCTAGACAGATATGTATGTATGTATATATGTATGTTAGTTTGAATGTTTTTTGCATATACTATATGTTTGTATGATTGTTTGTTGCTTATGTATCTCTCTGTCCCTCTGTGACTTGTCTTTGCTAAAAAATTAAGTGACCACTGCAAATTTTTCAGTTTCTCTGATTTCGCTATTTAAAGGTATTTGTTTTGAGTAAATTGAAAATTTTTGTTTCATTATATAAACTGACAACATTACTCCCAAATTGCAAATATTGTTATTTAGAGCATTTATTTAAAATGAAAATGGTCAAAATACCAAAAAAAAGCCCCCTGTTTTCAGACTTCAAATAATGCAAAAAACAAGTTCATATTCAATTTTAAACTACACATTACTAATGTTTTAACTAAGGAAGTATTCAGAAATCAATATTTGGTAGAATAACCCTGATTTGTAATAACATCTCTCATGTGTCTGTCATGTTCTCCACCAGTCTTTCACAGAGGAGAGTGATGACCACAGCAATGGTTTTTATACATTCCCTCATTAAATAACATTTGTTTCAGGTGATCACCTCATCACTACCTTATTAGGTAGAAACAGGTAGAAATAGATGTGCTTGTGTTGGAATTCAACACACACTGCAATGGAATGACTGTCATATATGTAGAGATGCTGATTTCTGAAAATTTGCAGTGGTCTCTTAATTTTTTCCGGAGCTGTATATCTCACACTTATCTCACATATCTCAGGCCTCATCTAAGTGAAATGCAGTTTACATGCTGTTAAAAAGGAGGAGCACTGTTCGTTTAAATGTGAGATGAATGAATCCACTGGCCCTGCAGGATGATCATAACTGAAGGTTTATCAGGAAACCAGCATATGACTTTTTTATCCTATAAAGGGAAAAGAACAATCTCTGTTCTTCTCTCAGAGTTGGAGAAAATGTGACACTGAGTCTGTTTGACTCCTGGACACATGGACTAACTTTGAGTGGAGCAGAGTCAAACTGAAGCAGAGAGAGTGTGATAATGTGTGATGGGTGCTGCAGGTGTCAGAGGAGCCGAGGAAGAGTCATGGAGAGAATCCATCTGTGGAAGTGTCTCATTTGAGCTGACTCTTCTTGTTACAGTGTTACAGAGCAGGCAGCGTCCTGTCAATACGTATTGATACGAGTCCAGCAGCATTCAGCAGAGCATGGGAATACATTTTCTTTCAAGGATGCCACAGAGATGTCCTGTCTCTGGGCAGAATGAGGAGCTTTGATGTAGTAATGCATTTGTGTCGGCCTTCATGTGTATTTTACGTTCATTCAGACGGAAGAGAAGCCAGAAACATCAGAAAGTATCCACATTACATACAGAACGTGCCCCCAGCTGAGAGAAGAGAAAGAGAGCAAACACCAGCACAAGGCCTCAGCCTGACGTCTGGTCTCTAAGTGAACTCCTCTCGCCTGCCTCGGAGCACACTGACAATGTGAGGAGACAGCAAATGGAACCAAAAGAGGAACTGATTCACCGGCCAATCTGAGCTCTTCACATGGAATCTGACAGATGGGATAAAGTCAGAACCCCAGGAGGATGAATTGATCTCAAATCAATCCAACAAAAGACAGTGGAGAAAGGAAATGAACTAACTGAGCTAAGAGTTTCCTTCTCAACGCTTTTATAACTGCTTGTTCCTGGTTCTTATTCCAGATGCTTGTTCCTTTTGTTTGCTCCTGATGCTTGTTGTGCATATTACAGGTCCGTTTAACCAGTGCCTGTTTCTTGTATTTGTTTCTTGTGCTTGTTCTTCAGTCTTTTACCTGGTTATTGTTCCTAATGTTTGTTCCTGGTACATGTTCCTGCTGCTTACACCTGGTTCTTGTTTCTGAGGTGGCTGTTTAGCGTTCAATCAATGCAACCCTGCATCCTTTTTGAATATTCATAAGTGAAGTTGTAGGTGAGTAATGATCCACAGGTTAATCAGTGAGGGGAAATGGCTCATTACATGCTGTGTAGTTAGATAATGCCTGCGGCTGATGGTAAGATCAAAACACATGAACATGTATGCAGAAGCCTCCAGACACAAGGCCTCATTCCACATGAAGCGAGAGTTCAAAGCTCTGTGTGCTGTTGTGTCATTATCATCCTTTCATTCTGCATTTCTTCTTAACATCAAAGCTAACACGGCTCACTATCTGCACGCTACGATGAGATAAGCTCCAAAGGAAACATCAGATCCACTCCTACGACAGCGGCCTCCTGCAGGAAGAGCACAAAGGTTTGTTTTATGACCCTCAGTGTGCCGTGACGTTCGGATCACATCATCTTATTTGTCTTGATTGGGCTGCTGCATGACTGAGGATGGGATCAGATGTGTTTCTTTATGTATCAGAGAATGAAGTGTTTAAATCCAATCTGAGATATCTGCTCAGTACGCCTCCCTGAGACGCTCAGAGCTCACAGCCAGCTCTCCTTTCTGAGTCTATTTATAGCCACAGATCTGCTGAAGACCTGCAGTCTGGACTCCAAGCAGCCGGACAGAGATTTTCCTCCAGGGCCAATAATAACTGCAGCCATAAAGGAGGAGGATATTGACGGAGTGAAGAGCCTGCTCCTGTTTGACTGAGACCTCCTCTGTCTGCCTGCATAAGAGAAATTTACAGCCCAGCTCCTCCGTGTTTCTGCGTTTCCAGATCTCTAACATTAATACCAGTCTGTGTGGCGCCTTCTTTTATTTGAGTACACAGACGCCATCTGACACAGTCCTTTAAAGACATTATCAAAGCAGGCCAATAAAGCAGAGTAAGAACAAGCACAGAATAAGCCGCTGGGTTTACTGGTATTGCTGCACACATGGATTTCCTGTGTTTAAGCACACACCAGGGAGCCCAGAGCTTATGGAAAACCAGAAAACCAAACAGAGATATCAAACAAACAGACGGCTCTTTAAATTCTGTCCTGACATGTGTTTGTGTGTGTGTGTTTCATGCTTTTTTTTGTTTGCATCTTCAGCTGAACTGGAAGATGATATGTTTCAGGCTCCATGAATCATTGGCACCAGGCTCAGATTTCGATTTCATTAAACAGACGGATTAAAATCATCAGATTTGAATTTGTGCTGCATAAAAAGGAGGGGCCTCGCTCTACCTTTGTGGCCCCTGAAGGCCTTTGGTGCTCTGCAGCTGCTCTTGGTGCCTCCTGCCTGTGACCAGGGACCAGGGTCTGGGGGGATGTGCTGTGATTAGGGTGCTGTTGGTGCTGTAGGTTGGTGGTTTTTGGCTGTCTGTCACAGGGTCATCAATGCTCTCCATAGTGCAAGAGTGTCGAGGGGGCCACTTGTCGCGTCATAGAGCCTGAGGGAGAAAGAGAAGAGGGAGTAGAGGGTTAGTTATCCTCAAGATGTTCAGAGTTCACATGAGGAGGATGAAGAGTTTGTGAAACTGAGGATGAAAACATAAAGAAATGAACACGGTCTCATCACAGAAGAGAAGTTCAGATGTTCAGCAGATCATCGGTTTGTCCGTGAGGTTGATCTGATGACGGATGAGCTTCACATTAGCAGACTGGTTTCATGTTTACTTGCATACCATTGTCTGAGTCATGTTCATATTGTAGTTAAGGCAACATCTCAAAAAATGTGTTTGCATGCTCTGCAGCGACTGGAACATTCCCATTTACATGTTAATAAGCATATTCTTAATTAAGCAGTCGCAGTGGCAGCGTAATGACAAGATGTCAACTAGGGGCATTTTTTTTTTTGCTAACACTGTATTGACATTTCCACCAAATAGTCCAAGATGTTTGCTTTTGTGCTATACTGTACAAAATTCATACCCCTTTTACATCAAAGTGTCACTTGAACTCTGGTTCTCATGTACCTGTTCTCACGTACATGTTGTTGAAAGCTCACATCAACTCTTTTCTCTGATGACATCACTAACAGTCCCTGCCCAAGAATTTCCTTAATGCCACTGAAATAGTTGAACCTGGCTGGGTTTGGGCCACTGGTTTTGTCCTGTTTTTAGCTTTAGCATACACCATCCTTAGAGTTTTCCACCTACTTCACCTGCTCAGTATTATGTCGAAAACCTGCTTCTTTAAGCTTGTCGCACACCCTTTTAAGAATTGTATTGTAGCACTCTTGCCCATCTGTGTAGTCCATGATATCCACCGTTAGTTGAGTGTGTTAGTTAGTCTCCTCCTCACCTGAAATGGTCTTTTCTGTTCCCTCCATATTGAAAATGCACAAAGTAAACAAATCTCTTAAGAAGCCTGATCTCCGCCTTACAGTTACAGCCAGGCTCGATTGTGGGATGTTTGCAAATGACATTGAATCTGGTTCTCGTGTGCTGTGGGGTGTGTACAGAATGATTTTGTCTGACCGAATCAACCTGGGAGGTCTCGAAGGAGGAGATTGTAGACAATGAACATGTTTAATATTTGCAACTAGAAATCTTGTGGTGTGTTATGTTCCCTGAGAGAAGCCAGTGTATTGTCACGTGTCCCGGAGCAAGAGCCAATCATGAGGCAAGCTAAACCCGGTCTGTGATCTCTAACAGCCACCAAGCATAATAACTGTCACCTTCAGTCGTGATAACGGCTGTCTAAAAATCCATCTCATTCAGTTGCCTACTTCTGTCATACCCTTTTGTTAATACCGGTCATGTTTTACTATGCAAGCTTTTGGACGTTGCACGTGAAGAACTAGATTCTCTGCAGAAGAATGAATCTGCTCCGAAGCTCACACCACGCACTACAAGATCAGAAGAGGGAGATCAGGTGCAAGCTGTGTTTTGTTATTATCAAGCATTTGGTCTGTAAATCTGTGAAGATTTGAAGAATCCTGTGGTGTGTGCCAGCCTTAACACATTTATATGACCCAAAAGTCAGGTTGAAACAGGCATATGTCAGTGGTCTTATTCAGGCTCTTACTTCATCATAAAATGAGCTTAATCAGGTTATGACAAATGGAATAGAGTGTTAACATGATTCCTTTGTAGTCAGCATATTGTAACTACTCTGACTAATACAGGAATATAGTGTACATGTAAAGGTAGTCATTGACGCAAGAAAGGAGCATTTATAAAATCTTCAACAACAGGAGACAGACCTGACAGATCTGTGTGTCAGCGTGCATAGAGGGCTGCAGATCACACAGATCACCCATTTATTCATCATACACACTTCAGTAGAGCATATTTAGTCTACCTGCACAGGTACAGTACACCTGTGAGTGGGAAACTCTTCGTTAACTATCAGCACAGTGAGCTATGTTTCAAACATGCTGTATGCGTCACACTTTGAAATGATTCAGCAGACGTGTGATCTGAACTCAATAACTGATCAGACTCTGTCAAATCAAATCAAATTTTACCATAAAGCACTTTTCATACAGTACATTAAAAATGTTTTGCACAAAGTACTTTACTTGTTTAAAAGCAGCAAGGATTCAGCAGCACAAGGACTGTAAACAAACAAGTCTAAGTTTCCCCTAAAATCATTAACAATCTTCAGTAGGGCTGTCTCTGTACTGTTTCCACAGGTAAAAAATGAGCTCTCTAATGAATGAAAAACAACATTTTGTTTAGATAAAATAGATAATCCTATTTAATCAATATCTTATAGAATCCCCGAAGTGATCTGAAAAGTTTTCAGAAAGGAAATCTGAAGAAGTGATCTGATATCTGTTAAAAACAGGGTTGATAAAAAGATCTGTGATCCCAAATAGCATTTTCAGGTTATTTTTATGATCAGTGATTATGTTTGTAAAATAAGTAGCTCTTGTGTGGCTAGGAGTATTGTTGTGTCTATTCAGTTGCTGACAGTATATCTGAGGATTAATTTCTGATTTAGTTTCCCTCCATCTTCCTACATCCTGTCATCAGGAGTTTCTCTGCTCCTCCCTCGCTCTGAGACGGTCCCTGAGTGGCTCATAGCGTGATACTTTCTGCTGCTTGTCTGGAGCCCTGTGAGACGATGTCAGAGTTTATGAACACACTAATCATTCTTGACTTTACTTTTGCTTTGCCTTCTTCAGCCAAAGAGCCTTTTCATCTGCTGTTACCGACTGAGGACGTCAAACAGTCAAGGCTGCTTGTAGCAGCTCCTTAGCTGTAACATTAAAGCTAAGGCATCAGAGCCTCAGCAGCTCTCAGGTCATCGGACGGAATTCCTGCCCCTGTAACTCTGGCTCTCAGAAATGGCCTCTGTGTTTTCAGAGGCTGCTGTGATTCACTAACTCTGTTCGCTCTGTGCAGACACTAACAGATGGAGCTATCGAAGCTCTGCTCCTCTCACCCCCAGCCTTTCTCTCTCAGCCCATGTAGGCGGCCCAGTGGCTGTCCTCTAAGTGGAGATTCTGTTCAACCCTCGAGTAGATCTATCTGCACCCAAAGGGATCAATTACCAAGACCAGCACCAACCCAGAGCCACAGAGAGCCACAGTGATGGTGAGGCTTCAGGGGGATCCCATCAGGCCGAGTCTAAGCTGGATCCACAGAGAGGAGGAAGAGACAGAGGAGAAGTGATTGGAGGGTGGAGGAGATCCAAGCAGTGAGATTCTCTAAAACAGCTTACAAAACTACAGGACACTCTGGTGAGAGACATTTCAATCCCAATGAGGTTTTTACCTGATTAGATTAAACAAAGGATTATATAAAACCCAATCCAAAGATCTTTTTCATGCTCTGCCAGGGAGACCCCATCAGCAGCAAACATTAGATCCACACACAAACATGAGGAAGGCAATGGATCATTACCCTCAGCTACACTCAGACTACCTCAATAGTTTTCAAAACATGCAACATCAGCTCATTTAAAACAAACAGTACAACCACTGAACTACTGATATTCTCTTTATTCCTTCATCTCATCCTCTGTCTGTTCAGCTCTCTTCTCTCCTGATCAAACCGTTGGAAACTAGATGTTCAAAATTTAGAGACATGTTTCCATTATAGTTCACAAGCAAGGATGGGGCGAGGTTCACCAGTTCGTCAACATCAACATCAGTGATCAAAATAGTGAGTGTGCAAACAGTTCAACAGTTTAAGAACAAGGTTTCTCAACGTACAGTTGCAAATAATTGATGGATTTCATCATCTACAGTCCATTATATCATCAAAAGATTCAGAAAATCTGGAGAAATCACTGCACATAAGCAGCAAGGCCCAAAGCCAACATTGAATGGCCGTGACCTTTGACCCCTCAGGCAGTAATGCATTAAAAACCCACATGTTTAAAGAGTATTCGCACGTTGGCTCAGGAACACTTCAGAAAAACCATTGTCAGTTAACACAGTTCTTCACTACATCTACAAGTGACAGTTCAAACTCTACCACGCAAAGACAAAGTTAGATATCAACAACAGACAGAAACATTGCTGCCACTGGCTTTACTGAGCCGAAGTAATCTGAGATGGGCCGAGGCAAAGTGGAAAAGTCTGTTTGTGGTCTGATGAGTCCACATTTCAAACTCTTTTTGGAAATCATGGATGTCATGTCCTCAGGGACAAGGAAAGGAAAGGGACAATCTGGATTGTTCTCTGTGCAAAGTTTAAAGGCAGCACCTGTGATGGTATGAGGGTGTCCTGGGGCATGGGGCATGATGGGTAACTGTCACAGCATCTGTGAAGGCAGCATTAATGTTGAAAGGTACAGACAGGTTTTTGAGTAACACATGCTGCCATTCAAGCCACTTTGTCTTTTTCATGGACGTCTCTGATTATCTGAGCAAGACAATGAAGCTAGGACACATTCTGCACCTGTTACAACAGTGTGGCTCTGTAGTAAAAGACTGCAGCTACTAGACTGCTCTGTCTGCAGTCCAGATCTGACTCTCATTGAAAATGTGTGGCACATTATGAAGAACAAAATATCGCAACAGAGAGCCCAGACTATGGAGTCAAAATAAGTCAATATTTTAAAAGATAAAAAATAAATGAAGTTTATCAGTTTGAACAATAAATATCCTTTCTTTGTATTGTATTCAATTGAATATAGGTTAAACAGATTTGGTCATTGTTTAATGTTTTAATTCATGTTTTACACAATGTTGAAACTTCCTTGGAATTGGGGCTGTATAAATACATGAGACAAAAAGATGAGTCAGAGTATTTGCCTGTCTGTCAGGATGAAATTATGTTTCTGAAACGTGTTTCTATGTATGAATAATGTGGAAACATGTTTGCCTGGATGCAAACATTAAAAAACCTTCAGGCCTTTACTTTCTACAGCAGATGTTGTTTTGTGTAACGCAGAGAGAGATGCATCACTGTCCTTCCTGAGGATTGAGCAGGTCTGTACAGCCTGCACAGAGTCCTCCTCCTGATGCGTGCAGCTGAAGACGACTTGAATAATGTCTCACGCTGTGATTTTCTGACTGGCTCAAACCTTTCTCGGTCGTTCACTCACAGCTTTTTCTTTGCCACGCTGTTTTTCTGTCTCCGTTTTGAATTTCTCTCCTTATCAGGCTGTCACAAAAGCCGTCTGATAACCTGAGCTGACTTCTCCTCTAACCGTGCCCTCCTTCTCCCTCTATTGCACCCAGCTCCCTGCGTCGGCTCATGCAGGGAGAGAAAGCTCTATGGCGTTTCATCTGCCAGTCTAAGATGGAGGAGGGCACAATGCAGAGCTCCATCCTCTCTGGAGAGATGGCAGAATGCCTTTCAGAGAGATGAGGAGCTATAGGAGCTGACTGCTGTGAAGACAGAGTGCTCCTCTAAAGAAGAGTTCATGTTTGACTCAGCTAACTGTCTGATAACACTTATACTCAAACCGTTTAGCATCACAGGGAGAGGAGCCTCTGATGGGGAGATTAACCCCTTCATTGCTGCAGACAGGTGTTCCTGCTGACAGGAGCTGATGGTAGATGTCTGAGCTAAACACCAGGAAACTCCATCTGTAGAGCTCCTGGTTTAAAACATGTATCTGAAAGTACAATCAATCCCATGATGCAAAGCATACACACATTGTATGACACACACAAACACACTTTGCATGGCTCACACACTGCAAACACACCCTATGAAAAACACATTAAACATTTCACACACTATACAGTTCACACACCGCACACTTGTAAGGCTTGCCCTGCTAACACACACAGCACAGATCACACTGCACAAGTGTAGCTAATGTTTAGCGTGTCTATGCTGGTAACTCACTGACCAGACTCAGTAAGTATGCGGTGAGATACAGAGCTAAGCAACATTTCAGACTCACGTTGGTTGGTTGAGTGGAAACAGCTCTTCTAATGACTCTGTGTTTGCACAGGATGAATTATGACTCCCTCAGAGGTGTTTGGTCTTCCATGTGACATGTTTTTTTTTAAATAAGGTCTTTTATTACTCAGAAACCTCTCATGAAATAAAATCACGCACAAAGAGTTTTCCTGAATGTTCTGTACCAGCTCCTGAACTACAGGATGTACAGTTAACCTTCAGCTAACGTACAGCTCGCCCACGCTCTGCCCAGCATCCGTAGTCCAGCCAGAGGACACAGAGGAGGAAATGTGCAGTTGTGGGAGGAGGGAGGAGATGAACAACGGTTAATGTGCAGAAAATAAATCACCTAGTTCTATGTTTAACAAAAGGCTGAACAGCTGTTGTTTCCAAAATTTGGAGTGATATTCAGAAATCCTAAGGAATGAATCCAGATGAACCAGAAAGCTGACTGTGCTTCTGCAGGGTCTGCAGGTTAACTGTTTGCTCGTTTGTCCCTGCAGTTTGAGAGCGGAGGGGACAAGAGATGGATTGTAGCCAGAATGCTCCAAGGTTTAGAAACATGCTCTGAGAGATTTTCTGCCCTGTTCTCTATAAGTGATTCTTTTCCATCTTTATGCTCATAAAAGCCCCCATCAGACCTGCATTAAGTGGAAATGCACTTTTATGTAGTGAAATAAAAGAGGAGGAAAATAAAGTGCTTACTGATGGACATGCAGAGTATTTTATTGTCCCATTAATACAGTGAAGTGAACTGCAGGAGCTAATCTATCGTCCTCCAGCCTGAAACAGCTCATCCAAAGAATTCTTCTCTTGGAGAGGTCAGTGCATCAGAGGAGAAAGTGTCCCAGCATCAGTTTGGCTTTTAGACTGAAATAAATGAAGTGTTTCACAAGGGCTCCTCTGTCTGGCATGTGTCCTCCTCAGCTGTGATCTGCTAATACAACGTCACTGTCAGGAGAACACAGAGCACATATCAATCTTCATGTTTTTTTCTGAAGCAGGCTGCAGACAAAAATCCATATGATGTTTTATTGACAGGAACAACATGTTCTCTCAAGCTCAGCCAGATGAAGATGAATGTATAGAGCACTGGGGCAAGGGAGGGAGAGAGAGTATGTAGAAACAAAGTGAAGGTGAATTGTTAAACGCTAGGTTAAAAAATAAGTCATGGAGTTTAAAAGGAAGCAGATCGGACTGTGTTCAGCTGCATGTTCAGGGAGGATGCAGCAAATGTTTAATCTGCCTCACACACAGAGCGGGCGCTGATTCCAGCCAAAGGTAGAGGAGGAGGTTTGTGCTGAACAACAATGTCCCCCTGTTTGACAGAGAAAACACAAACTCTCAAACATTGGACCCGAACACGCAAAGCGCCTCCTGACATTTGTCCACAACAGCCCTTTATGGGGCTGACTCAGATTGTCTTGGCTGAGTCCAAAGCCCTGAGGGACGTGTCTGTTTGTCTGCGTTGATGTTTTTGCACAAACACCTGACAGACAGGTTGGACATGCTCACTGGACTGTGCACAGCCAACAGTCGTCCTAAGGCAATATTGGGTCAGCTGCAGTTTTGGGTTTAACCTTGGAAAGCCGCAGGGAAGAGGCCGTTTATTCAGAGCGGCGTGGATGCAGGCTGAGGAGTAAATGGTTTGTTTTGTTTTTATGCATGATTCTCCCCTGGGCCTGCAGATAACTAGACCTCTCTGTGTTTCCTGGATGTTTTTAAAGCTTTTAAAGGGGAATGAGTGGCTTCAAAGAACAGGCCTGAAATCTCTCTCAACTCTAAACACAGCAGTCAAATAAGGACGCTTCATCCGCCAGGAGTTAAAGGAGTCAGAGAAGTTAAAGGAGTTAGAGGAGTCTGAGGAGGCAGAGGAGTCCTTGCTGCAAGATAGGGTGACCAAAATGTCCTCTTTCTCCTGGGTAAGTTCACCGTTTAGACATAAATTCAAAATGTTTTGTGCTTTTTCTCTAGCTTATTCCACAGAACATTGATATTCATAATAAAGCAAAGCTGCACTAACCTGACACCCCAGATGGACAGTTCCATATATCCACCACAGATACTTTTCACTGGTCCATCTAGGAAAGAGCCTCTCATTAGTGTTTTCAGAGGTGGGATCTTAAAAAAATTTGGCAGCTGGTGATTGGACAATGGTTGGGAGAAGAGCAAAATCATTGTGTCCTGTCAGAAAGGCTTTAAGTGATGTTCTCTGTTCCTCTTTTAAAGAAGAAATTAAGTCTATTTCTAATAAAGCTGCAGATAAAGCTGCATCCATGGAGACTGCTTCACACGCCACTGTTTTTAAACAATCATGCGCTTCTCGCTGTGGTCATGTCTGCAGCCCCTGCAGCCCTTCTTTGATTGGCCGGCCACTTTTGTGCTGGGTGAAGATGTTTGTCATTGGATCTTACCAAGGTGGATCTGCAGGATTTTGGAAAAGGAAACAGGCAGGTTCATCTGCTCTGCAAGGTTAAAGCTGAGCTGGATTACTATCATTAGTCTGATGCAACAACCTGACAAGATGTTGAGGAAGAAAACATACTCTGACTGTTTGTAAGGCTGCGCTCTCTCAGATAGAAAATGCTGAAGTGGAAATCCACTTTCACAGACAAACAGCAGGTATACCATAGTTTCCCTCTTTATATCCTGGTCCTGACCAAGTACGGTCTGCAAAGCCTGCACCAACATGTCAGCTAGAAGTTTAAAAACCTCAAAATATGAATGAAACTTTGACCAAGATTTTGAAGCATTATTCCTATTTTTGTACAACAAAAAGATGTACTTTCTGAAATAACAATTATACATGAATTATGCAGGGATTGGCTGCCAGGGGAAAAACAAGATTAAAACTGGGCTTGGTTGAGATTTTTTTTTTTTGGCCCATATTAAGGCAAAATTTTGAGATTAAAAGTCACAATATTGAGATTTAAGTCAAATTCTGAGATAATTAGTCATACTATTGAGTAAAAGTCAAAAAAATGAGAAAAAATCAAATTTTGAGACTATTAAGAGAAAATAATTAGGAAAGTAATGTCAACGTTTTGATAAAGTCAAGACTCTAACTTATCAAGTCATTCATTTGACCTTTTATCCCAACATTTTCACAATAAGGACAAAAAGAAATCTGTAGACAAAGACAGCTATTTTCATTTTTGTTTTTGTTTTGTTTGTTTTTCTAAATAGTAGAAAAAGCTTCTATACTTTGTTAATTTTTACATTGTGGGGGATGTCTAAATCAAATCAAATCTTTAAACAAATGTGCTGGTTATGCATCTAGTTAGTCATCCTTGAGGATCTTTTTGTATTTTTGCAGGATTTTACAGAGGCCAGGTAGGGGTTCCACTCTGAGGGGTTTAGAATATGGTTATCCTATTGAAGAGGAACCAGTGGCATATTAGGATATAGACAGATTGTAGAGCCACCTACAGGTTTATAGCTGTTTAAGTCCACACACAGAGTCTCTCTCTTTCTATCTCTCTCACACACACACACACATACACACACACACACACACACACACACACACACTTAGACCTGCACAGATGAGTGCACGGAGCCGTCCAGCCGTTTGACTAGCTGTCACCCAGCTTAAAGTAGCCAATGAAGCAAGCCAAAAATACCTGTCACGTCTTGCATATTGTCAGGCTGAGCCGATGTGAGCTACGCTGACTGACACCCTGAGCACCATCTGAAATGGACAAGTAGGCAACAGCATACAGGGCCGCCCACACAGGAGAGCAGGGGCACACGTTCTTATGGACGACAGGCAAATAGCTGTAAAGACATGCAGGCAGACAGCAGAGGGCATGTTCACCATGAGAGAGAGAGAGAGAGAGAGAGAGAGAGACAGACAGACAGACAGACAGACAGACAGCGAAAGACAGATAGATGCAGGAACAGAGAGAGAGAGAAAGAGAGACAGAGAGAGACAGAGACAGACAGACAGACAGACAGAAGCATGGAGACAGAGAGGTGTTAGCCTTCAAACACGCCAACCACCTGGTGAACACACACAAGCGCATACACACACACACATGTACATACACGCACACACACACACACACAGAGCTTTTGCATCTGTCACATATAATAAATGAATGCAGTTTTTTGTTGGCTATATGTGTTCGTGTGTGTATGTGTATGTTTTGTGTGTGTGTGTGTGTGTGTGTGTGTGTGTGTGTGTAAGAGAGAGAGAGCGAGACAGAGAGAGAGAGAGAGTGCTATCTGCCTGCCCTGATAACAAATTACATTATAGATGGTACATGTTCGTCTGTCACCTGAGTCTCCTCCATGGGTTTTTTTTTAACTCGCTGACAGCACGCAGTGGAGACATCACAACACGCTAAGAGCACAGGGGCATCAGCTGATAAAGAAACATATCATCTCCATTCAGCTCCCAGTGTGAGTGTGTTTACATCTGCAGTGCTCTGTAGGTGTGTGTGTGTGTGTGTGTGTGTGTGTGTGTGTGTGTGTGTGTGTGCGTGTGTGTGTGTGTGTGTGTTTGAATCTCTGAGTGTGTTTGTCTCACAGCAGAAAAGCATAAACAAGTTGCTCAGCTGATGACTCAATCATGACAGATGCATTAATGAAGCCCCACCGGTCCTCAGTGTTCACCCATTGACATTCACTGAGAGGGCAGCTGTGTGTGTGTGTGTGTGTGTGTGTGTGTGTGTGTGTGTGTGTGTGTGTTGTGTAACACGTTTCTCAGCTGAGACCTCAGACCTCAGACGGAGCACACAGGCGAGCAGCAGTGTTTACATCTGAGGGCTGAAAGCAGAGGAAGGATGTCAGAGGAGAGGAAGGTGTGTGTGTCAGTCAGAGTGAAGAGGAGGCCTGAGGAGCTGGAAACAGAGTATGAAGGACGGACGGGGAAATGAATGGGCGGCATCTTAAAAAACACAAACCGTTGGCTTCCCATCTGCTGCCATCATTAACATTAAGAGTGTCCCTAATTCAAGCTAATTACTGGAGCTGAGGAAGTAAACAAACTGCATGTGTGGATGAGCAGAGGACCAGGAGCGGGGACAGAAACACACACAGAGAACAGAAGGAAGTGAAGGTGTGACTGCTTTCTGATGGTAGCTTGAACTCAAATGTCACCTGGCCTGAAAACATTTGCATGGGAATATCTGTGTCTGGGGATCTGATGTGCTTAAACACAAAAGGTGATTCATCTTCAAATGAGAAGACAAATAAACAAGATAGTGCTTTCATGTATCAGTAATAACCATGGTTAAATAATTTGCCACATACTGGTCCTCAACAAACTTGTATACGACCAAAAAATGGGTGTAAGCTCATATCTACACACAGATCGGTATTTATCAATGAACGTGGGAGGAGGGTATGCTCACATCCCATGCCAGGTCTGAGTTCATGTACCTAAATTTCATGTCAGACAAGAGCGCAATGCAGCGAGGAAAATCAGTCTGGAGAATTATTGCGTCATATGAGTGCAGAGCATTTCCAGAGGACAGAAAGAGGTTTATAGATTAATATTTAAATAGTTAAATTAGACATGGCAATATAAATGCTTTAGAAATTTCAGTCATCTTTTGTCAATATCTGTAAAATACGTCACATATGAAAAAGCAGTGTGAGCTGTCAGCTGGTTTCTTTGTGTAAACAAATGTGTGTTACGATTACGATTCACTGTAAAAATTTGTAAGGCTGTTTACAGTGATTAAAAACACTTCCATGTCCACAGTATATTCTGCAGGGAACATTCAGAGGATGCTGGATCAAACTTCAGAGTACATAATTTTTTAAGAAGCCGTAATGATCACAGGAAGATAACTGATTCCCTCCAAACAATATCATTACATAATTCTGAACTGTGTGTGAAAAAGTGGACTATTTAATAACAAAAGACATTCAATTACATGTGATCACAACCAATCAGCCTGTTTGGTGGTAAAAATATTACTATGAAACTTAGGCTTACCCTTGTGTAATTGCGCACAAGTGATTCAATTCTTGACCAGATTACACAATTACACAATTCAAGTCAATAAATTAGTTTCTAGGTTGAGCAATTTGCTCTCTAACATGTAAAATGTATGATTAAAGGCTTCAGACACAATACAGGTTCGTCTGTTCCTGTCACTTTTGCCTGAAACTGACACAGATACAGTTCACTTCTCTTCCTCAGTCTGTGACACATTCAGGCTGCAAATTCTTTCAGAGCTGACAAACATTTTAACAGAGGTCTTACTATGTTTTTTGAGACATGAAAAGACATAGTTAATGATTCCAGAGTATATAACAGTAAGATATAATGGAACAGTTACTTAATTACTCAAAGTACGACGAATGCGTGGATTAAATGTTTAAACTCTGCTTGGTTTGGTTTGGTTTGTCACACCGATGCTGCTGATGGCTGCAGTGATCTCTACACAGATGTGGTTTTTATCACTCAGTTCATGCCACTTTACCTGCTGCAAAACAACACAGCTTCATTTCTCTCTACCTCTGTTACTATGACCTTGATCCCCAGCACAGAGAAGTCTCCTTTTTTCCCATATTTTGTCCCTCAGGCGATCTGAACCTTGAATAATTATGGGCATGTTATTTAAATGGGGATTGCTTCAGCCCCAGATTTATCAATCCCTGATTGGGTGTACGCAGTGATTGGCACTGGTAAGCATGTTTAATAAATCGCATGTGAACGTTGCAGTGAGCTCACATCTGTGCCAATTCCCACGCCAGATTGATAAATGAGGGCCACTGTCTTTGAATACTTAACATTTTCATTTAAACACTTAACATTTCATTTAAACACTAAACACCCCTTTAAGCGCAGCACACTGTGCCAAAGGCATTGCTGAAAAGACAGTGTCTCAACTTTTTTTATTTCTCACAGTCCGAATATGTTGACCCATGCACCTTTGAGTACAACATGCAACACAAACGGTATAAAAATATATTTATGATGAATATGTACTATGTACCTTGAATTCCTATACACTGTACCTTTAAACACTACACACTGCACCTTTAAATGCTGCACACTACCTTTGGACACTACACACTTAATTTTTTCAATAGTATGCATAGTAACTTTAAATTCTACACACACACACTGTGACTTTTTTAAATCTCATTCTAATCCTGTCGGACAGTTTGAATGGTCTCAGAGGAAAATGATCTTACTGAGTCTGATCTTCTGTTCTTAGCTCTGGAGCCTCTCAGTTTCCAGGATGAATATTTAACAACAAAGACTGAATCACAGAATTCATCCTCAGAAACAGATCTGTGAACATTCTATGGTTCTGGACGTCTCTGTGTGGTTCAAAGCTGTCTACAGAGCCAGTCCTCCGAGTGTTATATTGTTCAATGATGGATCTTGTTAAAATCACTCCTAAACAGTGATGTTGGCGAGTATACTGTTTATTCATCATTGTATCATTAACAGAAGTTATACTTTTCACACCAACATTGATTTTCTATGAAAACGCTCCTTTTCCAGCTGGTAGAGTCTCATGTTGGCACACTGGTTTTTCTAACACTCACTGCTCTGTGAGAGGATTGTGTAACCTGGGGGCTAAAAGAGAGCCTGAACTCACCGTGGTGGTTTTGACTCGGCCTCCGGGCTGTGTACAAGTCCAGCCAGATTTATTGACTAACAGGTCACAGCCTTCGTCCTCCAAGCATGGCACCATCTCACACCACTGCTTTTTCCGAACAATACCAGCTGAGAGAGAGAGAGAGAGAGAGAGAGAGAGGGAAAGAGAGGGAGAAAAGGAGAGTGATCAGACAGGTGAGGATAAAAAAGAGCAATAAACAGACAAGGACGGCAAACAGACAGGTAGATTCAGAGAGACAGAGAGGGAGGGAGAGAGCAGGATGCAGGGATGTAAAGATTCAAATTGAGAGAGTGGATTTGGGGAGAACAGATGGACTGTGACAGATACGAGCGAAGATTTAACATGATTGAAAATGATGGAAAGGAGCAGATTCCAGAAAAAATGTTGGAATACATATAAATGGAGTAAAAAGATGAAGAGATGTGGAGGGTTGAGTGGAAGAGAGATTGGAAATGCAGGAGAAGCAATGGAGTAAAGAGACAATTGAGAGATATGAAAGGAGGGGCGACAGAGAGAGATGAGGGGGAGATGAAGAGAATCAAATAGATGGAGAGAGTCAGGCGGATAGAGGGAATTAGATGGAGGGAATCAGATGAATGGAAAGAATCGGATGGATGGAGAGAATCAGTGGGATTGAAAGAGTCAGTCGGATGGAGAGAGGGCGGAGGTCAATTGGGTAGATATCAAACACCATAAATGATATTTAAGACAGTTTATATCAGAGACTGTCACATCTCAAACAGGATGGACGTGTTTCTGCCTGTCTGTCAGATTCTGCTGAAGGGTTGCAAAAGTAAACAGCATTAAGAGATTAACAAGTAGATATCATGAGTTTTCAGGGAAACACTCCTCTAAACATGACTTTTATGATGGCATCATCTGTTTGGAGAAACTACCCTGCTTTCCCACTGATCTTTCAGATGCTTGATTCTGATTGGTCCTTGACAGTTCCTAACTTTCACGAACATGATCAACACCAGAGACAGACTCATCACAGGCCAGGCTGATAACTCCTCAGACAGTAAGGTGAGCTAACACAGTAGCCTCTGTTAGCATTAGGGCTGGGCAATTAGTTGCAAATGAGATTCAATCACAATTTGTCCTGCTGCAATATTCTGATCACAGATTGTGCAATAAATATAATTTTTTAACCTCAAATGTTTCAGAATACCTGTTACAATTTTTTGCAGATATTTTATCTTCTACATCATTTTAACTCAACCAAAGAGACAAATTGCTGAAAAATTCCTTTGCAGGAGCAACGATCTAAGTGGTGAAAAGGGGCAGAAACAACAAGAAGTAGAAAAAGCAAGAACAATTGGCAAGAAAATTGCAAGAAAACTTAGAAAATGGTCAGAAAGTAGAAGAAAATGTCCCAAAAGCATAAAAAATATGAGTGAAAAAGAAACTTAAATGGGCAAATGCAGACACCAGTAACAAAAAATGGTACTGAGTTGATAGAAATATACATAGAGGGAATTATTTATAGGAAATTCTAAAGAATATCTTAAACAGAAATGTCAGGCCTCTGAAAAGTTCATTCATATTTAATACCTGAGTTTCACTTCCTAAAATAGGTGACCAAAATTAATGAACTTTTTCATCCCCTTTTAATCAGCAAGTGATATCAAATTTGCCATATGAATTAAGTGGCTCTTCTTTTTTAAAGTTATTTTATCCCTAGCCTTGTTTATCAAATAAAGTGCTCTTTTTAATTAAAAGTGATACAGTGCTTGAACTTGTTTGACTTAACATAAGGTGGGTGACCTAAAAAACAATCTCACAATAAATCGCAATTGCAAGACAAAATAACTTCAATTCGATTATTTTCGTAAATTGTCTTGCCCTAGTTAGCATGCTAATTCATCAGGCTAAACAACATGATGTAAAGGAGGACGTGTTCATCCTGGATCAGTTTAAGGAACAATGGACAAAGACAAGTCACATACAGTTGTGCTCATAAGACTCATGTTAAGTTGTTGGCTGAAGAACATTAATGAACAAACAACTGTTTTACGAGTTTTTGTGTTATGATTTGTATTCTCTGAAAAATGGCAAAGAAATCATAAATTCTGCCAGGGTATGTAAACTTATGAGCACAACTGTATGTGTGTGTGTGTGTGTAAAGAACATGAAACACAAAGAACCTGAGGTTTTATCACAGTTAAAATATTAATCTTCTCTCAGATACAGCAGCATACAGCAGCTGGTCAGAGATCTAACTAAGTGCAGCTGCATCACTGCTGTGTGTCAGGAGAGAGTCAACCTGCAGCTGTGGTGCATTCATGTGATCTGATCATCTTCTCTATCAGCTGTCAATAATACCTCGAACTTCTTTTTGCTCCTTCAGGTCTGAGCTGTTGGGAATCCAGCACTATGAGCAGATCTGGGTTAACAGTGACAAGGCAGACTCATAAGAGAATGATAATAGAGCGTTTGCATGAAGGTTTGGTGATTTGCATTGATCCTGTAGTGCGTTAAAGAAGAGTCTGAAATAAATGATCAGCTCTCAGCAATAAGGACACAGCTGAGCACTCAAAAACCATCTTCAGGCTCCTCTTAGACTAGGAACCCTGAGGAGTTTCAGAGCAAACAAACAGCACGTCTGTAAACAACAAATATTAAACTCTACACAAAACCAACACAAATTATGAAAATCAAGACTGCTGAGGGGGAGACGGGAGGAAGAGTACATTTAGGATCATTATGTTAATTACTGTGTACACAGAATAATGAGCAGCTTTTTGGGTTTAATAAGAAACACATCAGGAGGTAAGGTGATTTATACTTACAAATGTCCCAGGGTGGATCAGAACACAGGACATGTCCACCAGAATAAATAATCAGAGAGAGGACGAGGAGGAAGACAAGAAATAATGAACGTGTTTAACATCTGTGACCAGTGAAAACAGAGTGAGACAGGGATGTGTTTCTCTGCTGATGCTGGTGTGCATGTACAGACCAGAATAGTGGTTTCTAAAGGCTGTGCATCCAGATTGAACAGCAGGCTGTTGGTAGTGTTCTCTGGTAAAACATGAACATCATATCTGTGCATCTGCCCTGAGGTTCATTTCAGAAGCTGTCACCACCACACAAACAGACCATCACAGAACTCTGCACTCAAAGCTAGCTAACACCTCTTTACCATAAACACAATCAATATTTCAGTCAATCCATGAAATATGTACACTGTACAGAATGAAGGTGGTAAGAACAGAGTCAGCAGACTGAGCTACAGATTGTTAGATGTAACGTTCTTCTCTGCTGGATGGACTCTTGTTGAGGTTTAAAAACATAAAGCTACAGAGATTTGCCTCAAGGCTGCAGCAGAAAAAACTGACCAGTGTGTGTGATGTGTTTCTACTTCAGGTACATGGTAGTAGAACCATGCAAACTCAGAGGATCACATCACCCAACAACCACGCTCCCTCACTCCTTTCTGTCAAAAGATCAGCTCCACAGGATGTTCATCAACCTGTTGAACCACGCGCTGAAACTGTTAATCCACAGACACAGATTAACTGTCTCTAAATATCAGAGAATAATTGGAGATGGGGCTGCTCAGAGCGAAGTTGGAAACAAGGCGCTAAATGTATCACAATGTTAGCAACTACTGTAGTATTAGCATTATGAGTTGGATCCAAGCTGCTCTCTAATGCCGGGACTTGACCTGATGTGTCTCTGGTCTGGTTCTGCAGTGGAGTCAAAGACCACATTAATGATCCTCTCTTGGTCCATGTCGGGCTGTAAATCTCAAAGCTGTTGACCCCTGATCTTGCTCTGCTCATTGTGTTTGTTTGTTGTCGGAATGAAGATACATACCATCTGCTTTGGACATATCTTGTTTTTTTGTTTTTATGTGGTCACCAAGGATAACTTCCTGTCCTGCTCAATCTACTTTTGTTTAATTGCTGAGTGACTGCTAGCATAGGGCAAAAGCAGCACTGTTGCATATCTGCTGCAACCTGCAGGAGCAGGGACACAGGCAAACTACAAAAGAGCAAACACACACATTGACTTGAATAGAGACCTTTCTGTTTGGATGTTGTGGAGCAGACTGGTGTATTTTGGCCATAATGACCACCTGTGAAAATCAACATGGATAACCAGGTCTTCATAATGTTTTAGATTGGCAGGTTCTCCTCGCAGTATCTTTCCAAGACCACTGCTTTTATGTTGAGGAAACACTAACTGTGAGCTCTGTAAACACATAAATCCACATTACCTTCACCTGTGATTTCACCATTTAGTATTCATTAAGCTCAAACAGATCCTCGACTGTCAGGACGTTGTTCAGATCTGACATTCTCTGAGGTGATCCGTCTTCAGACAGAAGGAGAGATAAAGAAAATAGCCTGTCTCAGAGACACTGACAGTTGGTGAAACAAGTTTGTGTTGTGTCATTTAAGTACAGCAAACAATCACAAAAAGATGGCAGACAATTTAACTGTCAGAGACTCCATATAAAAGCATCCATTGCGCACAGACATCCACAGTTTAATCCTGCCCTGCCCCAGCCTGCTCTGGCATCTGTACATGTACAACAGCATGCACACCCTGCCCCGCCCTAACACGTCCCACATGCCCCGCCCTGTCCCATCCTGTCCCATCCTGTCCCACCATCTCCTGTCCTGTCCTGTCTATCTTCCAGAGAACCTTCTGGCCTTTTAAGCTTTTCATGCATTCAGCTGCTGCATCTTGCACCATGAGTCCAGATGTTGTCTCTGAAGAATCCAGAGCTGAAGACAGATTTCCATTTTATTTCCATTTTATTTCCATTTTATTTTATGGAAATCTGGAGAACAACATACTGATGTGAACCAATGTGTTCCAGCTCCAGCTCAGCAGCAGTCCTTGTGGGGGAGAAGGGAAGGGAGGGGGGACAGAGAGGGAGGAAGGGTTTGTGGGAATAAATTGTGTACCAAACAGCAGGAAAATATGTACACATTGGAAATATGCTGTTTATGGTAAAAGAAAGAAATGTGGTGGAGGAGAGGATATCTGTGCTGCAGACATATTCTCCTCTCACTCCTTCAATCCACGTAATTCTGTGTAACCTGAGTCTGGTCCTAGATCATGGTCCTAGACTGATCATGTGTTTGTGAAGAGCCTTCAGATGAGATTTTTTTGTGATTTGGTGCTTTATATGTAAATACAGATGGGTTCATTTGAGTTAACATCTTGTTTTATTGTTAACACAACTTAAGGAACTTTAAAATCAGTTTATTTACCCTGAAACCCAAAGCTCTCAGTCTCTCCTGTTATTCAGGACTCATCTCTGATGGACATTTTCCACTCTCATAACATTATTCTTTATTTTCTTTTCTTTTTTGCACCATGTACTCCTTTGTATTTCTGATGTGACTCTGAATTTCCCTTTGAGGATTAATAAAGTGTATTCTATTCTATTGGACCTAGTCCTGGTTGGTTCTTCTCGTAAGCATCATTCCATGTCTCCTGTATAGAGTCCTGAGGACATCTTTAACACCTGTTTCTCTGCAGGATTTCAGTCAGTGTCTGCGCCTCCATTGACCTCCAGTTACACACAGACACTTCCAGACCAAAGTGATTGATGAAAGAGCTCCACATTTTACTCCAGGCTTTGCATCAGACTGTAAACATTACTCTACATGCTAGGAATCATTTCCATGTCATGGATTTTACCCTGTAGGGGACACTGGAAATGACTCTGTGGTTTACTGATGACATCCATTCATACTTTCTGCTCTCCTGTTCATGAGCCGGAGCCAGATCAGGCCTGGTTTGGCCTCAAGCATCCGGCCTGTCAGTTCTGACTGAAGAGAAACAGGAGGTGGTTGGTGTGTGTCTGTGTGCAGGCTGTGGGTGTCTCATCCAGTCAGAGGTTCAACATGCTCACTGTGACTCTACTTTCACCATGACTTGCTTCACATTTGGTTTTGTGAGAGAGACGATTGGCTGGTCTGAGCCAAACCTGACCCTCAGGACCATCAGCCCAGATGGGGGCGCTGCCATCTGTAGCTAGCTTAGCTTAGCTTCAGTCATGGAGGATTCTGGGTCACCCAGTTTCATCAGAAACAGAACTTCAAACTACCTCCGCAGAGATATCCTTGTCTTTATCTGTAGACACTTGGAAACTCTCCATCAGTCATATTTCAGACAGAGAACAGCAAAGCCGCATGTAGCTGAGTGGCTAGTAGCTTCAGTTACAGTTACAGTTACTGTTACAGGTGTTCAGGCCAACAGCACCTGGGCCTGATTCTGTTGAAATCATCGAGAACCAACACAGTGACATCATGTGCAAACTTTTCTGTGGACTCCTCAAGTTTCTCAAGCTGTCGGTTTCTGATGTGTGTTAGCATTCCTGCTAATGAGCCACACCTTTGATACTTGTAATTTATCACCTCAGCATCAAAGAGCAGAGCAGTTAAGACACAGCTCTTATCTGTCACCCTCAGATCTGCATCAGTAACTGAACTCATCTTCAAAATGCATCTCAGCTCAACCTGATGTTATCATCATCCACTGCACACAGGCTGAGCTGCAGCGAGGGCAGGGCTGAATGTTCAAACCCAGGAGATTCAGCCTGATGTGATGGCAACACTCACACTCTCTCTCACACACTCACACACACACACACACACACACACACACACACACACACACACACAGAGTTCAATGCTATGTGTAAGAGAAGGTATCAGGTGTGATTTCATCAGGTGAGATAAGGAGGAGAGGGAAGAGAACATTATTACATCCTCCATAGGACACTTATCTTCCACCAAATGGTAGATCACACTCATGTCAACAGGCAGCATCTTGGCCTAATAAATTCTGTGTAATGCCATGCTGAGGCTGAGATGGCAGAAGAAAGATGGGCCCCTGGCTGTGAGAGAGAGTGGAGATAGTGGAGAGAGGAGGCCTGCTGACTGATCTGATCTGTGTAATAAATGCAGCAGCAGCCTCTCAGAGACCGAGCTGTGATACGATGATGTGCTCAGATAATTACAAACTGTACACATCAGATAACAACACCTGGGCAGGTGGAGTCAGCACAGCGTCAGGGCCAATGATCCTGGACCACAGATAAGATTTGTTGTAATAAATCAAACTTTTTTCCATCTGATCTCATCATCCCCTGTGATGGAGGTCCACTGATAGTAGCCTTTATTGGGGACAGGAATAATTAGAGAGACATTGGCTGATTGCTGATATCTAATGAGGATAACACTCTGCTGTTGTTGCATACAAATCCTTCATTGCATTTCACATGACAGTCTGATAAGTCAGGGATTATGAATGGTTGGCTCTGCGTCAAGGTCTCGTCCACTCTGCTGGGATCTATTATCTATGAATACCAGCTAACCATACGATACACACTTGTTACCCTGCTGCTAACTTCAGGATCAAACCTGTTAATAAAAAAATAACCAAAATATTATTTTATTGGTTTAAAATGATCAAGCTAACGTTGCGGTGTGCAATATGACGATATTAGATCGTTAAGGATTATAACATGGAGATGATCTCATAAAGTAGAAAGATCATTCAACTGCCTTTGCAGGCGCAGAGACGCTTATGCACACCCAGATAACCAACCATAGTATTACTCTTACCACTAACGAGTAATATAACAAACTACTCTTGGAATCCAGTAAAAATATTACAGTTACTCTTCCAAAAAGTGACTCCTACTTTTTACTCCCTTTATGTTGTTATTCATGATTTAAAATGCAAAAATCTACAGATTAATGTTGTCATGTTTGTCTGCCGAGCTGCGAGGGAGCTCCTGTCATGGTTGCCAGGTGTGCGGTTTTCCAGCAGGAACCAGCTTCTTTTAAGCTCAGCCAAGGGCAGTTTTCTTGACTAATGGGCTTGTTTCGTTGTCATACATATCTGGCAACCCAAGCTAGCTTGAAAGATGGAGCAATACATGTTGTAGTTTCACAGCTGGAAATACGCGCATTACTTTCGTTTTGTGGAGGTGAAAGATGACAGGAACATGTCAGATGTAAGTTGTGTCCCTTTACTACGTCTCTTTCAACTTAGATCAACTTAGACAGGATTAAAAATAAACTTTGTCTCTCATTCTCAGGAGTGTATTACATGTAGCTCGTAACTTTGATGGATTCATAGGCTTCAGAAAATAACGCACATGAACTTTATTACTGACACAGAGGTTATGTGCAAACTGGGAATCACGAGGAGAAATAAAAATAATAACAATACATTTTATTCATAACACACTATCCATCTCCAAGAAACCTCTCAGGGCTTAGTAAAAAAAGAACACAGGTCAGCAGAAAGCAGTCAAAAGCAAGTGAAAATCAGTTAAAATCGTTGTTGAGGATCCAGGGTATGACAGAATATTTTGCTGGCAGACAATGATATCTAAAGAGAAAAAAAATCATTAAGACTTCATAAATATCCTCAAAATAGGGTACTGGAGAAGCAGCAAACAGCACAAGAATCCTTCCTCTCTCCTATCAAAGGACACAATTACCAACTTGGTGTGTTAAGAAAAGTAATCAGTAGTGTAATGCATTAATTTTGGCAGGGAGAAATAAGTATAGTGATATTATTATTCTTAAAAAGAGTAAAGATTAATCATTTATTTACTACTTTTTTTTCAGTAACAGGCCTAACACTGTTAGCCAACCGGCCCGAAAGTATCTGTGCATTCCAACCAGCGCTCTCTCAGAACGAGTCTTCAGCACAGGTGACAACATGATAATTTCCCAAAGGGCTACTCCTAAGCAAGATAAGGTTGACAAATTGGTTTTCCCGGCTAAAAACCTGTGACTCTAATCTGTCATATTAATGTATCTCCTTTTTAAAAGAAGATAAAAACTCTAGGATGTCTGAACAAAAATTTGCTTTAAAGCAGCTGTATTACTCACTCAGGCTATAAACATTGCAGTTAGACAATATTTAACAGTCTATAGTGTCAACCGGTACTGATGTAACAACAACACCAATTTCCTTCCCAATCCAAAACTGAGAATAATTCAGGCACCGGGGAAACTGGTCCAATAACAATACTGACTGAACCAATTGTAAATAACAATAGATATATTTTATAGATATACTGTTATTTTATCCATCTTTTCTTGTATATTTTTTTTCTAAGTTGGTCATGGCTGTTTCATCATAATTCCATTTCAAAAATGTATTGGTGATGAGTGCGTCCACTTTAAATACTTGTTTCTTACGAATCTTACCTGAATCAATCTTGGTTTTATTGCCTGTGTGAAATTATCTCAGTAGTACACAAACAATTACTCCAGGCTGAACTCATGAGTGGAAGCATATATTTATTTGTTACTTATTTCATGAACACATTTATTCATCTGAACAAATCCAACAGCAACAATGATAAGCGCTTCCAAAAGCTCCACATTTTCACCCTTCAGACCTGGATAGGTCCTGCAGCCTGATGCACTGAGGGACAGAAGCGTCTGTCTCACCCTGACAGCAGCACCTGACACTGTGCTCCCCTCATCTCCAAATGCCTCCTATTCCTTGTTTTAGTTTAACCTGAGGTGTCTCTCAGCGTTTGTTGTGTTGCCACTTTTTACCACACATCTTTTTCTACAAACACCAAAAAACATGTCTTGGCTGTTTGTGGAATTTTGACTCTGTTAACGCTGACAGTGTCCCCTGATCAGTGACCAGCTGAGCAGTATTCTGCTGGGCATGCAAATCACGCACTTAACCAGGCGGAGGAAAAAGTAGGTCCAACCAACCAGACATTAGTTAGACAAAACCTCAACAGTTTCCACTGTTCCTGTTCATGATATACATTACCTCAAATAACTGAGGATTCAAAAGTATTGATTTTTGATTTGAGAATTAATTTTAGCGCAACAATATCTGGTATTGGTTTTACTGATATTTTAAGATTGATCACATCACTATCAACCAGCACAGGCTAACGTTTCAACCCCATTAGACAAACCTTTGGTCAACTCATGAACTATTCAGTTCAAACTTATTATGCTAAAGATAAGAGGAAAATAAGAAACCCTAATATTTGTGTCAGATGCAATGTTAAACTGAATGATTATTTATATTACAATATAGTTGTATTCATCAATAGACTGTTTTAGGTTGAACAGGGTGTCATTACAGATGGAAAATGTCCTCATAAATGTCACAGAATATAAA
>RPOG01000519.1:37500-162615 GCA_008086565.1 Thalassoma bifasciatum
ACATCTCAACTCTTCTCCTGCTGCCTTTTCCCCCTGTACAAGCTCCAATTTCCCCAATTTTTCATCTAACCACAGACACATGGCCTAATGACTGGCTTTACCTCTTCAGCAGGATGAGTGTTTTATTGTTGGCCCCTTAGTTCTGATGGTGAAGAGAGGTGAGTGATATCACTGTCCTGTCGGGCTCTAACAATGACTCTGGCTTCAAAAATGGATGCTGTGTTATCTTTTGACACAGGGTGAGTGTGGGTCAGTGAAACCTTCAGTT
This sequence comes from Thalassoma bifasciatum, assembly GCA_008086565.1. Taxonomy (NCBI): domain Eukaryota; kingdom Metazoa; phylum Chordata; class Actinopteri; order Labriformes; family Labridae; genus Thalassoma; species Thalassoma bifasciatum. The sequence continues at coordinate 37,769 of RPOG01000519.1, forward strand.
TCATCAGAGAACAGGTTGTGTTCGGCTGAAAGCTCCAGAGTGGCTGTGTTCCCTTCTCTCATCAGAGTAATGTTGAACTCAAGACCACATTATCTGAGGCTAAGACTCACACAGGACCAGAATATACCGAGTCCAAGGGAAGACCAAGACTTTTGAGACTGGAGACAGTAAAAATAAAATAAAAAATCCATCAAAGCAACATATGCAAAATTCTAAAACCTCTACAAATTTGTTCCACTGAATTCTTGAAGAAAAAAAAAAGAACAAATGAAAAAATGAAGTCCTTGTATCACTTCAAAGTCACTGATAACTCCAGAGTTATTTTAAATATCTGAAAATAAGTTGTTTATTTATCAGGTGAATGAGGCCTACAGTAAGTGTTCAAGGGTATTTCTGATTAGAAACAGGGCGGACCGATGTCCAACACTGTATACCTCATTGATATAAAATAGAAGTAATTTACAGGTGAAACTGCCGTCTGTAACTTACTATGATTTTACAATGTCTTACTGTAGAAAATAAATACAGTTAGTATTTGTACTTGTATTATTACTATTATTATTACTATTATTATTATTATTATTATTATTATTATTATTATTATTATTATTATTATTTATACAGTATATCGCAATTTAAATGTATTTTACTGCAGCAATTTCAAAAGAACTCTCCCGCTCATTTATAGTGTTTGTTCTGTGGAAATACAGGAAGTTATTTTTGTCCAAATGGGCAGCAATATACTGTAGATGCAGCATTTACAATACAGTATACCGTCTGCAATATTCTGTGTGGTTTGATATGTCTGTGTACCATCATAATATCCTTGTTGTGGGTTGCTGTTGTTTTTGTAAATCTCAAAGACTTGTCGGCATATACACCCTGTACCACCTGTGCAATCCTCCACTGCATGGCAGGAACTCACATTAATTGTTCCCTCCTCACACACAGTTTAGCTAACAATGAGGTCACCATTCACAAAGGTGTTCTGGGTAAAACCTCTCAACTCACCCTAGCCCCTCCCAATTGTTTAGCAGAGCTTCTGCTCACAGGCTTTACCCAGAATGCCTTTGTTCGCTGCAACATATTGCAAACGTGAGTGAGGGGCGAAATAGTGCAGCAGCAGACTCCTGACAGTGATCCTCAGCTGGAAACAAGACACCACTGCAAATATGGGTATTTGACTGTTAGGACCAAAGGTGAGTGTTAAAATCCCGAGGATACATTGCTTATTACAGTATTATACTTCTTACCTAAAAGACAGTAGATTACTGATGGGATTCTGCTGTAAATTTACATCAAAGTCTTACAGAGCAGTTCCTGCAGGTGTCTGACACATAAGGCACTGGCAAAGATTTCAGAGGAAGCAGAGCAAGCAGTGAACTAGCGCTAAATGTTTCAAGTCAGTTACAACAATCATCAGGAACAGTTCAACAGAAAAAAATCCACAATCAAATTATTGTCACATCAATGAATTTGAGTCTGGCCGATCCACAACCGATACAAGACCGAATTAAAATGCCCTTGAGTATGAGACAAGAGCAAGACCTTCAAATTGTGGTCTTGAGATAAGACTCAAGACCAGACCAGTCTCCAATACTCCAGTAAAATACAACACATCCATCCTGTAACTACTGTACACTTAACTATTCTGTGTAGTTTATTCAGAAATGGGAGCAACATGACATGGAATCTGAATACAGAATAACTTAAGACTGATGGATTTTTTAACAATCCACATCAGCTGATCTCTGTCTTCAAAAGGCCGATAATAAAAATAAAATGAATATCTGCAGAAACTTCAGGAAGCTTTTCTGCAGCAGTGTTTGAGCTTTATGTCTAATCTACAGTCAGTAGTCTTTATTTCATAATCTGTATTTTGCATTCTGATGTAAATGTATTCAGTCTCTAAGATCATTTGTGAAGGATTACTAAGTTATTTCCACCCCAAATAGCAGCACATATAACCTGACACAGTTTAAATATTTTATGATTGGTTATCAAATAATAAATCAGATTCTCTGACATGAGAAGATTCTTTATTCATAAAGCACCAAATCACAGTAAACGTCATCTCCAGACACTTTACAACACCATGAGCATGTTGTGTTTTAATCTTATGCGTGGCCCAGAATATTTTTCTGTTCGACAAAGTGATTACAGAGTCGCCTTAAACATGGAGCTAGGTCAGAGTAACATAACATTTGATTGTGCATCATGGATAATAACATGAGCCTGCTGTGACTCATGCTGGAAAAGGTCTCTTTTTGTCCCCCCCTGTCTCTAAACCCCCAAACTAAAGCCAAGAAACCACATCACACCTCCAGCTACATCCTCGCTCTGCACACTGTTCAGGCTCACACAGGCAGGATGAGCGGTGCGTCGCTGCTCCAGGCTTGTTTTTCCTGTACAGTGTGTGTGTGTGTGTGTGTGTGTGAGTCTACAGGCCACCAGGTTCTGCTGATATCGTTCATTCACAGATGTGCTCTGACATTTCCTCACAGCCGAACACAACCACAGCCCCTAATTTGTAGGCACGCACACACACACACACACACACACACACACACACACACACACACACATGCACACGCATGCACGCACACATACACACCCCAACACCAAAGGTTTTTCCACCATAAACACACATGCATGCAAAGACATAAAGCCCAGAGGCAATGTGAGCCAGAGGAGGAAATGTCAGGGCGAACAGGAGGATGGAGACTCATCGTATGCAGAGTATACCTCTGACATCATTAACCCCTCTGACATCATCAACCCCTCAGGCGTCATCAACACCTCTCTGACATGGACAGGTGATGAACATACATATACATTTAAAATCCTCCAAAGCTTCCTGTTTCAAGATGACCGAGTGTTTCTGACAAACTCAGATTTAATAATAGAAATTAACACACTCTTAGGGAGTGAAGAAGGGATCTAACAGTGGCTTCATCATCAACTCCAGATGGACAAACTCTGAATCCATGATCAGAGAAAATACTCTTTTTACTTAATCTTTCTACCCTGATCTCTGTGACCTGTCTTCATGCCCTGAAACAGGCTCAGAGCACATGCACATGCACATGCTGGCTATTCTTCTTCAAAATGGGACTCTATATTGAGTTTTAAGTGACCGGTTGTGCATTCAGGCAGTAGGGTTGCATATATTGATTAGAACATGCATATATTATTAATATTTTTAGGAGGACTGCGTGTGTGTATTTGTGTGTGTTTGAGTGAGTGAGGGAGAGCATGTGTTGGTAAGTGTATGTAAGTCCTGGTAAAATTGATACCAGGTACTTTAATAGCTCATCTAGATACATTAAATACATTCAAGCTGTGACATCTTCTTTCGTGTCCCCCACCCTCAAAAAACCATATAGATCAGTGGTTTTGTCTGACTTGGCTTCCTCAAAAAAATTCCCCACACAACACCACTGATCGCCACATCACTGTTGCTGCGTAAACTGCAAGCCAGAGTCTTCAATCAGTAAAGAAGCATTTAACATACAGGGCAGGCCATGAGTTCCCATACATAGAAGGATGTATAATGCACATTTCTTTCATGTTTTTCATCCTTTAGAAGATGCGCTTGATTATCATTGGTTGTCTTCGGAGGAACTTGAAGTATCAGGTCAAGATACAAGACGTAAATCATCTTAAGAGTAATGACCAACGCCATTATAAGCAGAACTTAAACTGTGTTTCTGCAAGGTCTTCAACAGTGGAAAACACATATTAATAGATGTTTTAAGAGCAATGATCATCACATAGAGCACATTATATAGATAAAAAGGCTGATCCAACAAAATGTTATTTTTTTCCAATACAAACAGTTGGCCCATCCTGTATACACCAGATGATCAGCTGACCCCTGTTTCAGCCACAAACCTGTTGTGTGGCTCCTACAGTTCTATCACCATCTACGGGCCTGGAATGCGTAAAACAGCGTTTACAGTACAGCATTTCTGTGTAAATGCAGAATTTTTTTTCACTATTTACACAAAGCATGAAGTGAGGAGGTTTAAGGGTTAGGCAAGCAAGCTGCTGCAGATTTAGAGCTCTGATGATGGACATGAAGCATGCTGTAGAGCAGTAAAGATGGACATGTAGAAGCAGTAAAGATGGACATGTAGAGGCAGTAAAGATGGACATGCAGAGGCAGTAAAGATGGACATGTAGAGGCAGTAAAGATGGACATGTAGAGGCAGTAAAGATGGACGTGTAGCAGCAGTAAAGATGGACGTGTAGAAAGAGTATGCTGAAGAGCTGCACTAATGAGATGTGATGACAGCTGAGGTTAAGATGGCTGATGGAGATAAAGGTGACGGAGCTGAGGATGATGATGAATGACAGAGACATGGACTTAAGTAGAACAAAGCCTTCAGGCTGCAAACAGAAATAAACACTAGGTATAATTAGTCTTAAAGCAGGCCTTCTGGAAGCTCCTCGTCTGTGTGTGTGTATATGTGTGTGTTACTGCATGTTCCTAGATGCATATGAAGGAACCTGAGCGTCTGTTCATGAAGAGTTTGCACAGCTGGCGGGGGCCTGGACCCCAAAGACTCCTTGCTTCCTGGATGTGGATGATTCTTGTCTCTTTAGCCTCATTGACCTCTACATCCAAACTAATCCGCCTTAAATTATGCATAACCTTTTACTTGGCAGAGCTCCCTATAAATCTGTTTATTCCCTGTTTGCTCTGCACAAAGCCTGCTAAACAAATTCCAATTAAGCAAAACAGCCATACAGCATGAATGATAATTCAGCTGGGCTGGGTCCCTGAAGCCGATAAGAGCTAATCATGGCCGTTCTGTGTTAGGCAGCTTAAAAAAGTCAGACGGCTCCTCTCCGATCCAGTTAGAGCTCTTTATTGTCAGGTCATTCGCTCTTTGGCAGAGTGAGCATGCTCTGGTTTGAGCTTTGATGCCTGTGAAGGAGCTCAGGTTTGACTGTGAGCACCAGTTCAGGGAGCTCTGAGACTGCAGTCATTCAGTCTCAGCTTCAGTAATCTTTGTTATACTATCTTCATTAAAAGCAGAGACACTTCAATCATATCAGTTTCTTATAAATTAGAGATACAAAGCCATTCATAAGTGTTCTAAGCTAATATCTGAGTCTTTAGAGCGTGCATTCATTACAGCGATCTGTTTCTCTGAGCAGTCCTCCGAGGCTCCTCCAACACCCTTTATACTCCACACAAATGGATGCTCTTGACTCTGGAATGTAAACTTGACTCATTATTTCAGCTCTAAGACACTTTACACTCCTCCTCTTCTTGTCAGAGAGTGGTACGCTCCTGATATGGAGCAGATGCCGATGAGTTCCTCTGTTGGAGAGCAGAGTCAAGATTCAAAATGTTTATTGTCACATGCATAGTAAAGAAATGTGTTTCTCTGTAGAATGACATTATTTCTTTGCTGCCCACAGTTAATGCCAACAATAAAATATTAGATTATTAAAAAAATACTCCAGAAAAATGGAAGTAATAACTAGAGCTGATCAATTAGCAAAAATGATCCAATCGCAAGTATTTTCCACTATATTGCTTTTATGATCTATTGTGCGATTAGTTTTAGGTTTCACATATTGTTGTTGATTACAATTGCTATATTGATGGGGATTACTTTATTATTATTATTGTTCTGAATTTTGAAAAAAAAAAACAGCATGAGGAAGGAAAGAAGGATTTTGTTGACACAAAAAGAAAAAGAAAGAAAGAAAAGAAAACCCACAAAAGAAACTTTTTTGCATACACAGGAACATTAAAACAAATTGGGATATCATGAAAAAGTGAAATATTTTTGGTCACTCATTTCAGAAAGTAAAACCCAGATATTATGTAGACTCATTGTACACAGAGTAAATTATTTTAAGCCTGTATTTCTGTAAATATTCATGATTATTGCTTATAGATAATGAAAACCTACAATTCAGTGTCTAATGTAGAAATCTAGAATATTACATGAGATCTACAAAAAAGGTTAATTTAAACAAAAAAGGCAGGACTCTGAACAGTTTTGCTACTTTCTGGCCATTTNTATTCAGTTTGTGTGTTCATCATAAAAAAAAAAGAAAAAAAAAAAAGCAGGACACTGAATGCAATTACGAAAAAATAGAAACTAATGAAATACTAAAAGAATGATAACAGATATTTGATGCCATGAGCTTGAACACTCCACAGCGTGAGAAAATTGCCTTGTACAGAAGTCAGTGAGAAATAATCTGAATAAGAATGCATTACTTCTCCTGAACTGTTCACTGGTGCTACCATATTTAATGTATCGTGTGGTGGTGTAGGGGAACACCTATGAAAGCACCTTACTGAACATTACAAAATAAAAAAAAAAAGGGTAGCACTTTACTTGACGCCTATGTTTATACCACATCATAAATACATTTATAATTTCTTATAATGACATTACAGCGCTGTATAACTGCAATTATAAACATTCATAAGTTACTATAATGCTTTATAACAGTAATCATAACACACTATAAAGCATTTACTCATCATTTGTAAGGTCAGGTATTATAATGTGTTATAACTGTTAACAACTCACTGACAGTGCCCACATAGATAATACATTATACAGATATTTATCATATTCATATTAACATGTTTAACTATCATTATAAACACTCATAAGTTACCATAACTCTTTATAATGGTGAGCATAACATATTATATGACATTTTGTAATGGCTTATAAGATGATTGTTGGTCATGATTGTTAGGCCCTTGATAACTGATTTTTGTTGAAGGGATCAAAGGGTATTATAATTATCATAGTTGCCATATCAGTTTTTTGAAGGAGTTACAATACTAATAAAAAAAATTTAAAAAAAGGTTTTGCTATGTTTTCTGTTGTTCTTGCATAGACAAAAAGATGTGTATTTTTCTGGGGGGTTTTTTGTTATTGAAGGACTTTTAGCCACTCTTTGTGAATGTGGTCATTAAAAGTTTTTTTGAAGGAGTGTGTGAATGTGTTATGCTCATTGTTATAAAGAGTTGTGGTAATTTATGAGTGTTTATAATGATAGTTATGTATGTTTATAAGAATATGATAAATATCCGTATAATGCATTATCTATGTGGGCATTGTCAGTGAGTTGCTATAAGTTATAACATATTATAATACCTGACCATATAATGATGAGCAAATGCTTTATAGTGTGTTATGATCATTTTTATAAAGCATTATAGTATATATCATAGTAACTTATGAATGTTTATAACTGTAGTTATACAGTACTATAATGTTATTATAAGACATCATAAATGTATTTGTAATACAGTATAAACAAAGGCATCAAATAAAGTGTTACCAAAAAAAGCAATAAGAATCGTGCCCAAAGTGAGTTACAATGACCACACCAATCAGCTGTTTTTAAAGTTGACTATGTGGAAATTTATAGACCCAGTAAAACTTTAAACAGCACAAATTGTCTATAACGCGAAACATAAATTATTAGCTTGTAACTTAAACGAATTGCTCCTAGTCAGGGAGGAAGAGTATGGGTTAAGGGGGGAGTATAATTTCAAAAAACCCATTGTCCATACTACCCTTAAAAGTTCATTTCTGTCTGTGGGGTGAAATTGTGGAATGGTGTAGTAGAAGAACGAATAAAAATGTCAGTTTTCAGACAATAAAAAACATCTTATTTGTTATCTGAAAGCCATTGTGGTATTGTTTACCTTTGAATTTACTTCCTTTTATTTATTTTTGTTACTTTTTTGTCCAAAATAAACTGAAACTGAACAAAAAGCTGATGAGCAGGTATAATGTTTCTGTTCTGTTATTAGTTTATTCATCTTTCATCTTTTATTCTTTAATCAGGTTATAACATGCTGTTTATCATAAGCCCGTGTTGTTCTTCAGTATCAGTGTGTTCAATAATTCAGAGTTTATGTTTTAAAGGACAGAAATGACTTCTCCCTGACTTCTTGTCTATTCCTCTCCTCAGCTCTCACTTGTTGCCGTTATTTGATTTTCTGTTTATAGCACTTCCCTCTCTGTTCATGGGTAAAGATTCATTTTCAGTCGTGCTTTTAACCTGAACCTCTCCTTTCACTCTCTGCTTCAGTCTTCCTCGTTGTTCCCTGACAGCTCTTAGCATGAAGCAAAATCAGAAAGCTTTTAAGAGACAAGAACACAGAAATTAAAGAGATGAAGAGACGTACCTGGCTGGTTTGAAATGTTTGGTGAGAAATTAAACTGTCCTCACATTTTCAACACAAGCTCAACAGCAGAGGGGTCAGGAGCACTCTGCCCAAAAATGCTTCATTAGTTTCGTGCAATCCTTTTTGTTTTAATTGTGCCAATATGAGATCAGTCCTGGGATGATGATCAATAAATCGATTAATCGCTTATTAAACAAAAATGAACTCATTCATTTTGCTGGCCTTGATATATCAGCATGTGCATGTGTGTTTGTTTTCTTCATCTAACGCCTCCAAACAGGCTGTATGACCGGAGGGTTCACTCCGTGCATCATTCTCTCAGTGCACTCAGGCTCGTTTGTTCCATCATGGAATAAACGGTGTGAGCCCTCTTGTCAGTCATAACATCTCTTTGTCTCTGTGGGGGGAGGCACATGGTGCAGCAAGTGAGCCTCATGATGGGGCAACAAAGTAGAAATGTAGAGAGAAAAAGATGACAGCGAATGAAAATGCCATTGCTTCATTGAGCTTCAAACCAAATGAGCAAGGTGAGTCCATCAACACAGACACAATACGTCAAATTTGTTTGAAATTATAACTTGCATTTCACTTGCATGCCACCCAAAACATAACCACCTCGCCCAGATTTCCTCGCTGGGGGGAGGAACCTCAAGATGATGGGCCCTTTTCCAGAGAACACTCACTAAAGCGTTCGGCCAACAAAAGTAAATACAAATAGAACAGCACAAAATGATGTGCCTTATTTATAGAGGTGCAATTTAGTTTATCCAGACTTGATAAGGCATTTTATTGTTTTGGTTGTATGTGATTTGAGAATATCTTTCGCTGACAGAGACAAAGTTTATTTAATTGTCTTTGGTGATCATTTTTATTCAAGTGCATTTTCTGCTAGCAGAGTCTGAGAGTCTATTTTAGTTCAGTTTATTTTTTTGTTCAATAATATAATTTATTGGGAATATTTTATTGGACGATAAATGATATTCCAGCAAAATTAGTTTTTTACATGGGGTATCAAAGCCTGAGGCAGGGAGAGCACACCTCCCCTCTCTTCTACATGCAGACATGTAAACCCTGCAGCAGGAAGAGCATCCGTGATGAACCATGTGACCCAAATCAGCTGATGTGGGCGGAGCCTGAGGTCACAACCTGCCTGAACTAACCTGGGTTAATATTCAGCTGTTGCTGTGGTGATAATACAGATGGAGGTTATTGATTCCTCTCTGCAGCAGGCCTCCTTCACTTGCTGAATGTTTGCACCTCAAAGATAAACGCTCCACATTGATCTGTATCTGTCCAGCTCCTCTGGATTCAGGACCTCTCTCCATTAAGTGTGAGTGATAACCCAGCCCCAGCTGTGCTCTCTGCCACCTGACAGAGAGAGGGAGAGACAGAAAGAGGTGTTGGACTAATCACCCCTCTCTCCCCTCCTCTCCTTCCTCCCCCTCCCTCCCTCCCCAGCGGTCTTGACCCAGTTCAGATGGTTCTGTGACTGATAACCGATGCGGAGGCCGTCAGACGCTTTTATTGAGAGGATAAATGAGGCGGTACTCCAGCTGCACTGTGAGGAACATTAGTTATGTATTTAGAGTGCTGCTTGGATGGGCCCTGCCTCCATCCCCCTTCTCTCTCTCCCTCTCCCTCTCCCCTGTACCCCTTCCTTCCTTTTCCTCACTCTGCTGATGTCTGATGTCATTACCTCCCAGTCTGGCGTGGCAGCATCATCAGGAAACAATCGCCCTCTCTCCTCCACAGAAAAGTGCTGAGTTACAGATCAGAATCTGACCAATCGGCCTCTTGTCTTGATTCTATCTGTTTTCTTTCTTTTTTTTCCTCCATCCAGCAGCTGAGTTTAGATTAATGTCAGAGCTCTCCTCCATTTCTTCCTCCTCCTCTCCCTCTCTCAGTTTGATGCTTTTTGACCTGCTGTGGCCCCAGGCTTAGTCTCTATGTTGCAGATTACAGGAGCTCTGTCATTTCAAGCTAAAAAAGGCAGGTCCTGCCTTCACTCCTGTGACAGCTTCTTCCAAATCAAACATATCCATGTGTCATGTCTCCATGGATTTGTGTTTTCCTCAAGTGTGCCTAATGCCTGCTTCATTTCAGTGCAGTGAAGATCATGACTTAACCCCATAACATGAACATTCTCTCCAAAACAACTAAATCCTGGTTGTTATCTAGTGATCTGAACTTTTTTATCTCTTCAGATCACACACACACACACACACACACACACACACACACATGCAAACACATGAAGTAAGCCAAGCTGTATTAACTGTTTTGTGTGTCTCTGAAACTGAGTTATGACGATCTGAGTTAAATCAGGGTGTGAAGGAAAAACCTGAATTAGTAAAAAGAAAATCAGACACAGCATTGTCCTATCTCTCCACTCTTTGGTGTGGATTTGCATGAAGCTTAAAATCATTTTTCTTGCAAATGTTTGAAGAAGAACTAACATGTTCATTCATGTAGTAAAATGAATGAACTCAGGAGTAGAAAAACTGAATGAACTGTCCTCTGTCCACAGTCTAACAACCTGAGTTTGCAGGAAGGAAAATTTATCTTTCAGGTCCTGTTTACATGACAACGTTTCAAACAAGCGGCAACCTCCGGTCTGAAAATATGACACAATGTGGAAGTGCTAAAAAGCTGCTGTTCCTTGATTGACCTTTTGAGGCTGGCTCAGAAAGTACCAGAATTCATGTACACATCAAGCCAAAAAAAAAAAATGCAGTGGTCAGAGCCAAAAATAGCACAATTAAAGCCTGGAACAAAAACTGTCTTCCATCTGGATCGAATTTTACTAACTGCACTGTGATTTATGTATGTTTATGTATCTATATATTACCTTTTAATTGTAAAGTGTCTATGAGTTTTGAAAAGCGCTGATTATTATTATTATTATTATTATTATTATTATTATTATTATTATTGTTATTATTGTTATTATTATTATTATTATTATTATTATTATTGTTATTATTATTATTATTATTATTATTATTATTATTATTATTATTATTATTATTATTATTACTACAATTTTTATGATGGATATTAATGGAATGGTCCTGACCAATGACCAGGACCAGAAACACAAAGATCTTTAAATGAAACCAAAAAGAAAGTGTTAGATAAAGGTTTGACAAATACTTTGTTAGCAGTTGGAAGTGCACCTTAAGGGCAGCAATACAAGTGATTTTCTCTGTTTTTCTTCAGTCTTCATCTTTTTTTCATCCTTTTTCAGTCAGTGTTATCATTTTCATCCCTTTTCATCCCATTTCCATCCTTTATTCAATTTGCCTTCATTTTGTTTTCATCCTCATCATTATTTATCCTATTTTCATTCAATTTCCATCCTTTTCAGTCCTTATGAGCCTTCTAAACATGTTTTTATCATTTTCACCTATTTGCGTACTTTTGTATCTAGTCCTATCAATTTCCATCCCATTCTACTGTTTTTAACCCTTTTTCATCCCATTTTCATCCTTTTCTTCATATTCATTTTTTTCATTACCCATTGTCTTCATTCCTTCATCCTGTCTTGATCCTGTATTCATTCCTTTCTATTTTGTTTCCATGCTATCATCCTTTCTTTGTCTATTGTTTTTTCCCCATTCTATTTTCACGTCTTCATCCTGTCCTGATCCTGTTTTCATCTTTTTTTCATCCTTTTGACGTTGTGTCTTTGTGTCTTTGTCTTGTTTGTAACCTTTTACATCTACTTTCATCCCTTTTTACAGCCTGTTTTCTTCCATTTTTGATGCTTCTCATCCTTTTTTCATCCTGTTTTCTTTCTTTTTTTCTTTACTTTCCAGTATCTGTCTTAACTCTTACATCTCTCTGACCCAGATTTTTTTTTTCCCATCCTCAATGGAGGTACTCAGCTTGTCACTGTGAGACCTTCAATAAACCTGTGATTTAGTGTGTATCTTTCTTTGTAGTTATTTTTCCTTTTTTAGATGAAGAGAGAGACTGGAAACAAGGGGTGCAGGGACTAAGAGTTAAACCAAAGACACTACACAGGAGACTGAGCACTCTGTGAACAGGGTGAGTGTTTCAACGGTCAGGGCGTCCCTCAGTTTGTCCTTTCACTCTGAGAGGTGTGAGCCCTGATGAAGCCTCTTTTTTCTCTCTTCTCTCCTGCTTCAAAGATGGAGAGACAACAATCTGGAAACAGTGTTTGACACAGAAAGGTTGCAACACTCCCCTTTTATTCCATCATGAAACATATAAAGGAGAAGAGTTGTATGTGAGCTGGTTGGAGAGCACAAAAGACGGGTTTCTCTGTGTGCTGTGTTAAGAAAGATCCAGTTGATGCTGACGATCGGTGTGTGGATGCACGTAAAGAGGAGAGAAGAGATGATGGTCACTGAGCTGGATCATTTCACCTCTAAAGACATAACCAGCAGAATAAGACGCACAGTAAGGTCGTCCTGTTATTACATTTGACAATTACCCTCTGAGAGCCAGAGCCAGAGCGAGAGAGAAAAAGAGACAGAGAGGGAGAGAAAGGAGACTGAAAGAGAAAGTGTGTGTGTTTGGTATTCAGTTAAGTATGGCTGAGGCCGGTGGAGTTTTTAACTTGACATTTCCGAGGATCAGAGTGGATCAATACCAAAGGTCAGAGAAACAATAACCTCCAGCGTGTTGTGGCGCTCTGTACAGGGAGTCCGCCTGGCTTTACCTGAACACTCCTTCTATCGATCATAAAGCATGTATGGAGGAAACAGCACACACTGAGGACGCTCTGCTCCTCGCACCATCTGTGTGAGAGTTCCTAACGGAGCAGGGAAGCAGAAAACTAGGATCTAGGAACAAGGAGCAAAGGAACAGGGATAGAAAAACAGGGGGTGAAGAACAACATGCCAGGAACAGGAGGTGGAGAACGAGGGGCAGGAAACAGGGAGCGGGAGACAGAGGAAAGGCACAGGGAGTGAGGAAGTGTGGAGCAAGAGCAGGGAACCTGGAGCTTTGAGCGTCGTTGTGGAGCAGGGAGTGATGCACAAGGAGCAGGTGGGGAGGAGCAGGAAGTGGGGATAAGAGCAAGGAGGGAGGAGATTGGAGCGAGGAACAGGAAGCAGGGTGGAGGCAGGTCAGAGTGAGGAGCAAGTGGAAAGTCTGTGAGGAAGAGGATCTGTTTCTTTCCTCTGATTGAAGGCAACTTCATCTCAGACTAGACTGTGTGATGTGTCACACGCAGCCCGCAGAGTGCCAGAGAGCAGACTAACTACAGGTCTGAACATGCGGCGTGTAGTGGGCGGCATGCGACTCACAGAGCTGTCAGTTAGAGGCGAGCAGCGTTGGTTAAACCTGGGAGGCCCAGTCCTTATGAGGTCCATCATGCGCACTGAGGGGGGATCGTGCACCCCGGGTTGTAAACAACAAATCGATAGGCTCATTTGTCATTTGGTTTAGAAGGAAACACGTTTTTTGGGGGGAGAGATCCACTTTTCCAACCCAAATGAACCGATCAATCTTCGCTCTCTCCTGGGGCCTCGCCGTCAGCGAACCGAGCCAGGAGAAAACAGCGCTCTGTCTCCTCCTCTCTCACTCATTTCTCTCCTTGTGTCTTCTCTCCTTTTGTTGCTCATCTGTTTTCCATTCTCACTTATACTCGCTCAGCCTCTCTCCCTCTAGCTCCTGCTCTAGTCTCTGCGGCACCACCCACGTCTCCTTCCTGCACTGCGTTTGTAATCCAGAGAGGAGGAGGAGAGATGGTTTCTACTGTTCCGCTCTGATGGTGTTTTGTGTTTAAGTGGGGGCCAGAATGTTCCTGCCATGCTGCTGCTGATGCTGAACGGGACTGGCAGGTGGATTATACCTCGTACCGCTTGTCCCTGGACAAATTTAAAGGCAACCCAACAACCAGGCACCCAGGGAGAGAGGGGAGAGCATGTACAGGAGAGGCTCTCTCACTCTTTTCTTCTGCCCAACTTCCTTCTGAACTCCTGGAGTGGACACTGTCCTCCTGCTGTCTGACTCAGACAGAGTTTTACAGCCAGTACAGCCCCCCTCCCCCATAAGTAAAAGCTTCTCACTGCTCCGTTTGTGGGAAAATGAGTCATCCTGCTCTCCGTTGTGAGCGTCTGCTCCACCATCTCTATGAGAGCTTGTGGGGGCTGAGATCAAGTATGAGCGTGTGAGCATGATAGTGCAGAGCAACAAAAAGCTGAAACACTCGGAGGCTCTTCAGACACAATGAGAGCCGCACAGAGAGTGTTGAACATCCACAGATACTCAAACTGTGGGCCGTTTCACTGAGGTGAAACCGTTCTCTGTGAGCTAGAAGCTCTTTGCATGCTGTGGTGTGTTTGTGCGGATTCATGACACTATTTAAAGTCCACATCAGATCTTCATAATGACGGCGTCTCTGAGCCTTTCATCAGTTCAGACTGATTTCTGCTGAAGAAGAAGAATGAAAACACTTTCTGTTATCATTGTGATGGCTGCTCCAAAATGAAGTGCTTCTCCTTTAACAGAGTTTTTCGAGGTTCAGTTCAGCGGAATTTTCATTAGGATAAAACTCAATGATCACCATGAAACGATGCTGGCAGACCTCTGTTCCAAAATCCTCACTCAGTTTAGACAGATTTACTTTCAGCTGCATGAACACGTCCTGCTCTCACATGAACTCTCCTCGTTAGATACACACACGCGCGCACACACACACACACACACTCCACAAAAACAAACTGTGCTTTTTGTTTCTTCAGATGCACGTTATCACTGCTTATTATTTTGACAGAGTTGAAATTATTTAAGGAATGAGCCCTTTCTCTCCCAAATAAACACTTTGCCTTTACCTTTCTTTCTTTTTCCCTCCTTTTCTTTCTTTACTTTTTTCTCTTTCTTTCTTTCTTTCTTTCTTTCTTTCTTTCTTTCTCACTCCATCTCTTCCTCACATTCATTTCAGATTCAAAAAACTTTATTTGCACGAATGGGGACCACTGTTGCCAAAGCATAAAAAATAAACAAATATCTACAATTTTGTGTGCAATTTGAAATTTGCCTCCCACCCTGGGAGCATGTGAGGCCAGGAGATCCGGGTGCAGGTTCGTGACTAATCTAAGGAGTGATATAAACACACTTTACCACAGTAACACACTTGTATATAAATAAACCTATAACTTATCTATTTCTCCTGTCCTCTCCTCCAGCTTACACACGAAGACTCATAAATCACAAACACTGAGCCGTCATGTTAATGAGCTCATTCATATTAATGAGAGTAATTAGAGTCAGTGATGAGGGAGGCCAAGCCCAGAACCCACTCTGAGCTCTGCCTCACACAGCTGGACCCCAGGTGACAACATCAGACCTGTTATCAAACAAACAAACAATGGACACACCACAGAAACACCACAGAAACACCACAGATATACTACAGACATACCACAGACTAGGTACAGACATACTACAGTCATAGTAAAGACACTCCACAGAAACACCACCGACTTACTACAGACACAATCAAACACAACACAGACACCCTAAACCCTTCATTACTTTAGTTTTGCGGTTACTAGGCACCGCTCCAGCTGAGGCTTGATGCACCAGCTCTGTCTGTTGTTGTTTTTTTCTCTCATTTTCTTTTCTTCTCGTTAATTACCTTCAAATTCGGTACTTGCTATCACTTTTTATGCCTCATTTGTTGGTCATGGACACCTAATTGGTTATGTTTGCAGCCCTGTTTTTCCTATTCCGTTCCTGCATGAGTCCTACATGTAACTATGGTCGCATTGTTTATGTACGAGGATTAAGCTTTAGAATTAGCAGCCCGTTGCATGTCAATGCTCACTGGTTGAGGCCCAAGCTGACGAGAAGGAGTTAGGAGGACTGGCTGATACTGCTGTGTGAGCTTGTAAGTGACACATGGACCTGTCCTTTTATGCATCGCTATGGTGAATGTAAGATTTGTCTCCAATTAGCTGGACCAGTTAGCGGTGCTAACCCAGCATCAGAGAGAAAACTGGAGGGCAGAGCAGCATCATGATGGACTTTTACTATGATTAATTAATTAATTATAATTGACTATCATATTATTTTATTCATATATTTTTGGAACTTTTGCTCTATTCATTTTCTTGCATTGCTGCTGTGACTGTGAATTTCCCCTCATGGGATGAATGAAGGCCTATCTTATCTTATCTTATCTTTTCTTATCTTTTCTGAAGACATACCACAGAAACACTCCACACTCTGAAGAGACACCACAGACAAGAACACACACACAAGAGTTTATACAACACAGACATGATTCAGACACCCTGGAGACACAAATGCAGTCACCCTAAGGACACCCCCTGAGACCTGCTAAAGTGTGTGTTAGCTCTGTCTATTAGCAGTATCCATTTGCTGTCTCTGATAGGTCTGGCTGTTAGTTGTGTGTGTGTGTGTGTGTGTGTGTGTGTGTGTGTGTGTGTGTGTGTGTGTGTGTGTGTGTGTTGGCTCTGTGTGCAAGCTGTGCCTGTTTGCTGAGGGAGGGTTTGTTTTTAGGACAGCACAGTTCTAGATTGATTTGTGTCCACAGTCTGATTGAATCCTGGGTCCTGTGATGGCTCTATGTTGGTTTTTGTGAGGGAGTTGCAGTGGGTGAATCAGCTCTTATCATTTGGAAGCTGAAGAACTGTTGAGCTGGTGCTCCTTTGGAGAGCCCTTTGAATTACTTCTGACTCTCTGCCTTATTTAAATATAAAAACACAGCAGAGGAGTAGGAAGAGGAGGAGGACTAGGAGGGGGGGCAAACAGAGAGTGAGATGTCACCTTGGTATATTTGCTCAGCTAATAGCAGGAACAAAAACACTTTGAGCTAGAGGTTTCCTTTCTGTAGAGCGTTATTCTAACATTTATTCAAGTGTGTTTGACATTAACACACCTTTCAAAGTTATATCTGTTCTACAAACTGCCTTAATTAGAGGCTCCATCCATGATAAAGCTGCTCAGGCTTTATGAGAGTAAGTGGCAGACACTGGATTTGAGGAGAATCTATTTCTTAATCACCATCAAAGCGTTCCTCTGCTTGCCAGACTCAAAGTTAATTTCATCTGCCTGATGCACCACAAGTTAAAAGGCCTGTGATTGGACTGTTCCAGAGGTAAACTAGAACACCATGGTGACCTGCCATGGACACAGTGCCCTCCTATCAGCACAGCCTGCCCTGAACACACACACATGGAGTGTGTGTGGTGACACAGCTGGCTGTAGAAGGGAAGGGCAGCTCTGCCACGATGGAAACAGCTGATTTAAGTATTTTAAAACACTCTGCATTGCTCAAACATTCCCACCAGAACAACCAGTTCAATAGCAGGAGAGAACTTCAGATGACACTTCATATATTGCATATGGACGTGTGTGTGTGTGTGTGTGTGTGTGTGTGTGTGTGCATGTGTGTGTGTGTGTGTGAGTAAAACATGCATAAACTAAAAGGGAGATAAAACACAGGTGAAGCATCATACAAAAGAGTTGCACACTTGAAGGTCTGAAAACACATTTGGTCACACATTTATTCACACACTCTCTCTCCTCTCTCACATGTTCTCTCATACATCACACACATATGGTCACGTTTGTGACACTTACATGAAGTAAACACCTCTTTCCCCCCCTTCCTCACTTCTCCATGCTGATTATTAACACAGAAGGACACTTTGCGGCTAACTTAATCAGAGAAAGTGAGTCAGAGAGTAAAAGCATGAGAAAAAGGTACAGAGAGACTGAGTGTGTGCGTGTGTGCGTGTGTGTGTGTTTGTGTGTGTATGTGAGACAGAGAGAGAGGGGAGAGGGAGGGAAAGAGAGCACATTAGTCCACATATGATTTATTCCCCCCTCTAGGTGAAGGAGACTCCATTTGTATTCATTTGCTTTATTTTTATCCCAGATTCATCTCGTCTTCACATGCCTGTCACCTCCACACTAATATTATTTTGGCCATGTGACGTCTCATAACGTGCTCTAATAAAAATTGGCCCCATGTGGAGCAGGGGGTGGAGCAGGGGGCCCAGAAGGAGCAGAGGGACCAGAGGAGGGGCTCAGTTTCATATCTTTCACCTGATCCTGTGTTCCATGTGCAGATTCAAGGCTGGTGTGAAGGTGGATAATGACTCCTGTCCTCTCACTGGGGGACACACTGACACTTGTCTATGTGCACACTTTTTAAAGAGCATGCGCACTCAACATAAGGCCTGACTCTCTTTTATTAGAGACAAGGTGAGCCAGTGATACTCCAACCCAAGGACAAAGACGGCTGTGACCACAACCCTCCTCCTGGGGCTGCAGAACAATTAGATGAGCAGAGACTGCAGTCGTGATTCAGGACAGCGTTCACACATGATCTCACACGCAGTATGGAAAAAAGAGAGAGAACATGGACATGCTGTGCACAGAAACACTTGTTAAAACAGGTGTTTGATATTTAAAGAGATCTGAGTTGGTTCTTTCCTCATTGACAAACAGGCTGAAGAAGAGTGGCTAGATTAGCTTAGCATGGAGACTGTTAACATGCACAAAGGGTGAGCAGAGGTCCCTTTAAAGGAGATCAATCTATGCCGGAGAACATCTGTGTTAATGAACAGTTTGCAGTTTGTGAAGCCAGAGGATGGAGCAAAAACAACTGAGCTTCGTCCTCCTTGGGAACAAGGCTGCAAAACTAAAGCTAAACATTCAAAACCTCCAGCTGATCTAACACTCCTCATGTCGGTTATTGTGGTGATTACGTACAGTTTTGGTTGGTTGAGCCCTTGACCTGCACACATTCTTTTCCTACTGGTCTTTGATTGTACGACATCTCCTTGTCAAGGGGGAAATCACATAGTGACTCTTGGGCTAAATCTTCCTTTTTTCCATTACCCATTTGCAAAGGTGTCCAAGCTTTACCTGGCTGTTGAGGTTAATGTCTTTCTATTTTTGATAATCTTATTATTTCTAAACATTATTGCATATTGAAACGACACAACTTCAGAACAGTTTGTTATGTTACTGTTTATGGATTTTTTTGGAATTTAAATAATCAAATATATTATTCACTGCCTGGCGGGAAAACAAAAAAACAAAAGTACAAAAAAACTTTGCCACCTAGATTAAACAAAGCAAATACGTACAAGACTCTTACTGGATAATTAGTGCATGGGTGATTATCTTCCAGCTGGAAACAAGTTATTTAACCCCAGCTGATGCAATAAGTCACTTCTCATTTCTCCAACAACCATGGAGAAAGACACATCCTCTGGTTGAGGAAAAGATCATTCTATCATTAAAAAAACAAGAATGGTGGGGAACCATTGTCTTCCAGAAAGAAAAAAAATCCTGAGTGATCATTATCAGTGATCATTTAAACCAATCAAATTAAAGAAAAACAACTCAGGAGAACTCAGGAGTACATTTAATAGAGACCCCAGACAGACATTCAAAACACAAAACACAGAACAAAAAAAAAGAATGCGAAAAGGAGACAGCTGCGAGGTTCACCAGGACACAAAGAGTAACAACAAAGCATAAAACAAGAAATCAGCAATAACAGATCACTGCAGACGACAAAACCATGTCATGGACTGAGACAGGGAAAAAAGGGAGGGAGCAGCACCATGAACTGGGACAAGAGGGCATACATGCTACCCACACATGGGACTCCATCCTTCAACGCCAGCGGGGGCGGAGGACAGACGTGGGCACTTCACTGTAGATGTCTGCGCCTGATCAGCTGTTTTTAATGACACATCACATCAGGATTCCCAGTCAGCCGTTCTTAAAGACGCACCAACCAGGAAGTCTTGACAGCTCTGATGAAAGCTGGAGTTACAGCCAAAACTGTTAGCAAGGTAAGACTTAACATCTGAGTCAAATTTGTCTACCAAAAATAAACTTTTCGAAAATAAAAAAGGCTTCAGTTTGTAAGGGAGGATACAGATTGGACTCTGGAGGAATGGAAAAAGTGAGTCTAGATTTATTCTGTTCCAAAGTGATGGGCGCAACAGGGTAAGAAGAGAGGTAGGGGAAATGATGCACCTATAACACCTAGTGCCTACTGTACAAGCCTGTGAGGGCAGTGACCAAAAAATAAGGTCAGCTGACTGCCTGAATATACTGGATGACCAGGTTATTCCATTGATGGATTTTTTTCCTCCCTTAATATTCCAAGATGAAAATGTCAGGATTCATGGGGCTCAGATAGAGAAAGAGAGATTCATGAAGCATGAGGCATCTTTTTCACTAATGGCTTGGCCCCCACAAAGTCCAGACCTTAAACCCATTGAGAATCTTTGGGATGTGCTGCAGAAGGCTTAGTGGTCAGACTATCCCATCATCAATACAAGATCTTAGTGAAAAATTGATGCAACACTGGATGGAAAAAAATCTAGTGCCGTTGCAGAGGCTCATCCAAACAATGCCACAGCAAATGCATGCTTTAATCAGAGCTAAAGACAGTCCAACCGAATAACCATGTTACTTTTTTTTTTTTTTGGCCAGGCAATCTGTGTGTGTGTGTGTGTGTGTGTGTGTGTGTGTGTGTGTGTGTGTGTGTGTGTGTGTGTGTGTGTGTGCATATTTGCAGTATAACATATCTTTATCCTTCACAGATTATATACATCTATTTTGGATATGTCACTATTGGGGCACTTGTATGGGAGGGGAGCGTACATTTAGATGTTAATTAATAACAAAAGGTTTTCAATGTCATCTTCATTTTGTGCCATGCTACTGGATGCCCTGAATTTCTCTTGGGATCAATAAAGCATCTATCTATCTATATATCTATCTATCTATCTATCTATCTATCTATCTATCTATCTATCTATCTATCTATCTATCTATCTATCTATCTATCTACCTATCCATCTATGTTGGAGGCAGTTAGAAGGATCTCTGAATAACAACCTTCTCGACTGCAAAACAGAAAAAAGAGGATGCTAAAACATCCTGAAATATTGTCTGGCCCTTCTCTTAATTCAGCCAGATAAATAAAAAAACCCACGCAGAACCATTTCCCAGTCTGCACACCCTCTCTTTTCCTCCTCTACCTCCTGTCCTCCATCGAGAGTCCCAGAGCTCAGCCGACACATCCATCCAGCAGCAGCTGCAGCAGCAATTACAGGTGGGGACGGAGCCCAGCACAACAACAAGACACATACATTATTAAATGAACCCATGTTAGGATGAAATTGCTAAGCCAGCCAATAAAGGTAAATTACCAAAGACAAAATGTGTGTGTGTGTGTGTGTGTGTGTGTGTGTGCGTGTGTGCGTGTGTGAGAGAGAGAGAGAAGGGGGGGCAGGCTGAAAATACATTAATGAACAACATCATTCCTGAAAATGGAGAGGAAACACAGAGATGCACCTCTCTGTTGAAGACAGAGTAAGGGGAAAGAGAGAGAGATGGAACACAACATTGACTTCCTAATTATGCATTTTATCATTTCAGTCACAACACAGCGCCTCCTTTCTTACGCTGCCCGCTCCACTCCTGCAGCTGTTTCTGCAGCGCTTTAATGAGCCAGATAAAGAACAATCACAACACAGTTATCTGTACATCCAGAGACCAGCAGATCACCTACTACTGCAGCTCACATACACAAACACACACACACACTTCTTCAGGCATTAGTTAAAAAGAGGTTTAATAATCAGTCAGTGGGGCGTTTTGTCCATCATCACAGCTACAGTGCTCTGACATTAGCTGATATGCTAACTGAGTCATGGTTTTCGGTGAGTAATCGTTTCGTTGTGTACCTGCTCCTGCTTGATCTAATTTGAATGGACCACTGGCTCTTATGTCACCTCTCAAAGCTCCCTGACATCCATCTGGGCTAAAACATCCAATATTCAAACATCCATCCGCGCGTACTACAAAAGCTGAACCCCTAGCTCTGACCCCCCCCCACATAGAGGAAACTGTAATCAAAGGATGAGGAGTGGCCTCACGCTGCAGGGATCTGACATACATCATATGGAACCAGCACCTCGTGAGTAATGGGGGTTAAAAAGGAGAGCACTCTCTATCATACAGAGCCAGATGGGCTCCTGGTGGTTGGATCAGGGCCGTGTGGAGTGAGGGAGTGAGGCAGCAGTGAAAGAGTGAACTCCTGAAATAACATTGGCAGCAAATGGAGCAGGATTTGCCCCAGTGAAGAGCTGACCTCAGCTGACAGTCGAATAAATGTGGTTAATTACTGAAAAAGACACACCTGGATTTTTGCCAGAGGAGCAAATATCTGTGAATAGTATGTTCAGTTATGATTTTTTTCAGGATATCTCTAATTTTATATCTGGTTAAGTTGAGAAGATGGGTGCACTGATGTGCCCTGGGAGCGCTTTAAAAACATATATTCTGCATTCCTTGTGGTGGTTGCAACATTATCTCTCCTGATCTCTGACTGCTATATGTAGTGTGCATTTTTGTGTGTGTGCATGCATGTTTGTGCGTCTATTTGCGGCAGGCTGGAACACTCCTGTGTGGGTTACAGAGAGCAAAAGAGAAATGTGAATGCTATATGGAGACAGAAATTATATACAGTAATGTAAAATCCCAATTTCAATGAAGTCAGGACATTGTGCAAAATTTAAATAAAGAATACAGAATACAATGATTTGCAGGACCTCTTCAACCTATATTTAATTGAATGCACCTCAAAGACAAGATATTTAATGTTAAAACTGAAGAATTGTTTTTTGTTTTTTTGTGCAAATATTTGCTCATTTTGAAATGAATGTCTGTAACACATTTCAATAAGGCTGGGACAGGGGCACATTTACTACTGTGTTACATCACCTTATCTTCTAACAACACTCAATAAGCATATAGGAACTGAGGACACTAATTGTTGAAGCTCTGGGGCTGGAATTCTTTCCCATTCTTGCTTGACGTATGACTTCATCTGATCAACAGTCCGAGGGTCCTCGATGTTGTATTTTGTGCTTCATAATGCACCACACATTTTCCTTTTCACAATGATGTTGGTTATTAATGCAGTGGTGCCTGAGGGATCAAAGGTCACGGGCATTTAATGTTGGTTTTCAATCTTGTGGCCTACATGCAGAGGTTCCTCCAGATTCTCTGAATTTTTTTTATTATGTTATCAACTGTTGATGATGGAATCCCTAAATTCCTTGCAATTGAACATTGAAAAACATTGTTCTTAAACTGTTGGACAATTTCTTCATGCAGTTGTTCACCAAGTGGTGATCCTCACCCCATCTTTGCTTGTGAAGGACTGAGTCTTTTGGGGAGGCTCATTTTATACCCAATCATGAGACTCACTTGTTTCTAATGAACCTGTTCACCTGTGTGTATATATATATATATATATATATATATATATATATATATATATATATATATATATATATATATACACACACACAAATATATATATACACATATACACACACACACACACACACACACACACACACATATATATATATATATATAAAAGCATGTATACACACACATATACATATATACATGCGCTCACATGAATACCCAAATGCATACACATACACACACACACACACACAAATATATATATATTTGTGTGTGTGTATGTGTATGTGTATGTAGGTCTGGGAAAGAAGTTAGATACCATATACAAAGTACATAAAAGGAGCGTGGAACATTTTCTTCAACACAGTGTCACTTGGAGGTTTAGAGCTGTAATTGTTAAGAGTCTATATATGGTTACAGCAGTCCCATTTTTCCCAATGTTTCTCAGCCTTCTTTTTCTTGAGTCAAAGTGAGAATGTCAACTTTTCCATTGAACAGATGGAGTAGTAAGAAAGCTAGTGGTGGGGGGGTCCTCAGCCAGCACTCCGTTATTGCTTTCTTGCTTGCGGCCAGAAAGATCTTCAGAGGGTATTTGTCCTTTTTACAGAAACCATTAGGGATTTTACCCCAGTAGAGGAACGGAAAGGAAGAGTTGGGTTTCAGGCCCAGAGCCCCTGATATTAAATGACCGACTTCTTTTCAGAAAGGTTGAATAAGCAGACATGACCAAAAGATGTGAGCATAGCCCGCTAGGGTCGAGCCACATTCCCTCCGGCAATAACACAGGGACCCACTTGATTTAGATTTCAGGTAAGATTTTCTGAAAAAGACTAGTCAGAATTTTCCAACAAAAGACTCTCCAGGAAAAAGAGTTTGAGGCAGAGCACTGAGCATGCTTGGTGCCGATCCTCCTCTGAAAATACTATTTTAATCTATTTTTTCCCAGGGTTGCTTTATATAGAGAGTTAAATTTTTGTTCATTGAAGTAAGACGCTTTTATAGTTTCCAAACAATGGCTTCAGAATTTTCTGAGCTATATGCATCAACAAGTATCTGAGTTAATTTTGAGGGTGAAACAGTGATGTGACAGCGCCCAAGGCAGAGGTTTCTCAAACAAACCAAACAAAAAGGTCGTGAGAGCAGAAATTGATCAGTAACAGCAGAGTGTAACTCAATGTAACTGAGTAAAAGTCGTGTTTGTTCTTCATAAAAATACCTAAGTAATGGTAAAAGTATGTTGTATTTAAATTACTCTGACAAGTGCAATTTGTCTAAAAAGTGACTTAAGTACATGTAACGGAGCAAATGTAGCTTGTTGGTACCCACCTCTGCTTTCATAAAGCTTTGAAATAAAACCCCAAGAAAAAATAACAGAGCTTCCAAACCAAAAAAGTCCCTATTAACTCTCTGTGTGAAGGGGGAGAAAAGAAAAAAAGAGAAAGGGGAGGTAAAATCTTAGCACTGGCTCATTATTACATCTGTGTATGGAGGGCTCTTACAGTGACACATTTTATGTTAAGTCAGAAAAAAGAAAAACAGAGACAGGATCTCATAACTGTAGGAAATAAGAAACAGTCCTCATCCATCACTCTGTGTCCTCCTCTGAGAGCCTCTGAAATCTTCTGGGTTTCTCGTGTATAATTTCCTGACTGTGCACGCTCCAGGGGCTCTGCCTACTCACTGTGCTCCATGGCAGGAGTTTGTTGGGGGGGGTGTGTCAGAGGGGCCAGTACCCTGTGAGCTCTCTCAATTCCATGGCTTTTCACCGTGCATGTCCATATTGTCCCTCAGCTCTGACTGGATGAAGTTCTCCAAAAACATTGAATGGAGAAGCCCCCCGCACTTTCAGGGATGCCATAAACTTGCAGTTATTGTCCCTGGGAGCACTCTTCCAAATCAGTGATCTTGGACCATAGTAACTTTTGATTGTTAAGCAGGTGGATAACAGTGTCTTTCACACCATTGTACCACTCCTCTCTCTCTCTGCCATACTCCCCCTACTTTCCTGCCAAATGTTCGGCGACCTCCTCTATCTTGCCTGCGGTGATTTGACTTTCTGGTTGATTTCTTTGGTTAAGTCATCCATGTGGGCTTTCATATCATCTCGCAAACTTAGTCGGATTTGAGCCAGTTCCCTTTTTACTTTTAGTTTAAGGTCTAGAATGTTCTCAACTATAACCTCGCCCACCACCTGGGAGAGAGAGGCAGGTAAGGATTCTTTCACCACGCCGTAGCCATTTTCATCTGTGCTGGCTTTGGTTGGGTCGTCTTCTTTAGCTGTTTCTTCTTTATTCTATGTCATGAGTTTCTTCTTCTTTTTTGTTTCATCCTTGCTCATTATTATACCTTTTTCAGTACCTTTCCCTGGGTTATAAACTCAGGTTATGATGTTCTGTTCTTGCCAATGCTGGAGCAACTTTCTCTGCTGCCATACTGGTCGCCAAACCACCAGAAGTCTTGTGTCTATATTTATGCTGTCAGCTGTAAGAAGACTGGCCTGCACTGCTGCTGATGATGCTGTAGGAGAGGTGAGTCCAACAGACACTTGTTGCTGTTGCTGGGTAGATTTCATTCTCACTTTGCATGCAACACAGCAGGGTTTGTTGCAGTAGACTTAACGAGTGTGTATTCAGCTCTTCCATACTTAAAGCTGCTGAGGTAGTTATCCTCACCTAGTCATGAGTAACATCAGCCGCCCTGACATGAGAACCACCTGAGGCTGAGAGATGAAAAAAAAGTCAATGAAGCATCTGTTAGATTGACAAGGTGCAGAGGAAGAGTTCCAGCTTCCTGTTACCTCTGTGTTTGATCAGCAGTAAAAACAGCAGGCTCAGCTGAGCTTCTTCTCCTGCTGTGAATCCTGCCTCTTACCTCATGGGGGGGAACAGAAGCAGTGATTATATCTTTAATTGCTCATAGTCCATAACCTCTGGAACAGACAGAACTACTTGGACAAAGAATTGAGTGGATACTTTTCTGATCCCACTGCAAAGCCAAAGAGGAGAAACAAGAGGAGCAGTGACGAAGAGAAAATATGAGAGGAGCCAAGATGTGGAGGACAGGAGGGCAATGAGAGCAACAGAGACATGGTGGAGCTTGGTGCAGAGACATGATGGAGCTTGGTGCAGACATGGTCAAGCTCGGTGCAGAGACTTGGTCGAGCTTGGTGCAGAGACATGATGGAGCTTGGTGCAGAGACATGGTGGAGCTTGGTGCAGAGACATGGCGGAGCTTGGTGCAGTGACATGGTCAAGCTTGGTGCAGAGACATGATGGAGCTTGGTGCAGAGACATGGTGGAGCTTGGTGCAGAGACGTAGCAGAGCTTGGTGCAGTGACATGGTGGAGCTTGGTGCAGACTTGGTGGAGCTTGGTGCAGACATGGTGGAGCTTGATGCAGAGATGTGGTGGAGCTTGGTGCAGAGACATGATGGAGCTTGGTGCAGACATGGTCAAGCTCGGTGCAGAGACTTGGTCGAGCTTGGTGCAGAGACATGATGGAGCTTGGTGCAGAGACATGGTGGAGCTTGGTGCAGAGACATGGCGGAGCTTGGTGCAGTGACATGGTCAAGCTTGGTGCAGAGACATGCTGGAGCTTGGTGCAGACTTGGTGGAGCTTGGTGCAGACATGGTGGAGCTTGATGCAGAGATGTGGTGGAGCTTGGTGCAGAGATATGCTGGAGCTTGGTGCAGAGTTATGCTGGAGCTTGGTGCAGAGTTATGCTGGAGCTTGGTGCAGACATGGTGAAGCTTGTGCAGAGATATGGTGGAGCTTGGTGCAGAGACATGGTGAAGCTTGGTGCAGACATGGTGGAGCTTGGTGCAGACATGGTGAAGCTTGTGCAGAGATATGGTGGAGCTTGGTGCAGAGACATGGTGAAGCTTGGTGCAGAGATATGGTGGAGCTTGGTGCAGGCATGGTGGAGCTTGGTGCACAGACATGATGGAGCTTGGTGCAGACATGGTGAAGCTTGTGCAAAGATATGGTGGAGCTTGGTGCAGAGATATGATGGAGCTTGGTGCAGAGACATGATGGAGCTTGGTGCAGAGACATGGTGAAGCTTGGTGCAGAGATATGGTGGGTCATAGGTGTGTTGTGTTAATTGTGTTATTTGAGTTCTCTCCTTTGCATAAAGTGGCAGAGTTTGTGTGAAGAAGACTCAGTGCAAATGATGAACAGCTCAGGTAAAGGCCTTTTCTAAGCAGACATTGTGATATTTTTCTGTGTGCATTTGTGCGTGTGTATGTGAATGTGTGTGTGTGTTTGTATCGTGTAGTGTGTTTCATGTTCATGTTAAGAGGGTATAAAACGTGCATGGCTGAGTGACAGCTGAGTAGAGAGGACTTCAGATTTGTTCTGCAGAGAAGCTGTGAGGACTCTGATGGGCTCACCAAGTGATTGGTGTGTTGGCCGGGCTCCGTGAAGAGCTGTGTAATACTTCAACACGAGGGCCTGATGGCTCATTTACAGCCTGAGGCAACGCGAACCCAATCTAACAGCCGACACCTCTTCATAAACACTCAGAGAACATCTTCAGATGAATGATATGACTCAGAAAGAAGCTGCAGGAATTCTGTGGAAGCATTTCTCCCCAGACCAAACACACTCACCTGTGACGCACGGCTGCTTTGGTGACGAAACCTCAGTGTGTCAAAATAACAGCATGCAAAGAGAAAATGTGTGAGTGTGAGTGGAGGCAGCTTTAATGTGATTGTTCTATTGATGTCTGATTATGGTCCTCCCTCTCATTCAGCCACTGTAATTACTATAAAACACAGAGAGCTACAGTGAAGCATTAGGGCCGTTATCAGACCCTCAGCACACCTGGGTCCACTCCATCACCTGAGTCTGCAGGTTTATGGACGCAGAGAGCGAGGGGCCGCAGGAGGCGGGGGTGGGGTGGTGGTACGGCTCCATTAGAGCCGTCTAACGGCTGGCCTGGATGTGTTATGGTGTCTCTATGAGCTATATCCTCACAGTTATTAAATATTTAGAGTCAATGTATGCATACAGAATTAGTCCAGCACACATTAAGAGGACAGCTTATTCATCTCTGACTGTATAAACATGCAAAGAGCCACAATGTGTTTCTGCAGATTAGAAACATCAAAAGAAGACACAGTTAGAGAACACAAATAAGTTATCACACAGATCAGTTATTATTAGGGCTGCACAATCTATCCTTTCAGTTTTGTCACTGCAATACTTACATGTGGAATATTCAGGGCCAGCCTCTCCAATAGACAGTATAGGCAAATGCTGAGGGGGCCATAGCTTCCAGGGGGCCCAAAAAATGGGGAGAAACAAAACTAAAACTAGTTATTACTATTAACTCTTATGTTAAATGGTGAAGTGCCAAATAAAATGTTGCCCAGGGCACCACCTAGGCTAGGGCTGCTGGCAATATTCACATCCTTAGAAATTAAATACATTGTGAAAATTTTGAGCCAGGTTTTAAACAGATCAGTAAGTGCAGTCTGAAGCTGCTCTGATACAGCAGAAATAAAATATTTGGATTACTAAAAAATACTTATTTCATCTGTGTTGTTTTACTGAAGGCACAGTTCAAAATAAATCTAACCTCAACGTCTGCAGTAATAAGGATGTGTTTACACACAGGGACAGGGACTAAAATTCATCCTTTAATGGAGAATTTAGAAAACGGGTCATTTCTTAAAGACGCGTGAAAATCAATTTTCCTCATTGAGGAGTTGAGCAGGGAGGAGGCGACAAAGCAACATAGAGGAGGGTTAATGGATGGAAACTTCCTGTAGCACAGAACAAAAGCCACAGAGCCACTCTCAGCTTCATTTTTATGCTAATGTGCCGCGCTCATCAGCCCCTTCAGCCTGCGGGGAAAACACAAGCTTTCTTTGTATTATATTCCTGCTCGTCATAATGCAAAACACAAGCTGGCTCAGTAATCCAGGGCATGTAAACCAACAAAGACACTTTTTCATATGAGGTAACTGAAGGAAGAGACCAGCTGTAACTTCACTGAGAGCTCGGGACAACCAAGAGGAGGAGGAGGAAGAAGAGAAAACACAAACAGAGACTCATCTGAGACTCTGGAGTCCTCCTCTTCAACAGTAACGCAGAGCAAGAGGAGATCAGGAAACAGAGAAGTATAAATGTTGTTTTAAAATCTCTCAGCAGGCTTTATTCTTTCTCTCTGAGAGCATCCAACAACAACAACCTAAACACAGAGGAGAGAGGGCCAAATAACGCAAGTTGAAACTGTATATGAGACATTTTCCTCCACAAACAGCTTTAAATAACTTGTTTTATCATAGTAATTGATGTAATTATGATTAGGCCCGAGCGTGGACCTTCAACACCTCCAAATGAGAGAGTTGTGAGGTCCAACAATGTGAGGGCATACTATAAAATGATGTGTTTGGATTAGAGAGCCTTTGTCAGATTTAAATTGTCTCTGTTTCAACATTTTTTGGAGGTAAAAACCTTTGGTCTGAATCTGATTGCCATGAGATAAATTATTGTACTTTTGTGTGCAGGTTTTAGGACATGGAGAGCAGGGGAGGAGAAAATGTCTACCGTCTTATGTGCATTAATAGTTAATGTCACAATGTTAAGACCGATGTTACTTTGTTTTAATGATAAAAGTGAACTTTGTTCAGCGATGTTGGATATCACGTCATTTCAAACATGTCCGGTCTTTTCCATCATTCAGTGTCATTTCCATCACATCACACGTTCGTAAATAAAATTCATAAAAATAACAGTCATACTAATAATATTTTGTGGTTTGAAAATTATGCATCTATGGCTGCAATTCATTAGTGGGGTTGGGAAACTCATGATTGTGCTTTAAAAGAACTTCATTGAAAGATTTCAATAAAGCAGTTTAACTGTGTTTTCAATCTTAATAATGGAAAAATATTGCCCTTACAATCCTAAATATATATATATATATATATTGGGGATCATTATGTGAAATTTTGTTAAGGTTTAGAAACCATGAGTTCTATACATAATGTTGTTTGTAAAACACATTGTTTGTGGTGTGATGGAAATGATGCTTTCCTCTGAATATTTGACTAAAATGAGGAAAAATATAAATTATCCAAATAATTTCATCACGATAGCTACCAGAATGTGTTTCTACATACAATGGATAAGCAAAGCATATCAAAACATAACTTGAAATATGCGTCTGAGTTTCTGAAATTTTGAGACCCCATTTGACTGAAGTTGAAGAATGAGGATTTAGTGTTTGCTTCCAGCTGTCTCCATGGAGTGTTTGAGAGAGCAGAGTGACTGAAAACAAAAAATGATGTCTGAAGCCTTGGAGTTGGAGATCTTGGTGGAGGAAATGAAAAATGGAGACACAGCCAATGGATACGCCGTCTTGTGTGTACTAGACATCAGCTGCACAGCAGAAATCAGCCAGTCTTCTGTGTTCTTGTGATAAAAATGACAGTTCAGGACTTGAGGAACACTGAGTCCGTAATTTTCGGATGTGTTTTTTTATCAAACCTGTTTGATTAATCACTTTGTGGGTGCTAAAAGATCACCCTGAAAATGATCAATCTGAAATGATTAGTATCTCTTCTTCCCAGAATTTTGCATATTCTGGTGATCTGCATGCATTCTGCATATTCATGAAGGCAGACCAGAGGCAGACAGGCTGAATGGATAGCGTGGGCTGATTTGCTCATATGAGAGACGTAATTCACGTCTGCACCTTGTAAGTAGATCAGCTTTGCACACGCTATCGAGTTTGCACGTGTTTTTGCACACGCGAACCCATTAGTAGATTACGCCCAAAATGGATAGTGTGTGCTATTTTGTCCATATCCACAGTGCATCTGGTAAGAGCATCTTTGCACGCACTATCAAGTTTGCATGTGTTTTTTTGCCCATAAACCTTTGGCAGATCAGGCCCTTGGAGTTCTTTAATCAAATCAAAACCCCAGGGGTAAATTAAAATCTGTGTCTAAAGCTCTGTCTCCATCTCCATCTCTCTCCTCACTGACCCAATTCGCCAAAAGAGTAAATAAATAGATCTCCTTTTTTAAACCATACCATCAGGTTTAGTGTCACAGTGTCCTGTCAGCAGAGAACCTAACCCCCCGCTGCAGAATAACCCTAAAAGGGCTCCCTGCAGCCCCAAAGAAGGATACCATCGTTTTGTTAACTGAAGCACACATAACTTTCTCTTTCTTTTTTTTCTGTTTGCAGACATTTGGACTTAAGTCCTGTAACATGAAAACATATAAACAGAGGATTTTCTCCTGGATTATAGCTTTAACGCTACCTGCTATTTTGACAATCATATTTTTGTAATACTCTTGTTCAGACTAAGGTGTCCTCTCCACAGAAACTATTTCATACAAGGTTTGAAATTAAAACAACACCATCCAAACTGTGCAGCTTTCACACAATTTAAAAGGAACATTACTGGCATACTAAAAACTACCAGTCACCTGGGGTTATGAGGAGAAAACATTAAACATGTAGGGGGACAACACACACACACACACACACACACACACACACACACACACAGAGTTGAGGATGTGATCAGCTTTTAAAAACTCTGTCGGTTTTGTGTCCTGCTCCAGTTTCAAGGCTGCAGCCCTCAAACCAGCACACCCAAGGAGAAGCAGCCTCCTCTGGCCGCAGCTCCCATCTGCCGACCCTCTAACCCCCCAGTCTCTCTGACAAGGCCACATCCTGTGGTCATCCGTCTTCTGACTGTGTGTGTGTGTGTGTGTGTGTGTGTGTGTGTGTGTGTGTGTGTGTGTGTGTGTGTGTGTGTGTGCATGTGTGCATACTTGTGTGTGTGTGTGTGTGATAAATTAAAGAGCAGACTTTACAGAATCACTGCTGGACCATCTTTTGGTCCCTGCTATTCAGTGTTAGCAGTGTTAGCAGTGTTAGCAGTGTTGGCAGTGTTAGCTGTGTTAGCAGCAAAAGGGGTCAGATGCAAGATGCTAACTGGCCAACTTGACATGTTTTAGACATGTCTTGAAATTTCCCCTCTGGTATTAATGTGGTATTTCATTTCATTTCTCCAACAGACAGTAGCCTCTNGTGTGTGTGTGTGTGTGTGTGTGTGTGTGTGTGTGTGTGTGTGTGTGTGTGTGTGTGCATGTGTGCATACTTGTGTGTGTGTGTGTGTGTGTGATAAATTAAAGAGCAGACTTTACAGAATCACTGCTGGACCATCTTTTGGTCCCTGCTATTCAGTGTTAGCAGTGTTAGCAGTGTTAGCAGTGTTGGCAGTGTTAGCTGTGTTAGCAGCAAAAGGGGTCAGATGCAAGATGCTAACTGGCCAACTTGACATGTTTTAGACATGTCTTGAAATTTCCCCTCTGGTATTAATGTGGTATTTCATTTCATTTCTCCAACAGACAGTAGCCTCTCTCCANGAGGATGTGATCAGCTTTTAAAAACTCTGTCGGTTTTGTGTCCTGCTCCAGTTTCAAGGCTGCAGCCCTCAAACCAGCACACCCAAGGAGAAGCAGCCTCCTCTGGCCGCAGCTCCCATCTGCCGACCCTCTAACCCCCCAGTCTCTCTGACAAGGCCACATCCTGTGGTCATCCGTCTTCTGACTGTGTGTGTGTGTGTGTGTGTGTGTGTGTGTGTGTGTGTGTGTGTGTGTGTGTGTGTGTGTGTGTGTGTGTGTGTATGCGTGTGAAGAGCAGACTTTACAGAATCACTGCTGGACCATCTTTTGGTCCCTGCTATTCAGTGTTAGCAGTGTTAGCAGTGTTAGCAGTGTTGGCAGTGTTAGCTGTGTTAGCAGCAAAAGGGGTCAGATGCAAGATGCTAACTGGCCAACTTGACATGTTTTAGACATGTCTTGAAATTTCCCCTCTGGTATTAATGTGGTATTTCATTTCATTTCTCCAACAGACAGTAGCCTCTCTCCATCCTCTCTCTGTTCTGAATCAGATCAGAGCATCAGGCTGATGTAGGGATTGGAGCTCTGGTGTCTACCACCCCACAGTCTTACATGCACTGTGGTTTCTGTCCCTGTTTCGTTCACTTTAATTACTCCTCATAAATGACTTCTAGTCACACATGATCATTGAGCAGGAGGACAGTCAGTGTTGAGGATTTTTCTCTATGATAACATGAGTCATTTCTCATAGTGATGGAGAGTCCTCTGATAGGTTCAGGACCATCATCACACTCTGAGATACTCCACATCCTTTATCGTTGCTCACTAAGACACTGATCTCTCATCATCAGGTCCACAGGACCACAGGTCAGTTCCGTCTCTTTAGCTCAACTGTTTTGGTATCAGTCCAAAGCTCTTTTTTTATTCACCTCATCTTATTTCAGTAGTGTACCAGGTCTCAGCAGGTTAACACTCTTAGACAGACTCAACAAACAGAGCCCAGCTGGCTGAGCAACAAACAGAAACTGAAACAGAAAGAGAGCAGCTGGAAGGGGGCAGAGAAACTTTTTAAAGCTGCAACCATAAGTATAGGGCCCTATGAAACCCGCTTGATTTTTTTTTCCAAATTCAGTTTTATTTTTTTCCAAAAAATCCAGATTTTCCATTTTAGTTTTTTAGACTTCTACTTTTTACCTTTTACACCTATTTTATCACCATATAGAACGTGATTTTTGTGTCAGTGAACAAAATGTCCTTAAATGAGATGCAAAAACTTAGATGTATTGGTGCTCTACATCATTGCACAGTATGTCAAGTCAAATTTCCCCTTTTCCATCAGTTGTAGTTCACCACTGGTGCTAGTGCTGCTGCTTAGTTGGTTCAAATCCTGTTTATTCTAAGAACCTCTTAAGTTTTTCCACCAGCGAGTGCCAAGTTGGAGCCACTTAATTGTGTCATTGTAAAACCTCAGTACGTCATTGGTTTCAGCCTTCGGTGTGCTGTCAACAGCCATGGCTGTTGATAAAAAAAAACTGATAAAAAGTGTTGATATCTTCATACAGATAGTGCTGGAAATGCTTTAACAAGCAGAGATTTATTTCTGTTTCCTGCACATACACATGCACATCAGCGCCTTGAAGCGAAACCCCTCAGCAGGAGATACAGAGGAGAGAGTTTGAATGCGGCCATAAGGCAGAAAAGATCCTGTCATGTGAAGTGTAAAAATATATCATAAAGCTTTTTAGTTTGTTGAATGAAAGAAACATGCATGTGTTTCAGTGTTTCCCCTGTTTACCTTCAGGCAGGGATTTTTGTCTGCATGGTCATAATACGTCAATTCCCGCGGCATTCTGCGTTAGACAGTACATTCCGTTTTTATTGGCCAATTCTGCAATTCTGTCCATGGTTCAGTTAACACGGAAATAATAGGGCCCTATAAGTAAATCTTTTAAAGACAAACACAAGCCAATGAACCCCATCAGAAGGCAAAACATCAACAACCACGAGAAGGAAAAACATCACAGATCAGAGGTCCATGAGGAGAAGAAACATCAGCAACATGAGTCCTCATGTTCTCTTAACTGTATTGGAGCAACATGAAGTTAAAGGAAAAACTCAGACTAAGCTAATCAAGCCTCAATCAGACAGTAAATGATCAACAAAAACCTGTACTCAGTTACCTTCAGACCCAGAACTTTCTGCTCCACAGTGAGGTTGTGTTAGCTCTGAGGCCCTGAAACCTCAAGGTCTTTTCTATTTTTTATCAGCTTCATGAGGCAGAAATATCTTTTTTGTAATAGCTGTCGTCTATCATGATCTTCACACATATGATAGATGCAGCGCTTCTATAGGTGAATATATTTCTTTCTGTGTGTGCGAATTATTTTTATTTTCTTTACAGAAATAAAAAGAAAAAAAAACAAAGCTAGAGTGATTTATTTTCCTCCCTTATCCGCAGAGCTAAGCTGCTCAGATTCGGTCACCTTGGAGGCTTTCATCAATGTCAGAGTACCAGCGAAGGGGAGCAAACACAAACACAGTCACCTCAGGCAGGCCCCCTGCTGAGCTATCATCACCACAACCACTGACCCTCAACTGGCTCCTCTGAGTCTCTGGAGTTATCTCTCTGCAGCTCTGTCACTCCTCCTGCAGCTCCACTAAGTCCTCTCTCTCCCTCGAATGCTCTCTGCCTCTCTCGCCGTCTAATAAGAATCAATATCTGCTCTCTTAAAAGTCATCAGATGCACATGCAAGGAGGCTCGAGAGCATGAAATTACACATGGTAGAAGCTAAAGTTATGCAGCTGCAGGCTGCTTGATCAGCCTTTAAATGGACAGAGCCAAAGATGGAGAGAGAGAGAGAGACAGAGACAGAGACAGAGAGAGTGTAATGTGCAGCGCTCAGAGCTCCTAACGCTTTACTGACATGATTCTTGAAGGTTTGGTTTTCAATTGTCTCCAAACACAGAGAGATTGACTCATACAACAGAAACCTCATCTCTTCATCCTATCCCCTGATTTCTCCCCCTCAGAGCCAAAAACACACCAAGCTGCTTACATATAGGAACCACAGAGAGAGGATCTTCCAGGATCACTGTCTGTGTCCTCATCACCACAGCGCCCTGTATGCCATGAGAGAGCCTGATGATGGAGCTGTGGATTATCCTGCATGAACACAGAGTCTGAAGCATGAAGGACACAGGTGGAGTCAGAGCAGACCTCAAGCAGCAGAATCACACTGAATAAAAGACCACTTGTGTTGTTCAAAGTCTTAGATGTGGACTCTCTCACTTGAACTTCCTCTCTTTGAGTAAGTGAATGTGATCGTACCTGTTGAAGCAGTGTGTCAGATTTGCGTGGCCTCACTACACAGAGCGTAGAACACGATGAGAAGGTGTGTGTGTGTGTCCATTCGCCTATGTAGGAAATAAGTGTGGTGGTGTTCATGTCTGTATGATATCTCCCATCCTATGAGTCAGAGTTTGAAGGGAACAGTCAGAAGTTTTAAACAACAAACAAACCTACAGTTTAGCTCTGAGCCTTCCAGTCCATCATGTTCCTCCCTCCTTCCAGATTCATTGAGGTCAGCTGGTCTCAGCTTGTCTCCACAGTGCTCTGCTCCAGGCTCAGCAGCTAACTCTCCTCCCGCTCAGACTGTCCAGGAAGTTTCCTGACCACTCCGCTCAGGACCACTCTTCAGGTTTACAGATTTGCTGGTTTCTGCTGCTCTCACCCCACGGTGGCATTTGTAAAGCTTACCAACCAGAAGAGACTGAGCAAAAGATTTCTTAAAGAGACAGGAGCCTCAAACTGCTTGTTGCCAAAGAAAGGCAGGAACCAGACCTTGGATGGTGAACAGCTCAGCATTAAACTGAGAACTGGAGCTGCAGTTCCTCTCTGTGAGCTGAAACTATGAGTGATTTCTATCACTATGTTTACAAGAAAGCAGCTGTCTGACTAAGATCACAGCTTGATGGTAAAGTCACAGCAGAGGATCTAGTCTTGTCTGTGAATACATACAGAGAACAAAATCAGACATGGCTACTTTCATATCCAACTATGTGTCCTTTTTTGAAGCTGTGTGCAAATCAAACTCGTTTTAGTTCACCTAAAGAGGAAAAAACATTATCCATAATGACCCTATTTATCAGTCATCTGCTTCTTCTTCAGGCTGAAATTTGCTTGTGTGTACAGAGACTTGACTGGTCCTGCCGATTCAAACCATCCCTATGGCAACCATATTATCGAGTAGTTTCAGTCATGCTATGCTCACTCTGGTCTCAGTCTGACTGAGCTCACTGCTTGTTCTCTTAAACTGAGTGTAAATGTATCGTGTGCACACACAAACTGATGCCTCCTTCTCTTTGCTGCAGACCACCAGGCAGAGAGGGGAGCCTTGGTGTGTGTGTGTGTGTGTGTGTGTAGGGGGGTCCCTCATCTCCTGTACCAGTTGCTATTAGGATGGTGAGTGTTTACGCTGCAGCACATATCAGCAGACGACCATAGGAGCAGAATATGGACGATATTAATGCTGGATGATCAGTTAAGTTTTGTTCTTGGTGTTGATTTTGGCTTCTTATGATCATAAAAACATTATTATCGAATGAAATTGATTACTATTCTGCAAGACGAGACATGTATGCAAGTTCCTGCGCTACACCTTAAATGCAACTGTTGTGCAACATCACCAACATCTTGCATGTTGCAAATTTTGCAAGCTTTACAGGGGTGCATTTATGTCGGGTAATTATTTTTATCCATTGTTTCTGTTGCTATTATTGATGCATCATTATAAATATTTCATTTAGCTTTTAATGTTCTTTTAAGTTGTAATTCAGTAATATTCAAGTTTTGAAATCAATGAGTAATTTTGTGTATTAATTGTCAATTCAATATCAATCAAAATTATTTTGTCATAATTTTGATAACAAAACGTGCATCAAGGGAAATTAACATACAGTGGCTCCGTGGCGGGAGGAATATATCAGAATACAGCACAAATACCAGACAAGTCAGTGAGAGAGAAATGGTATGAGATGTGAAACTACGACAGAAACCAACTACAGGCAGCAAAGGAAAATACACATCTAATAATCTATAAACCAAGCCCTTCTCTGGATACTGACATTATTTTTCACTGAGGGGGCAACAGGACCAGACCTCATCAGTTCTCTACATCTGAGAAAACTGACCCCTTTAATGCCATGAAAGGTGAATTTATGAGAAAACAGTCCTTACAATCCCTAAAATAATCCTTTAATTTTATGGGTTTCAAGGGTCTTTATGTCCCTTGGTGTTATAATCCACTATGACCCTTTTTTCACCACTTTATATTTTTAATTTCCTTAAATTGTCTTACAGTCCTCTCCTCTCTAAATCTCTGAGAGCTTAATCTTTTCCTTCATTATATAAATCTCTGAGAAATGGTTAGGAAAAAGAACCGCAGAAATAAATTGGCTTGGCCTTCAGTCAGTTCAGAAAAGAGACTCAGGCACAGCTTTATCTGACCCTCTCTCTTCATCCATATTTCTCTGTGTATGCATGCAGAAAGCTTACATCTTTATCCGTTCTGGGATTTACTTTAAGGTTTCAGTTACTTACAAAGCTGCCGTCCACCTGCACAGGTCCTCATAGAGTCACCTGATAAGCTTTAAGCTCTCTCTAGAATGAGAGCAGGGGCCCACACAGAGAGCCACAGAGCCGTGCTGAGCCCACATGGTGACAAACAGCTCCTGATACAATCTGGATCCTGAGGATTTATGCAGGCAGGCATTCAAGGCCTGTGTAAAGACAGCAAAGCGTCTCCACAGTCACCTCTTCTCTCAGGACTTAAACGAGCACACATCACCGCGAGGAACGCTCTGCCTGAGACCACCAGAGAAATTGAATTTGAAGAAAGGTCAAATCTTCAAAGTCATGTTGATCTGAGTCTGACAAACAAAAAGAGGAGCTCTACACACACACACACACACACACACACACACACACACACACACACACACACACACACACACGCACAAGCACACAAGCACACAAACACTAATGGAAAGTGAAAAAAACAGCTCCTCCAATCAGATAATGCTGAGAAGCCACGGACCAATCAGAAAGAAACAATATGACTCCAGATTCAGCTGACTGAGGGATGTTTATAGAGCTGTTTCTACCTGCGCTAGCCTTGGTACGGTTTCACCTGAGCACAGTTTCACCTGAGCACATCATCACATTCCCTTGTTCAGACTCAGATCCTGACTTAAAAACAGACAGAGGATGAAGAGGAGGATGAAGATGTCTTTAAGAAAGAAACTCAGAGCATCATATTTCTTCTTAGTGAGCCATCACAGAGACTGAGCTGTCTGGAGACAGAACTCAGGATCACCATTAGAGTGTGCCAGAAAGGAAGTCATGAGACTATTCCTCTGTCCGGGATAAAGGTAACATTTTATATTTATTTATATTATCACCTGGACACTCATCTATGCTTCCCATTTATCTAAAAGGAAAAATGTGATAAGTCTTCTTTTACCAGTCACTTAAGCTACACAAAAACTTTAATACACTCAAGTAACCAAGCTGCAAAGGCTCTTCCAGCAAAAAGAAGAAGTTTTTATGTCATTCTGAAATTATCAAAAAATATTGTTCTTTCTGAATGTGCTTCTGGATGAATCTCTATGAAGGTGGACAGAGCCATGCCTGTGAGCTGGTTCAGGTAACTCAAGCTGCTGATTTCATTTTG
The DNA here is from genome assembly GCA_008086565.1 of Thalassoma bifasciatum. Taxonomy (NCBI): domain Eukaryota; kingdom Metazoa; phylum Chordata; class Actinopteri; order Labriformes; family Labridae; genus Thalassoma; species Thalassoma bifasciatum. The sequence continues at coordinate 77,317 of RPOG01000519.1, forward strand.
CTCACCTGACAGACCATCCTTCCGGTTAGACAATTATTCAGCTGCATGATTCAGGTCTCTGCTCTCTGACCCACACCAGTACAGCTCAGACTTTTAGCCCCAACACCTCCCAGCATGCACCTGTAGCCTCAGACTACAGGGTGTATAGATATCACACCACTGCCTCAGAACTTTCTGTACTCCTGATTCATTCTTCTTTCAAAACAGATTCAGTTAATCTGCTGTCAGTCAGCCTGGCTGTTTAATGGACTGTTTGTACGACTCCAACTATTATTATGACAATGATTCAGACCCACTCAGCAGAGCAGTAAAAGCTCAGTAATGTCGTTTCTCTGTGACATATAAGCCAATCTGTTGGTGGGGGATTTAGAGGCCCACTGCAGCCACTTTCTGAGATGATTCTACCACTCTAAATGGATTTGTTGCAGAGTCTGCTTACATCTCAAAGACACCCTGTGATCCAGTCTGAAGAGTTTCCACCTAAAATCAGGATTTATAATCCTGCAGCCTGCTGCTGAGTGAGGGACAACACCAATCGACTCTTGTCAGTTCCTCATCCTCCAGAACAACTCAGAGTCAATGTCTGACATAAAGACACAAACCAGCTCCCGTTTGAGTTTCACTGACTCTTAAAGAAAGCAGATCTGAATCCCTTTGCTCTTACCGTCCACACAAGCGGGTCTGGCTCTTGTGGTCCCTGCGATCTGGCCCTTCTTACAAGCGCAGCGGGCCGTCTGCCTGGCGATGGTCCGCCGTGGTTGGCTGCTGTCCCTGTCAAGTGTCACAATCTCACACGTCCCGGCTGCCAGTTGGCCTGGAGATGACAGAGAAGCACAGAACGCTGTGTCAGAGAGATGAAATCATAAACAGGACAAAACAAACCTGCCTGAAAAAAAAAACAGCCTGTCACAAACCAGCCCTTCAAAAGCCAGTCAGTCACAAGTAAGGATTGGTACCTTTCACATTTTAACTGATACAGTCCCAATGTCTGGTACTAAGAAATATGTGGTATACATGTGAATTTGTTATAACAGCAAAATGTCACAAATATTTCAGTTTTAAAATATGTATTTATCAATATATTAACTTAAACAAATATACCAATATTAAACTGTTTGTACTTTGTTACACAGTTTCCTTCACCATGAAAACCCTTAAATAAAATGAACTACAACTTCATAAATGAACTAAAACTGCAGTGCTATTTCTTAATAATGCACAGATAAGAACCTAGCGCAACCTACTTTATGTTCATGTGCAACATGGAAAATCACCTTCTCTTCCACTCCCTCACGAGGATGCATTATGGTACTGAAACATGTTATTCATACGATTTTTTCCCTGAATCTTTGTACTCAGTACTACAGATGAAATTCAGTGGTACCTATAAAAGTACCTACTTGGGTGAATATCCATGGCCACAAACTATCCTGTCACAAACCAGCCTGTCATACAAGCCCACTGAAAACACTGGAAACATTCAACATAGTGTAAAAAAGGGACAGATTAGCAAACTTACTTCAACTGAGAAAAGACTTTAATTACTTCATCTTAGTGTCTGCATGCGTGAATGTGTGTATGAGTGTTTGTGCGTTTTAGATAGAAAGAGAGAGAGAGTATTCAGTGAGGCTGTCATTTGGGCCAACTCTTCATTCAACCAATACAATGTCCTCGTTTTGAATAAACCTAGTATCCGTGATTTATACAAACCCAATTCCAATGAGGTTGGGACCTTGTGTAGAATGTAAAGAAAAACAGAATACAATGATTTGTAAATCCTCTTCTACCTATAGTCAATTGAATACACCACAGATACAAGATGTTAATTGTTTCAACTGATAGACTTTATTGTTTTTGTGCAAATATTTATTCATTTTGAATTTGATGCCTGCGTTTCATGTTTAAAAAAAGCTGGGACAGGGGCAACAAAAGACTGTGAAAGTTGATGAATGCTGAAAAAACAGCTGTTTGGATCATTCCACAGGTGAACAGTTTCAATGGAAACAGGTGAGTGTCATGACTGGGTAAAAAAAAGGAGCATCTCCAATCACTACTTAGTGAGCAACTGCGTGAAAAAATAGTCCAGAAGTTTAAGAACAATGTTTCTCAACGTTCAATTGCAAGGAATTTAGGGATTGCATCATCAACAGTCCATGATATAATCAGAAAATTCAGAGAATCTGGAGAAATCTCTGCATGTAAGCTGCAAGGCTGAAAACCATCACTGATTGCCTCTTACCTTTGACCCCTCAGGTCAAACCTGACCCACTGCAGTAAAAACAAACATCATTGTGTACAGCAGGGCTATTCAATTAGTTTTTACTGAGGGCCGGATACCAATGATGGAAACCAAATGAGGTGCCTAAGAAAAAGACTGCTCAATTTATGGGTTATCATTTTAGCAGCTCAGGAACAATGACATACTGGAAAGTTCAAACATTTTCAAATGTACTCTTCCATGCACTGATAAAACCATACATCAACAACATCCTGAGACACCACCACCTTCTCTGGGCATGAGCTCATTTGGAATGGACTGAAACAAAGTGAAAAAGTCTGCTGTGGTCTGATGAGTCCACATTTCAAATTGATTTTAGAAATCATGGAAGTTGTGTCCTCTGGGCAAAACAGGAAAAGGACAAACCAGAATGCTACCAGCGCCAAGTTCAAAAGTCAGTACCTGTGATGGTATGGGGGTGTATTAGTGCCCTTGGCATGGTCAACTTACACATCTGTGATGGCACCATCAATGCTGAAAGCTTTATCCAGGTTCTGGAACAACATATGCTGCCATCCAAGCCACATCTTTTCACAGGGATGTCCCTGAGTATTTCTGCAAGACAATGTCACGCCACATTCTGCATGTGTTATGACAGCGTGACTTTGTAGTGTGGGTACTAGACTGGCCTGCCTGCAGTCCAGACCTGTTGCCCATTAAAAATGCGTGGCATATTATGAAGCACAAAATACAACAACAGGGACCCTTGGACTGTTAATCAACTGAAGTCGTGCATCAAGCAAGAATTGGAAAGAATTCAAAATGAGCAAATATTTGCACACAAAAAAATATTTTTTTTCAGTTTGAACAATAAATATCTTGTCTTTGTGGAGTATTTAATTGAACATAAGTTGAAGAGGATTTGCAAATCATTGTATTCTGTTTCTATTTACATTTTACACAACACCCCAACCTCATTGGAAATGGTTGATGTAAAGTGCTGACAGGAAGACCCAGAGAGGCCAAGGGCAGTAAATCCTTCATGTAGCGCACACACACACACACACACACACACACATACACACACCCTACCCTCCAAGTATTCAATCGGGTAACCTCTGACCTTCTAGCCAGACCTTTCCTGCTCACAAATTAACCTCTGTAAGTGTTTGTGTGGAGTCTGCTGGTCTTCTGACTGTGTGTGCATGTGTGTGTGTGTGTGTGTGTGTGTGTGTGTGTGTGTGTGTGTGTGTGTAGCAGAGGTTTATCAGGCGTAATTGTGAATGGCAGGAGGATGGCGGTTGTGATTAAACCTGGACTTGAGTCTCAAACCCTTAATGAACTGAGCTGTGAGGGTCAGACCAGGCTAATGGGCCTCCATAAGGATTCATCCTCACACACACACACACACACACACACATTTACATTCACACACAGATGAGGTCAACCAGTGGAGATGAAGCACAGGGAGGACGTCTTGTTCCTGAAAACAGGGATTGGCTGGTCTCTTGCACTGTTATTTTTGGGGTCTCAGTCTAAAACAATGAATCCAGACCCTGAAAGATGTGTATGAGTCAAAAAGCACTGTCAGACTCATCCAAGATAACCCTGTCTTCCCCACACATCTACCTCTTTCTCCCCTGCTCTCTCTGCCTGTCTCTCTTTCTGTCCCTCACTCTTTGATGCTGCTTTGATGTCTTTTCTGTGTTCTAAACTCAAGTGTACCAACCGGAAAACCTCACCATGCTTTCTGTTTTTCTATGATTGAGGAGAATCTATGGACGGTTCAGAGGAAATTCCTGAAAAGCAGCAGAAAATCTCTTGGTTCAAGCTGAAAGCATTCACTGTGTTTCTATTCTTGTCACAATGAGTGGGAGAGAAGATGAGGACGAAGTGGTCTCAGTCCCTCAGTGAAGCAGAAGTCGACCTTAATACTTCTTTTAAAAACAAACTGCTCCAAGCTTCCCCATGGCCGAACCACCACAGTGAGAAGTGAGAGGGTTACCTGGTACCGTCCCTCTCTTAAAGAGTCAAACAAACAGAGCAGAAAAACAAATTTCACAAAGACTCCACAGAAGGAGAGTTTTCCCCTCTGTTGGCCTGAGGGATCTACAGAAAGGTTAGAAAACGCTGTGGGATTCAGCGCTGCAGAAACACTCCTCAGAGTGAAAGAAGAGTCAGACTTTAATCTGAGAAACACCACCAGTAAATAAAGCATTCATACAATTGCATCCTGAGTTCAAGAAAATAAAGGGAGAGAGGGTGGGGGTGGTAGGGGTGGGGATATAGTGAATATGTTCAATGTATTGCTTGTTGCATGTGAGATGTATGAAATGACTACTTTTTGGTGCTGCTCTCACTCCCCTGCCCATCCAGAAAGCTCTCCTGTGCATGTGTGTTTTCGTTTGATCCTCAATTCACACTGAAAGGGAACCCCGACTGTAAGGACTAACAGGCATGAATATGCTTAAATGTTTGTCTCAAACTAGAATTTGTTGTTAAAAGACATAACAAATTGGTTTTTCTTTTAAAAAATACAGTTTAAAACACAGTTTCTATCCTTTGGGTGCAGCCATTGTTTTACCGCCGCAATGCATTCTGGGTTGATGACGTAGATTGGTGCCGAGCATCTGGATTTGGCCGTTTACTCACTACTTGTTGCCGTAAGTCACTAAGTTTCAGGAGGGAAAAAAACATAATATTGCCACATGTGGCTGCTTTTGGGTGCACTTTTCAGTCCAAAGGAAACAAGGAGACTGATGTTAGTCTGCACAGCTTCCCAAAAGACAAGAAAAGAAGGAAGTTGTGGGAAATCGCTTGTGGGCGTAAATAACTTCCCATGGACCTGCGGCTATGTTCTGGCCACTTCTCCCCAGAAGCATTTGCTGCATTTAGCCGGCCCATGCTGATGAAAGAGCTGACAGGTGTGGGTCATTATAAACGGAGACTAAAGCCAAATGCTGTGCCGACTATTTTCCAACACAAACTCACAAAACTTCCTCGGGAAACCACTGAAGTTGGCTCCAGGACTTATATGATCCTGTATGAGATCGAGCCCGGTGCAACCATATGACGTCACTACCAAGACGTTATTACAGCGTAAACAACAATGGCTGCCTACAGGTGAAAATATTTTTTTCAAATTTTATACAAACTAAGATATTTTGACAGATTTTATTCTCGTTCTTATGTAGCTGGTAAAAACACCGATCATTTAGGAAAATGACGTTCTGGTAGCCAGGGTACCTTTGAAAGTGTCTGCGCTAACAGCTACATTGCAAGCCACCGACGGCGCTAGCAGCTTTTACACTGCACGTCTATTTTTTGCCTCTGGTGCTGCAGAAACGTGTCAATCTCTGCAGAGCAAGTCGTGCCAAACAGGAAAACAGACACGAAAAAACAAACATGAAAAAGTCTCTGAGAATGGGGCCTGCTGTATTGTCAGGTCCAGATGCTTTGCCTGGGTTGATCTTTGGAGAGGGTCTTCTTCACGCTGGCTGGAACAAGGCACAGCCTCCTTGCCGAGGGATGTGGTGGACTTGTGTATTGGTGTGTGCATCAAAGTGGCTGAAGAAGTCCCTGAGGCTGTTCAGCAGTCTGATGTCACTCTCACAGGTCCGTGGATGGGGTTCATAGTCTGTGAGTTTGACCATGCATCTCATTTTGCTGGTCTGATGTTTCCCTGATGCCATGGAACATCTGCTCTGGCTGTTGCTGGCTCTACAGAGCCACTGGCCCTAGATGCTGCACCCCCAGCCGGACAGATGCCTCCACGCTTGCCTTGCTTCTGTTTCCGCTTATCCCACTTCCGGCAGGATGCAGCAGGTTGGTCTGTAGATGTAGGGGTGTGAAGTCCCAGGGCCTGAAATCCCATTGTCACTGTCTGATCCAGGTGATGGCGTTCTGACAAGTTCCTGATGTGCAGAGGGCACTGACAACTGTATCTTTAAAGTGTTGCAGACCATGAGCTGCACATGCAGGTCCGTAAGCATGAGTCATGAACACTTTCTAGAAACAAGAGACAGCTCAGACAGAGGGGGGGCTGCCTCATCCATGCATCCACGCCACCATCTTGGATATTCCACTCTGGTATCCTTAGACTGGAGACAGCAGCCATCCTGTTTCCTAGATCAGGCTCCTGAACAGAGGGGAAACCTTAAAGCTTGCAGGTGTCTGCAGAAACAAAGCCACAGCTCCCTCCTGGGGTGCTATGATTTTTCTCCAGCCTCATCAGCTTCTGTTGTCAGCTTGGTCAGCCAAACGTCTGATTAAAATGTATGAGTGGCCGCCCTCCGAGAAGATGAAAGCTCAGATTGAAGATGGATTCATGTGGCAGAGCAAGAGGCTTAATACCACCAAATGTCATTGACATGCTCCTGTGTGGTATTATTTTTCCCCCACACCACCATCACTCCTCCATTCACTGCATTTAACAAACATCCAGCACACTACAACACAGACGGATGAGGCTCATCTCCTCTGCTTCTTTCAAGGCTGAAATGCCTCTCTTTCCAAAGATTCTTCATAATCATTTTCAGCGTCTTCTTCAGTGTTTCTTCCAAACACATTGCACTACCTCTTACAGTCTCTCCTCAGCCTCAGTGAGCTGACTCAAGCTCTTAGATTTAGAAAATGTCTGGTTTTAGGCCTGGTGGGAGGTGAGATCTGTTTTCTACATTTTCTATTTGCTCTTTAAAATCTGCTGTGCTCTGAACTCACATTGGGATCACAGACTGAGCCGCTCAGGAAACAGCTTTTTGTGAACATGCAGACCAACAGACTTGCTCTGCATCCGTCTTTACATTCCCGCTGTGCCCATTTATGTACAGACAAATATATAAAGGTCGGGCTCAGCTGTGTAAGTTGAAAAGGGCATAACAAACAAACTAAACATTAGAAACATAATGCAGTAAACCTTACACAGATTTAAAGAGAAAGATTTGGTTAGACCAGGGGTCGGCAACCTTTAACACTCAAAGAGCCATTTTGACCCAATGTCCAAGAAAAAGAAAACACCAGGAGCCACGAGTGTTAAAAAAATAATAAATAAAATAAAATAAAATGAAGATAGCACTGTATACATTGCTTTTTTGGGGATGCAGGTCTCGATGAGTGTACGTATACCAGCATTTGGAGAATGTGATGCATTTTGAGCAACCAAAAATGATTTGTCTAGAATAAAGTTCAAATACTTCATATATTGCACTGCCCCTTTAAGGTTGCTCAGGGTGATGTGTTGTTTTGTTACGTTGATGGATGGTCTTTAAAGGCATCACAGCGCAGTAGAAGTGCTCTTTCTTCCCCTCAAGAATCATTATATGAAGTTTATAGTGAGTGCTGTTCAGATTAAACTTAGACACAGTCAACAAGTTACAGCGTTATACATCACTATCTTTTCCACACTCAACGCAGCTTAACTGTCTGAATATGACAGCATTGATCGGCAGATTTGGTTGTAACCTTGTTATCTACATTGTATCCAGGCTAACTCTAGAGTCCTCGGCATTGTGAATGGGTTTGTCTTTTTTTTTCCCTTAATGTCTGTCATTCTCACTCAACTTTTCCATAGATTTTCCATATTTTGAGTGATCTTGCCCAGCTTTTGACTGGTAAATGTAGTTTTCAGAAATATTTTAGAAGTAAATTGTAGTTTACTACAGAGAAAATGCCTGCTCTGTAATCCGTGTTCAGTTTAATCTTACATTTTAGTGCACTGATGGTTAAAGGGGAGAGAACAGTGGAGCTGTCTGCAGCTGTGTACTTTACGTGTGTGAAAACGCATGTTGAAGAGCAGACAGAATGTTCACAGAAGCAATCAATAAGACACAATCTCACACTGATAACTGACAAAATAACAGTTTGCTATCATGTGGGAATGGTGTGATCATGTGTTTATGTTTAAAAGCACTATTTTAATTGGCCAAGTGAGCCAGTGGAGAGCTCAGTCAGCTGGCCAGGTATCAGTTAGTCCGGACCAGTTGTCATGTTGAGCCCTGCAAATTTCCCCAGCCACACATAGCCACAGCATAAGGGTGAAAGAGCTGCATGCAGCTCTGGGGCTGTAAGTTGCCGACCCCTGGGTTAGACCAACACCTTCTACAAGTCCTCAAATTGAGGGAAACTGTTTATTCTACCCTTACATTGTGATGATGTAAAACTGTGATCTAATGACCTGTGGGAAATTTTTCTAAGTAATTGTGTAATGAAGCAAGCAAAATTCACAATTGTGCAACATTTATAGTACAACTTGCAGCTGTCTACCAGTGTCTCCCAGAGTCAAGAACAAAGACATAAAACAACTGATGCCCTGGTGAGGGGCTAGGGGCCAAACATAGCCTCTGTCCCTACAGGTCATGGAGATCTGCCTTGCACCTGGAGCTGACCATGAGCTTACTGGACACTGGAGCGGCAATAATCTACATGGAAGCAAAGCCTGTAAAAACGGCTGTATCCAAGTTCGAATCAACGTACAGAAGCAACTTCATGATGACACGTTTGGATGATGTCAAATCTGATTCACGACAGATACTTCAATATTGCCTCAAAAGCCAGCTTCTACTTTTACCCCCTGCATTGATCCGGAGGAATCCTGGCTCCTTAAATGGAGCTGTCCACCCCTGCCATAAAGGACTCTGTTTTCTGTAACAGACCACCAGCCCTGAGCGAGGACGAGGAGTATATAGCCATCAAGGAATGTCCTCTTGGTTATAAAATGCTGCTTGCCTGTTGCGTTGTTAGTTGGTTTTCTGCAGAGCTCACAACTTACTTTGTTCAAATTTGCTTACTTTGAATAAAGTATTTTGGAATCACCTGACTGGTCTTTTCTGATGCTTGGACTCTTGTCTTTATCTTCTGTTAGAGTAGCTAGCCTTAGTGTAACAGTGAAATAGATAAGTTTTTGAACTTCAAGATTTGAGACCTGCACTGGCCGTCCTTCAAGACACCATACTTTCGCATTAAAGAATAAGATTCGACAAACCAGACTGCTTCTGTGATTACTTTTCTGTCTGTTGAGCCTTTACTTGCTTCACTATTAGATTTTAATTTCACTTAATTTCACCTTTGCACTCTGAGGGTCTGGTTTTCGATAGGATAGTGGGACTAAAGGGCCAAAAAGATATAGAAAGATGCAAAGTAGAGCTAGACATATGTTTTTTAGGGGCCAATAGCAATACTGATTATTAGTTGTCAAGGAGGCCAATCACTGATGTTTGGGACTGATATTCATTTACAGTTAAAGTGAAAATAATGGTATAAAATTTTGAACAGAAAAAAAAAACTATTCCTTGACTATGTTAAATGCCTTTGGGCATATGTTTTCCTTTAAAGACCACGGTGGCACATATGTTAGTACAAAATTATGTTTGTGTGGCGTTATAGATGACATGCACACACTTCTGCGCAGCACTTTTGCGCAGCTGTGTTATAAGATCCACGCCCACCGTGAGTCTGTAGTCGGGCTAGAGGAAAAGCTAACCAAACCATATAGAGTAGAGTAGAGTAGAGCTGAGCAGAGTAGGGCTGGAATTGTATAGTGGAAAAGTGCCATAATAGCTTCTATAGCTCTGTTTACACTCTGCTACTGTGTCTACAGACTGGGACTGAATGACCAACTGACCAAGGAGCATGCTCTTATGCTTTTTTCGTTTTCACAATCCACTCTTCCACATTCTGCACTTTGAATTCTACTCTTACACATTTTGTGCTTACACAGTCTGTATTTAGGCAGGTGGAAGTAAAAGTAGTTCTCACAAACAGTGCATTAGCATCACTTCCAACACTGAGCACACAGAGCCAGCCCACACTTGTGGACCCATCACAAACTTGGCACAAAGCACGCAGGTAAGCCGAGGAGACACCTCAACTTCATCCCAGGGGACGTGTGCCCTCCATACTGCCCTCCTCTCTCTACTCCAACTGCTAATCCTCAGGAGACTTGTCTGTTAGCTCCAGTCTACAGATGACAGCACACTGTGGAAACGCGTCTGTAGAGTGACACGTCTGCACGGATCCAGGATCTCTGAGAAAGTCTCCCCCAGAGTGTCCCTGATGAAGGGAAGTCCTTCATGTGACAGCACACAGAGTTTAACCTGCTGATCCAGTTAATTCAATTTTCCTCCTCACATCCATCACTGCCTGGTTGTGATCGGACACCAAACACAACACGAGCGCACTACAGATGAAACGTACAGAGACAAACAGTCCTTCACCCAGCAACAATCCAACAACATGTCCAACCTTCAGGGGGAGGAGAGCTCTGTGCCCAAACACAACCGAGCACAGCGTGTTTCAGTAAGTTAACTTTAACAATAACCATAACAAGCTGGAAGCATCAAACCACGATCTGTTTGTGAACAGCTACACCCTGCAGAGCATGATGGGAAAAAATAAATCTTCATTTCTCTTATGTGAGTCTATGTGTGTGTTTGGCTGTGAAGCAGTGTGTAATACGGGGATGCCAACATGTGGACACGCTCTTTTTTGAACGTCAACGCACTGCGTGTAATGTTTAATCTGTGATAACAAAGAATGGTTTCCACATTTTCTCTGCTTCACACTCAAAGGATATGAATGTGTCATGCATGTGCATGTATACGTGCATGCGCGCATGCTTTTGTGTGTTTGTGTGTGTGTATCTGTGTATATCTGTGTGTGTGTGTGTGTGTGTGTGTGTGTGTGTGTGTGTGTGTGTGTGTGTGTGTGTGTGTGTGTGTGTGTGTGTGTGTGTGTGTGTGTGTGTGTGTGTGTACGTGGCACACATTGCCAGACTGAAATTCTCTATCACTCCAGCACACTCCAGCTGTTTGGGTTGAAGGAACAGAGTCTGGTGCCAACTCTTGGTTTTGGATCCAGACGCTGCATTAGAGGAACCTTGATCCTGCAGCCTGAAGCCTGACGGGGACTTTAAATGAATCCTTTTAACGGCCTAATCAGAGCCAGAAGAACAGCACGAGGGCCGTGTGCCGGGAAGGACACCTCAGCACGAAGAACTACAGCTTCATGTAGAGGAGCAGAGAGGCAAATGAAATCTGTACAGGAAGGAGAATGAGGGCAGAGACAATGTGTTTCTGTTGTCATTATGATTGAAAAGAGTAAAAAGAGAGTATAAAGAGTGGTTTGTTAATAAATGGCTTCACCCAATCACTACTCATGAGTGAAAGAAATGTTTTTTTCATTCATAATCTCTGAAAAAAGGCCAAGAAATCATAAATTCTGGTATGGTGTTATGAGCACAAAACTGTAAATTCTGAGCAAAGGTGTCAGTTTAAGGGGAATGCCCCCCCTCTTTTGTCAGAGGTCATTTTGTCCCCTTCATGCGTCTCCCCAATTGACACATAAAGCGTCTGCACCATGGAAGGTCAGCACAGAGCATTGTGCTGACCTTCCAGTCTAGTCAACCATTGCATTCACACAGCTGGCCCTACAGTCCATCTATGCCCTGTACCATCGATGGGAGCTTGTGGTTGTTTCACTTTGAGTCTTTTCGCAGGATTACGATGCAGACGCGCATTAATATCTGCAGAGCAGATCGTAACCAAAGACAAAAAACTAAGACTTTCTGTTCATTTAAAAAAAAAAAAAAACAATGTTCTGTTGCTTCCGACCATAAATTTCATCCTTGTAAATCAAATCACATCATGCTCTGTGGCATAGGGCCAGAATTCATCAGTAGGTCAGAGAGACACAGTGGTAATCCAACACCATGGACAAGAATCCATACGGTACCACCTGGAGTATCGGTGGTTGGGATTGGCAGCCTTCATGAGCACCTCAAACCTTGAAATTAGGCCGGTTTTGGCCGGACATCAAAACCTTGCCCATTCCTTGTTATTATTATTATTATTATTATTATTATTATTATTATTATTATTATTATTATTATTGTTATTATTATTATTATTATCATTATTATTATTAATAATGATATCAATGAAGCTAGTGTAAGTTAATGCGGGACACGGAAGTCATATGCCCAGCTATTATTATTATTATTATTATTGTTGTTGTTGTTGTTGTTGTTATAACAACAACAACAACAATAATAATAATAATAATAATAATAATAATAATAATAATAATAATAATAATAATAATAATAATGATAATAATAATAATAACAATAATGTTTTATTATTATTATTGTTATTATTATTATTATTATTATTACACCAGAGAGGCCAGAGAGAGAGAGAGAGAGAGAGAGAAGGCTGTGGTCTAAATGTCCACTCAAAAACAGTGATTTTGTTTCCCTTTGATGCGCTTTAAAAAGACTTGGAGCAGACACACACTCACACTTTCTCCCTCTCTTCCTCTCTTTCTCTCCCTCTCCCTCTCTCTCTCTCCTCTCGTTCTCACTCACACATAAACACTCAGTGAAATGTTGCCATGCAACCAACAACATATCTTCTCCATCCTCCCACGTTTCATGAAAATAAACCAAGCAGCTGAAGAGGAAAGATGAGCTCAAAGCCTCCCTTAAAATGCTTCCACTAACGGTCAAAAACATCAGATATAACACAACAACAACCAAACAACAACACAAAAAAAACGGATAACAACACAGCAACCTGAAAAAAACAACAATTACCTGACAACAATAGAACAACCTGATTATCAGACAACTACACAAATGACTCAACGACAACCTGACAGCAACACGAAAAACCATCTCACAACAACACAATCACATTCTGATGACTGCAACAACAACACATCAAGAACCAAACAATTACCGGAAAACTACTTAAGAACAACAACAATAACAGCAACATGATAACAACATATCCACATTGTGACAACAGCTAAATCACATTCTGAGGAGACAACAAAAAACCGTCAGAAACATGTCAACAAATGCAGGACAAGAAGATTCAAAAAACAGAGCCACAACCAGACAACTACACAACAACAACCTGACGGCTACAAAACAACCTGAAAACTTCACAACAACAAAATGATTGTAGGCACCAACAATGTGGTGAAACCACAACCTGACGTCCTGACAACTACACAACAAAAACCTGACAGCAACTTCAGGCAAACCTGACAACAGCATGATGGCAATCTGACAAGTACATTCAACCACATAACTAGGCCTGTCACAATAACAAACTCTGCTGGACGATAAATTGCCCCAGAAATTATTAAACAATAATATTGCTGTTTTGATACCATTTTTCAACTGATGTAATATAATGCAGTCATTTGGCTTGAATCTAAAGTGGTCTCACACGTCAGCTGTTGCCAGGGCTGCAGGATATGGCCTAAAGCTTGATATTTTTCGGCTATATCTCGATACACAATATATATCTCAACATTTTTATTTCTTCTGTAAATCACTATGTTAACGTTGCATTAAACCCTGAAATTAATTAAATGACACCGGTATAATGATTCAAACAGACCTTTCAGTCAGATTTATAACATTTGCATCAAAAATGGGAAATCAAAATCAGGTAAAGTTTAACAGAATTTTATTCCAGACCACACTTTATGTAGTTACATAATTTTAGTTACAGTAAAATATCTCATTCAGATTAAATAATCTGTCTGAATGTATCACATGACAGACTTAATGGATTTCTAAAATTACAACCATGAAGACCAAATAAAATTTGAAAATAAAATGAAATAAAGTTGGGGATGACTTAATCTAACTTTCATTTCCATAAATCATCTACCTCGGTGCTTAAAAGACTGAGCTCTCACTTAAGTTTTGTGTTGTAATGTTAGTTATACAGTGTGCTCTTATTTTGAAGGACACACACATCCATAACAGGAAGTTAGTTGGACAATAAAATGAGACATATTAATGCTACATGATCTGTCTGTGGGAATCTTTAACATTCAACACGACAGTTTGAGGACTCTCTGTTCACTTTGCAGCGCAGAATCTTATTTTTGGTGCCTTATTAGATGTTTGTATAGGTTCGTGGTGACGCTGTAAAACTGAATTAGTTTTCTGAAAACATCACAGCATATAGTATTTTGGTATTCAGCTGTAAATAACATCAAATGAAGCTTGTACCAAAACAAAACTGAATATTAAGCACACGTCCCGTTTGTTTCTCTTCTTTGACGTGGAGAGCTGGGAGAAAACCAGAGACTGTACAGGAGAATAAAAAGCCCAAAAATTCACAATCTGTGACTGATGAGATGTGCAAGTGCCTTTTTCCCTCCCACCCCAATACAAAAACACACATGTACAGGAGAGTTTTCTGGATGCGCGGGAGAGTGAGCTGAGTGAAAGAAACGCATCAATGAAGAGAATTACATACTGACGGCTCAAAACATCCTTAGGAGTCAGTCACCACGGATACAGTGAAGTTAACTCATTATCCAGTGTCTTTGATAAATAAAAATATTGAGCCCGGTAAACTTATCAAGCTCATTTTCAATTATTGTGTAATCTACTGATTCATTGATTATCGCGACAGGCCTACGCATAACAGCAACACATTACACAGAAACAGACGAGGAACACAAATCTGAAAGAGACGGAGCAGAGAGGGATCATAAAGAAAACATAGAGGGATCAAAGAGGGAACATGGAACAGAGAAGGCTAATATAAACAACAGAGAGGGAATTTAGAGAGGACAGAGAGGGATCGTAGAAGGAACAAGGGAATATGGAGAGAACAGAGATGGATCGTAAAGGGAACATACAGGGAACAAAGAGGGAACATAGAGGGAACAGAGGGAACATATAGGGAACAGAGAGGGAACAAAGAGGGAACATAGAGGGAACAGGGAGGGATCATAGAAGGATCACAGAGAAGTTACAGAATGGCTCTGATACAAACACTCACCAAACTGGTGTGTTTGTTTTAATTCCTTATTTTTCATCCTGTGATTAAAATAAATCTGATTGGGTCTTCTCAGGGCTTAGTATAGCTAATGTAGCCTTTCCTTCTTGCAGTGACCTTGTATAAAGCATGTAAAGAAGAGTGTTTTCCCAGGAGATTTCTTCCTCTCCCCAGAGTTTCTGTTTTAGAATAATGAACTCTGTTTAATAACAGGCTGCTGCCCTGAAACAATGAATGATCATCAATTAAAGCTGAGGAGGAAAAGGAGGACAAATGGCCTTTGAAACCCCTGGTAACAGGAGTGTGTGGGTGTGTGTGTGTGTGTGAGCGCACACACATATAACTACCGAGGACATCACTGCTGCTATTAAGCATCTTTACCTCCCCAGAGGAAACATCAGAGCAGAGCGATGATGATGATGATGATGGGCTGAAGGCCTTAAAGTGGACCATTTCATCCTCTAAACACCTCTGGGTGAACATGCTTGCATGGTATCTCCGTGTGTGTGTGTGTGTGTGTGTGTGTCTACCTGAAGGACAAAGACAAGGTGTGTCAAAGTGTGTTTGGACTCTCCTCTTTAGGCCTGGCTGCAGGAGAATCAATGGTTCTCCCTTACAAAATATCTGAAAGTGTGTGTTTGAGTGTTTGTGTTTGTGTGTGTGTAGATGTATTGATGTGTGATGCTGATATTGATTGTGTTCATGAGGTCTCAGATAGCTTCATTGCAGTTAGTATTTTAAAGTAATAATGTTAATGTTTGACTGATCTGTAACTATGAGGTACGCGCACGCACACACACACACACACACACACACACAACAAACTAAGAAAAGGGTTAAATTAATTCTATTATTAATACTGTAGTTAATAAAGTAGGAGAGAGGTGAAAGTGAAGTTATTATAAGTATAATGTTTTAAATGGATCAAATTAAACAAACTGATGACACTTAAGCTCCAGTTTGGTCAACATATAACACAACTTTAGATGAAAGTGTCCAAAATGTGGTCAGATTCAGACGATATCACTGTTTTGGTTCGTTCCTAATGGTCAGTGGAAGAGGTCAGAGGTCAGATCACCCCACTGATGATGACGAGAGAAGAAGGTGAAGAAGACAATACACTCCTGAAGCAGAAGCATTAGCTTGTGTTGTGCATGGACCCTCAATGAAGACTGCAACCAAGCAACATCCTGCAAAAAACAGATAAGAAGCAGATCCTCCAACGTTAGAAACTGCAGTTTCCTGAGTGTCCACTAAAAGCCGTCTGTAAAAACATTAGAAACTACGTACACACCCCTAAAATAACCACGTTAACAGCCTGCTACAAAACAGGATTTTACCATTGTTTTGAGTCACTATGTCTATTTTACCAGGTGCTATAAATTCTGTTCTAAAGCTGCATTAAAGAAGACTTGTAATGCTTTTAAGGGCAAATATGTGACAAAATTGGGAATAATATTTCTTTTTAATATTTATCTTTAAATCATAATATTCCTGTTTTCACTAAGCTGAAATACTTTTCAAACCATTTTTGACAAAGCTTTATCTTTCATCTGGGGAAATGCTACACACACACACACACACACACACACACACACACACACACACACACCAAATGCACACAAACACATGCTGAGAGAGGCGCTCAGCAGGGGCAGCACAGCAAGGATATATAATCCTTTCAGCTTTTTCCAGCAAACATTAGTTGGAGACACATTTCAATCTTTGGTTGGATAAAAGTCTCACTCTTTGTTTGATTCTATTTAGAGTCATTGAAGAGGAGCTGGGGCTCAGAACACAGAGCTGGAAAGAGAAAGCCAATGACATCATCATCAGTGGCCCGGGAAGGAGACAGAGGTGGACTCATGTGTTTCTGAGAGCAGCTCAGGTTCAGCTGTCAGATCATATCCTCACAGCTCTGTGATAAGACAGGCCTGGAGATCATCAGACCTCTAGCTACTCTGGTTTTTCAGGGTTAGGAAGGTGAAGCCTGCTTAATTCTTCTACCTCAAACTTGATGTATATCTGTTTCTACCCTTCTGCAGTGTGTTTCTATGCATAATCTGAATGAAAAATAAAAACTTGGCATAAATCCTTCATCCCAAAACATGAAAGCAAGTCAGTCCTGAAGATTATGGATATGTTGGTCATATGATGGAGTCTAAACCCATGCAGGTACCTGGATAGTGTTTTATATTTGATCTATGTGTTTTCAGACACTGTAAAACATCACATTATGAAGCAACAGCCAAGTCTTTATTATAAATATTAGAGCTTCAAAAACACAAGCACAAGCACTGCTCCAACTACAGCCAATTACCCCCTTAAGCATGTCCGCCAAAAACACCTCAGCCGAAGAAGAAGACTGCTGAGAGGAAAAGAGCTGATCACAGTGCAGACAGCGCAGAGCTAAACCATGTAGAAGAGAAAGCCTTAGAACAGAAGAGCAGCTTTAAGCAACATTAAACAGGTGAAGCAGAGAGGGAGGAGGACCAGTCTGATGTTGCAGTTAAATGTCAATAAGCTCTGCCCCAGTTCATCCAGTACGACACATCTGACCCCCAATTCACACATAAAGCATCTGTTGCACACTGTGCTGCACTTAGCCCCCACTCTTTTCAGACAGAGCATTCGCACAGCCTGTGCTGCGGAGCGGCTGCGCTGCAAGCCACCAACGGCAGTTGCGACTTTTACGCTGCAACTTTATTTATTGACGACTGCGCTGCAGAAGCACGTCAATCTCTGCAGAGAAAGTCATGCCAAACAGGAAGACACACGCGAAACAACGAACTGAGCATCCGGTCATTTCAAAATAAAACACCGTGTTCTCGCTGCCGACCTTAAATTTCATCCATGAAAATCAAAATTACTTCACTCCCAGTTGTGTTTCATACAGTCTATGAGTAGAACAGAGGCAGAAATCATCAGCAGGTCAGAGACAGACGTAATCCAACACCATGGACGAGGGAAGTTTATTTTGGAGGCGGAAAATTTCACAGGATTAAATATGACACACGTCCTTTCTACAATAACACCAACAGAAAAGAGGAGGTTTGGAATTAAACTTCTGAAGTTTGGTGAGAGCCAATGCATTATAAATCCCACAGGAACATGTGTTTTTTTTGTGATCTTATGATCTGGTATCCAGCTGCTACAGAGTGTGCTGTGCTGTGCTGTGCAGCGCGCACGCTTTATGTGTGATTTGGGGCAGAGGGGTCGTCTGCAGCTGGACCAGGATGATATGGACCATCAGACTCTCTTCAGCTCGAGGTAAAAGACTGAAAGGTTTTAAAAATGATCTTTTGCATGTGAATATTTTCAGTCTGAGAGTCAAAGTGACCTTAACCTGTGCTCAGACATGTGATTCAGTTTGGGAATTAAAAGCTGCACACAGTCTTTAAGAGTCTTTTACATGAAGTCAATAGGATTCCATTAGTCTGACCCTCTTAAAGGCCCAGATATCCTCACAGCACAGGCATGAAATCTTTGCAACTGACCCTGGGAGTGGCAGTGTGCAAAGCTCCTTTCTCTGCAGCTCCATCAGCATGCAGGCTGAGGTGTGAGAGAGCAGTGATTGAATACAGAGGCTGCGGGCCCCAGCACTGCCTTTAACCCCCCCACCACCACCACCCCTCCCCCCTTTAACTTGGCCTCTGTGGTGCAGCTATGCCAAGGCTCAGCTGGGACATAAAGACACGCACACACACACACACACACACACACACACACACACACACACACACACACACACACACACACACACACACACACACACACACCTACACCTCTCTCTCAGCTTCTCCTGCTCCTATCACTCTTCTGATCTGTTTTTCTGCGTGTGTGTACCCGTCGCTCTGCCTGTGTCTCCTTTCTGCCTCTCCTGGTGTTTTATGTTCCTGTTTGTGTTCTGTCTTCACAGCTGCATAATTAAACTCCAATGCACAGCAGAAAATAAAAATTTAGCCAAACATTCACATCTCAGGTGCAGAAACAGAGATCTGTCAGGGAGTCTGCAGGCTGCACACGGGATGTAGCTTTGAGCACATGTCAGTGCTCATTTCAGAGCAGAATCCATTTTTCAACATACAGAAGGACACTGCAGACTGAGAAGAATCAAACATGGGTGTGGGACTGGGTTGAGTTACAGGTACACTTCCCTTTAGAAAAATAACACCCTTCTATACAGAGGTTCTGTGGTCTCAGTTTTGTTTTGGTTTTTTTTGATTGTTTACACACATTTTCTGAAAGCATGCCTCATACTCTCAGAAGTAGAAGCTGGGGGGACAGAGAGAGAGAGAGAGAGAGAGAGAGAGAGAGAGAGCGAGAGAGAGAGAGAGACAGAGAGAGAGGGAGAGAGATCACCAAATATGGCAGATCAAGCCATGAAAAGCATCAAGTGCTATGTCCCTCCCCAGATACATCTTCCATAGCTTGGATGAGGGGAATACATCTTTATGGATTTTGGTCATGTACTTTTCATCTCCAGGCAGAAGATAAATCATAAATGCATGAATCTAGAAAAACACAAGAGCTCGAATGTTGCCCTTTTATGCTAAAGCTCTGATTGCTAATTGTAAAACTGTGTGATGCGTTTGCCCACATAAGAAAGTCAGTATGCATAATAGGGCAATTACATTTTTTTGTGTTTTGTTTTGTTTTGTTTTTTTGTTTTTTTTTTATTATTATTTTTTTGAATTATTTACACACACTTTCTGGTACTTAAGACATAATGAATACAACATGTAACTCATGCATCAATCCCCTGGACCAATTCAATTGCTAAAATACAAACATGATTCCTGCTTTACACACTTACCCCTATGATGCACACTGACACATCACACAAGCAAACACCTGTCACATAGTTTTACAATTAGCAATCAGAGCAACAAGGGCAACAGATTTCTGACCAAAATCCATCAACGTGTATGCGCCTTCTCTGAGCTGTGGCAGACACACGTGGGGATATGGGGCATTCACTAATAAATGAATAAAACGATTCAAAATCTCCACATAAAATAAGAGCATAGGAAAAATCACTGTCCTATTCATGACATACCAGCTGTTTTTGTTCGCACCATCGTGCATACAGTGCCGGGAAATGTATTTGCCCCCTTCCTGATTTCTGTGTTTTTGAGTATTTATCACTCACAAAGGTTTCAGTTCATCAAATGAATTTTAATATCACACAGAGACAACCCCAGGAAATAGAAAAAGTATTTTCTAATGATGATTTTATTTACCAAGGGTGGAGAAAAATACAAACCTATCTGACCCTATGTGAAAAAGTAATTGCCCCCCCCCCTTGTTAAATCACAAAGTAACTGTGACTAACCACAGTTTTGGGACAGCTGAGTTCAATTTCACAGGCAACACCCGAACCTGATTGCCACCACCTTTGTTGAATCAAGAAATCACTGAAATAGAATCTGTTAGACAAATTGAAGTAGGCTACAAAATCTCAAGAACAAATGCATCATAACACAATCCAAAGAAATTCAAAAATAAATTAGAAAAAAAAAGTGATTGAAATCCATCAGTTTGGAAAAGGGTACAGAGCCATTTCCAAGGTTCTGGGGCTCCAGCGAACCACTGTCAGAGCCATCATCCACAAATGGAGAAAACTGGGAACAGTGGCAAACCTTCCCAGGAGTGGTCGCCCATGTAAGATTACTCCAAGAGTGCAACAACGACTCATTCAAGAGGTCACAAAAGAACCTGGAAAAACATCTAAAGAATTGCAGGCCTCGCTGGCCTCAGTTGAGGTCAGTGTTCACGACTCCACTATAAGAAAGACACTGGCCAAAAATGGCGTCCATAGAAGAGTTCCCAGGCGAAAACCACTGCTGTCACAAAAGAACATAAAGGCTCGTCTCACATCCCCCAAAAAGCATCTTGATGATCCTCAAGACTTTTGGAGAAACATTCTGTGGGCTGATGAGTCAAAAATTGAACTTTTTGGAAGATGTGCAGCCCGTTACATCTGGCGTAAAAATGGCACAGCTTTTGATAAAAAGAACATGATGCCAACAGTAAAGCATGGTGGTGGCAGTGCCATGGTCTGGGGTTGCTTTGCTGCCTCAGGACCAGGACAACTTGCTGTGATAAACGGAAAAATGAATTCTGCTGTTTACCAGAGGATCCTGAGGGAGAATTTCCGACTATCAATTTGTGCCCTCAAACACAAGCGCTCTTGGATCATGCAGCAGGACAACGATCTGAAACACACCAGCAAATTCAGCTCTGAATGGCTCGAAAAAAACAAAATTAAGGTTCTGGAGTGGCCAAGTCAAAGTCCGGATTTAAATCCAATTGAAATGCTGACCTTAAATGGGCAGTTCATGCTAGAAAACCCTCCAATATGGCAGAGTTGAAACAAATCTGCAGAGAAGAGTGGGCCAAAATTCCTCCATAGCGGTGTGAAAGACTCATCACCAATTATCGCAAACACTTGATTTCAGTTATTGCTGCTAAAGGTGGCAAAACACGCTATTAGGTTCAGGGGGCAATTACTTTTTCACATAGGACCAGATAGGTTTGGATTTTTTTGTGCCTTAATAAACTGAATCATCATTTAGAAACTGTGTTTTGTATTTCCTTGGGTTGTCTCTGTGTGATATTAAAATTGGTTTGATGATCTGAAACCTTTGTGAGTGATAAATATGCAAAAAACACAGAAATCAGGAGGGGGGCAAATACTTTTTCACAGCACTGTATATTGATGAGCCAGCGTCATTCCCCGGTTCCTAACTGAGAGTCTCATTGTCAGTCAGCCGTCCTGACCGGTGAGGTAATCAATGATCAGCTGACTCTCCTGGTGCTGTGAGGGAGATCATACTGGGTATCCCAAACAAAACAACACATTAAAAAATCTACTGGATATTTTTGCAAACAGATAAATAAGTCTGAGTGAACAGTGGAGCTGTGTGTCCATCATTTGCTCAGAAAATACCTTAAGTCAAAAGAAGCAGCAAATTATTTTATGTCTTCATTCAGTTTGCACTTTATGACACTGTTTGTTAGAGCAGTCAATGATTTATTTGACATAAAAATATATATGAACATATATTACTGTATGTGTCATTAATGAACATTATTATTTTCTTAACGTTAACTAAGTAGTTAATCATTATTACATGCATGATGAGGAGGAGAAGGTGTCAGTTGCATGGTTATTTGATAAATTTAGCCAAATCATAGTTCTTATTACCAAGTTCTATTAAGGGCTTTTTTTTCTCCTTCTGAAAGTGTTTTTTAAATGTTGTGCTTTTATTCGAAAGAGTCTGTGTTTTAAGTTTTTTAGGAGGCTGATATTCATTTCTTTTGCGTATGCATGATCTGAGAAGTTCCAAATTGGTTTGCAAAGTCAGAAGAAATTCAAGTAAGAAAACATTGATGAATCACAGATTTGTGTGTCAAATGTTTGTAGGTACAATTTAGGCACAAATTTGTGGGTATAAACATTTGTAAATGAGACCCATAGCTAGATAAAAAACATGGCTGGATTTAACATGCTGAGCGATACCCCCTGCTTGGTCAGGGAAAATATTGCTTGTGATGTGGAAAAGGTGCCAGACCTAAAAAGAGGAGAAGATGCAGTGTAGTATTTTTAATTAATACTATAACTGTACGCAGTGAATTCTTCTGTTGTTTTGAATGTTCAATGTGTACATTGTTTTGTGGGGACAAAAATATACTTGTGTGTTCTGAGTATAAAACCAATTATCCAAAAATACTTTACGACACACTTTTGTATGTAGTCAGTGTAACACTGAACAAAAAGCCTAAGTCATTATGATGAATATAGAGAAGCAATGTTTTCCATACATCAGTGTTTTTTACCAACAGTACATCACTGTTCAACTGCTTCTTATCTGTCCGTTCATTTGGTGGTTTGTGTGTCATTTGAAAACGAAATACCCTTTAGAGAAGAAATAATTTTGTTTTGAATGTAAAGTTTCACTCTGCAGGTGAACCGCTTTGTGTGTAGAGTTCTGAGAGTATGAGGCATGCTTCAGAAAAATGTGTTCTTTGTGAAAAAAGAGATTTTCCTCATGAAAATACTACCAAATGAGGGGTATTGTGTGTAGTGTTTTGAAAAAAGTTTGTTTCAATACTGACCTTGGAGTCTGTGTATGGACATGTTGTGGTCGTTGTGTCTCAAGTACTAGAAAACTTGTGTGAACAACTGAGAAAATGTGTATTGCTAAACCATGCTCCTCCTATCCAATCATTTTCTGATAAGGAGGGTGCGTTTAGTGTGATATTTAAAGCTGTAAAATAATCATCGTGAGAGTTTCAAGCTCATTCCTGAGGACCTAAAAGAGAACCAAAGGTGCTGTGTGTTGTTCCTCTGTCCTTTTGTTTCTGCTGGTCCCTCATCCTCTGCTTTATTTTCTGATGCACAGGTTTCATTTCATTGTCTCTGCAGGTTCTGCAGAAAGATGAAAAATCACATTCATCTAGGAGCTGTGCGTGCAGTGTGTGTGGTGTGTGCTGTGTGCTGTGTTTGGTATGTGCAGTATGATGTGTTAAATGTGTGATGTGGAGTGGTGTTTGTTTGTTTGTGATATTTTGTGTGGTGTGTTAAGTGTGGATTGTCTGGTGTGTTTACTATGTGTAGTGTGTGCTGTTTTTGATGTGTGATGTGTGTGTGATGTGTGTTGTGTGTGTGGTCGGTTGGTGTATGTGGTGACAGCAGACAATGACTATCCACACTGAGACATTATGGGTCCGTCAGGTCTCATGCATGTTTCAGTGTGCACAAAGCACTCTCAGGTAGAAGGTTGGTGTTCGGGTGAACACGAGCAGCAGCAGGATGGTTGTGAGTGCTGGTGAGGTCTGTTCTCAGGTCACTGGCATTAAAAACCTCAGTGCCCTGTCAGCATGCAGAAGGCTGAATGTGAGAAAAACACAGCTTGATGAAGATGTTGACCTGAGCTAGCAGAGAGAGAGGATAACAGTTCTTTAGTGTTTAATTATTTAGAGAGAGAGAGTCAATATGGAGAGTAAAACAAAGCTTCAGGCCACAGCCATGGAGACAGTTCCTGTGGTATAAAAGCTCCTCTCAAATCTACTACAGCTGTAAAGAGGACTCACAGCTCTGCACTGAGAGGAACCAGAGAGCAGCTGTTTACATGTTTAAACTGGTCCATAAGAGGAACCAGTGGACAGCTGTTTACATGTTTTAACTGGTCCATCAGAGGAACCAGTGGACAGCTCTTTGCATGTTGTTTTTAGTAAATATGCATCTATTTCATGCAGAAAAGACTTGTTTTAAAAAAGAGTGGCTATTTCAATGTTATTCTTCCTGCAACTTCTTGAAAATCAAGCAAAGGTTTTCCTAAAAATATCCGAGTGGATGATTTCATGGATGCAAACATTTTGAAAAGGGACAAAATACAACTTCAGCTGACTGTAGTGGTATGGCAATCCTCAAGGTGGTTTTACAATGTTTTTAAAAATATGTTTAAAAAGTTTTTTTAAAAAACTACATATCATGAGATAGAGAACTTTGAACTCTTGTAGCAAATATTATATGTTTAGCAATAAAGGCTTAAATGGACTGTGAAGACTTTTAAAGTGATCTTCAAAAAGTCTTATCTCTAGATAAAAGCCTGATTGCAATCTACAATTAAAAACTAGAATATCAGTTTAAAAATAAAAAAAAATAAATACAAGTTTATTTCTAAATGGTTTTTCTTTATTTCTAGGTCAGGTTGAGCGGGAACTGATTGGAAAAAAAAATAGTCCAATAGTTAAAGAACAAGGTTTGTCAATGTTCAGCAAAGGGTTATGGGAAGATGAGTGTTCATTGCTAACAGTTAAACTAGCTCTACTAGTCAGCTGTTTTCAATTTATTTTGTCATCTGGTTCCATCTAAATGCTGTAAATAATTCTAGTTAATATAATCTCTAATATAATATCTAATTAATTTATTGATCAAATAACCCGATACACTTAGAAGGAAAGGGTTGATAAAGTTTATTTATTTATTTATTTATTTTCAATGTTTCATTTTTTTGAGCGTGAAAAGCTTTTTACATGTCTAAACTTGTTCCTTTCTTGTTGAACCTCAATATTGTTGTTCTCAGTGCATTTTTACCATCTTTTTTTCCTCACTTACATTTCTTCCTTTTGCATTTTGAAACTCTACATAGAACCCTTTTAAAAAAAAAAAAGATCCATCTGCAAAATGCAAATCTGTTCAATTTGTGGTCTAGTCTGGTCTGAAGACTTCAATCAGAAGTGTTTTTCTGTGTCCCAGAGGACAAACCAGGCTGTAGGCAGGAGTCAGGATCCAGGAGATGAAAACATGCCACCATCAGATCACCCACTCTCACTGATGGCTCTCAGCATTTGGCTGCTTTCTGGGCACAGCCTTCCAGCAGAGGGACCGATAAGCAATGAATCTGAGGGCAAAGCAGACTGGAGCATAAAATTTTTAGGAGGCCTGCTATTTTGAAATGCTTTGAATATGTGGTGTAATAAAGCACAAAGCAGGGGCAAGAGTTATACAGCACATTCAGTTAGAGGGAGGGGATTTATCACAGATATATACATCAAAAGTGTGTCACACATCAGAATGTTTATATTATCTCCGCCGTGCTCTAAATCCTCCAGATCTCATGAATCAATCAGGGCTCCCAGAGCAAAGGAACAGGTCAGTGATCAGATACATCAGGAAAGAACAACACAGAAAGATGAAAAAAAAACGCAAAAAACAATTTTTACATCTGTCTCAGAGCCTGTGCAGTGGGAGGGAAAGACGGGATGTTTGAGGGTTAACACTGAAAGAGAGAGTGAGGGAGAGCTGAAGAGGTGTGAAGGAGAGGGAGAAAGGGAGACAGAGAAAAGAGGAGCTGTTCTCAGTGACTTGACCTTAGACACTCAGATTTATCAGTCCTCACTTCTCCACAAACGAGCGTGAGAGAGATGATTTTCTCCTCCCAACAAAAGGCCTTTTTAATGGTGACAGTAATGCTGCTGACAGCTGACTGACTGACAAAGAGACGACCACGCAGAGCATGAAGCATGCTGCTCCTCTCATGTTTGACTATTGTTAGGAGTGGCTCTGGTACAAACACACACTCTCACACACTCCAATCTCCCAGAGGAGTGTATCATGGGCAGATTTGAAAATGGCAATGCAGAGGAAAGTGATCTGATTAAAAGATGTTAAGTATAGGGACTGTATGATGCAAAATTCACTTTAGAATGGTTTTCTAACAGTAATATGCACACACACACACACACACACACACACACACACACACACACACACAAAAAAAAGAAAACAAAAAAAAGAAAAAAAAAAGAGAAATCCTATTCTCTCCTTTCCTTGCTTGCTCCACTTTCAGAAAATGTTTGCTCAAACAGGCAGATTGGAATGAGAGCCCTCCATGATGTCATGGACAGACATAACTTCACCCCTCCAAGTGGAGGAGAGGAGGTGTAATGGGCTGATACTACCTAGCTACATGTAAGTACCTGTGCACTTACATGTAGCTAGAAAATGGCAATGCAGAGGAAATGTCTTAATTCAGCTGCAGAGCTGGGATTTCTTCAGGAGCCTCTCTTTCTGAGTCAGACTCTGGATCAAACTGATAAGGCTGAACCACAGCCCTTCTACAAGCCATACTGATGTACTCTATGTCAAAATTACCGCATGGAGTGAAAACCACACCACTCTCTCCCAGAGAGACAGTGAGGGGCGTGGCTTGCCCTGAAGGTTGCGTGGACAGGCGCAGCACATAGAAACAGCGTGTTCTCAGTAGAGTTCACCAGAGAGAGTTGTCAGGCTGGCTGAAGTCCAGGAAAAAAACTGGGTTATTCAACTTCAAATTTGCACCTCTGGGATCCCTGAGACCTATGTGAAGCTACTGAAAAGGAGCATAATAAAGTCCCTTTAACAGAGGGATGGGCTCATGTTTTTTCCTTTGCACTTTGACCCTTTCTTGCTCTTAGGCAACGTGTTAGAGCCTAACATGTAACTGTGACCAGAATGTAAATATAAAAGAAACTGATAAAAACCCAAAATATAATACTTGACCCAAGCCTGGGCGATAAATCAGTTTCATCGATTAATTTGAGTTTTTCGTTGCAGATCATTTGAAAAACTGAGGGTTTTTTTTCCTCCTCTTGCCCATAGGAGCTTCCATAGCTTCCCCTTCTCTCTCCCTCTCCCTCGTCCCCTTTACAGCGATGAGTTCAAAACACAGACTGTATATTAGCATAATCTGGCAACAACATGGCTAGCGTTTACAAGAGTGAAAAGTTTGTTCAAAAAAATAGTGTCTTCTGTGGTTAGGACCTGGTTTGGGTTTGTGGTGACAGACATGGAACGAGTCACCACACGTAGAAGCGTTTAAGTTTGTCTTAAGCCCATTTGTTAAAAAGCAGCACAATAAACCTGTTTCAGCATCGAAACAAAGACATCAAGCTGAGTGGGAGAAGTGTCACTCTACACGAGGGGAAAATACCGCTGTAGCAAACTCCTGCTAAAAAAACAGCTTACTCCGGGGGAATCATTTACCCAAGGCACCACGTCTGACAAGAGAGGGGCACGTAAGGGGGACAGCTGATCACTTTTCACATTGCTAAAGATACATGGTACCCATATATACAGCAGAGAAGAAAGGGTTAATCCCGTTTTTTGCTCATATTCAGGGATGCAAGTGGCAATGTTTATCTTTAAAGATGCAGTTTAAAAAAAGTTTGAAGTTCACACTTTATGAGTCACTGTTGGTGTTGATTTATTGTTTATTTGCATACAGTGTGCAATGCCCACATTTTTGTTGACATAAATATTTTATAAATAATTGGAGTCTAAAACAAGAGGCTCTGTTTTTGAAGTTATTTTGAGAATTAATTCTATTGAAGTTGCAATTCATATCTGATAGAAAGGGAAAACTATAAAATTTTGGATTTTGCTAAGAGTAAAACGCAGAGCAGGTTCATGTCATGTATCCATGTAACTGCATTGTTTAAAGGTATAGTTTTTGAAAAAAATAAAAGTTTTGTTTTTTTTTTCCAAATTATATCTGTCATTTGAACTGATTGTTTTCTTTAGACATGAAGAAAATAATCGGAAAAAAAAAAACTCTTACTTCGTTATTGTTCGGCCATATTGCCCAGCCCTACTGACCATAAGTAATTAAGCTTTGGGCCCAGCATCTTGCGAAATTGTGGGTTAGTTATCATGTTTTGTGTTTTATTTCATATTTTTATTAAATTTAGGGTTGTTCTCAGGGCCTAATATGGCTGTTAATCCACAGCTTACTAGACAACAGCTTGTTTGTCACACTTTGCTTCTACTGTTGCAAAAACACAGTCAGACCTCCTGGGCTGACAGTCAATTTATCTTTACAGAGAGTTTACATTTCTTGGAAACAGCTACTGTAAAAGCCAATAATGCATCTCACCCCTTTAGATTCAAGAGCTCAAAAAAATAATAATTATTGAGTCCAGCAGGGACAGAAACAGAAAAACACGTGACTGATGTTAAATTAAACTTGTTTCAGTCTGGTCCATTCTTGACATTCAACATGCCGACATGACACACAAAAAAACTGAAGCAGGCAGAGCACATCCCCCTCTTGAATATGCATACATAACAAGCCTGCAGCAAACAGAGTATCATCAAAGGGCCCTGGGGTCAAGAACAAAGCCATCAGCATCGAGGCTCCATTAAACATGACTAGCAAACATATTCCAAAGTCTTGAGTTAAGTCATGATTTATTTTGTGACATTGGCCCAGCCAGAAGTTTGTTATCCAGTTTATCCTGCAGAGAAAGACACAATGTGACAAGGAATATGATGAAACCAGCAGTGCTGAAGTTTACAATGAGACCTGAGGCCTGTACTACGAAGCTATTGGGGTAACTTCAGGATTAACCCTAGTTTTTCCATCCTACGATGCTGGTTCATTTCTCACCATGATAAATCTCCATGGTTATTCATGCTGAATGGCTAACCAGCTCCAAAGCAGGTTAAGATCTGGATCAGAGATCAACGAGTACAAAAGCTCCACCTCCTGACCAATCAGCTCTCTGGGAAATGACCTGCCCATTATTAGACGATCCTGACAGAGTTGGTGCACGGTTCACTTAGGAGAAAGAGAGATTTTAGGGAAAAACATATTCCTTTTGATGTCCTGATGACATCCTACAGATTTTCAAAGGATGAGCTATGTCTGTCAACTAATGGAGTCATATGTTACAAATGTAATGCACCGCTGTTACGTGCATCTGAAATATTGAGGTTAATAATAATTCACACACAGCTTAATTGTAGAAACCTGAATTTATGGATACGTACAACTAATTTTCATGTAGACAACGTGAGGAATAAATATTCACACTCAAAGCACGCTCACATGGGCACTGAGGAAGCTCTGCTCCAAACCTCTCTGCATAATGAAGTGACATTAATGATCAGAGTGCAATCTGTTTATGTTGTCCGACGAATTAATATAGTTGACTCTCTCAAGTCTACGCACCAACAGTGGCAACTGTGTTGCTTTTGTCTTGGAAGGTGTGTTTGAATTGATGTTCTAATAGTCTTCAAAAGATACAGATCTTTACAGATACAAGATGTTATAACATTCAAAGTGGCCCATCAGTGTTTGGATATTAGCCAGTCATAAACATGTCACAGGACACAGCTTCTGCTTTTTTCAGCTTCAGGAGCAGGAAATAGAAAAATCACTAAATGAAGCCTCACTTGGGAAGAAGCCATTAACACAGGATCCCCTTGAGGCCTTTCTGCAGCATATGTAATTGGGTTACTTAGCAGTTAGCCCAATCTTATGAGCTCAGGCATTTTGTCCAGCTAAGCTGGAATCATCAGGTTTGCTAAAAGGCGCTCATTTATCAATATGTGGATAGAGCTGCCCTCCGTAACAATGAGGTGGAGCTGCAGCAAGGCGACGTTAAATAAAAGAAGATTATTAGAGTTCCTCTTGCTGTCCCTGGGAATACAACCCTCTGAAATGATATGAGTCAGCTCCCAGGGCTGTAAAGGGAGTGCTGACAGGACTAATACCTGGTCTGATCATTACTCCTAATGACAGGAACAAGAAGATAAAGTTTAAAGTCAGGTTCTCATATAATGAGCAGAGGCATCCCAGGATCAAACATGTGATGGAACATACTCCATCACATGATTGGTTATCACGCTGACACACGTCATGACACTGAAAGTAATCAGATAATCCCTTTTTGTGAGTAAGGACTGGATCTTTCTGCTCCTGAGCCTGAAACAGTCTGATGTAGGGTGATTCATGAGGAGAATCTCTGACAGAGAAAGATGATAGAAAAACTGATACTATGTTTGTGACATTCAGTCTGATGACATCAGTCTGTGTTTTTTTTGTTTTGTTTTTAAATTAGTCTCATTCCTACACACTGAGGGCTAACCTCAGCAGGTCTTGCACCTTGATCCTCCTGTTTCTGGTGTAAAGAGTCTCAAGCTGTAGGTGAGACAGTGATTGTAGCTCATAGATGTATAAAACGTAAAAAATGTCTGAGTGGTACCAGGAGAGCGTTTGATTTTCTCTGACAAAGTGTGCTCAATTTACCTTACTGTTTGGTTGTAAAAGAAAGATTGTGATGCTCCCTAATTTGCATGGTAACATATCATTTATTGTTGTAAGCATGATGTATGTGCGCCATCTCCACAGAATAAACCTATCAAAAGTTGTAACTCTGCTCATTTTTCACTTTCGATAGCCGGCCCCTGGACACTTTGGGAGCAGAAAAAGAAACAAGCAAGTGGGAAGTACCTCCACAGAGTCGTTTGCATAGTTGGAGGGAAACTTCTGCAGCCATAATTCTCTGTGAGACATGCAAATACATCATCCTCTCCAAAGCTACACACCCAGTGCTACAAACAGCAGCAAAACAAGCACATAAAAAGGCAAAGTGTGTCTTATATTTCACTATGCTGGGGGGTGGGGGCTGTTTGGCCAGACACTTGCTCATGAATATTTAGGAAACAAGGGTATGAATATGCATCAGGACGCTTGAGAAGTGCTATCACCACACAGATTTATGAGCCAGCTCAGGAAATAATGATAAAGGAGGAGATAGAAAGCACAGAACTGAACACAAGCAACAATGTGTGTGTGTGTGTGTGTGTGTTTAAATCCACCAGGAAACAGTTCAAGAGAAGCAAACAGAAACAAACTGATATCAGGAAACAATGAAACACACCATCTATGTCATGTCTCTCCTCTGCTCCTGAGAAACACCAACAAGAAGGCAGTCTCCATCTTTTTATCGGTGCAGTGCAGACCCTGTATGTGTGCCATGTGTGCATGTGCGGTGCTTCTTAAAGTGTGTCAGTAGTGATAACACACCTTTCTGCCCACCTCTAGCCACACAGATATCACAATCTGAGCCCCAGTGGAGGAAGAGCTGGGATGAGGGGGAGGAGGAAGAAGAGGACCATGTATACAAATGGGAAGAGTGAAATGGTGGAAATCTTCCCTGCAGGGGAGAGCTGAGATTGGACCGCCACCATGCTGCAGCCTCTGGGATATGATTTCATTCTGAGAAGGAGTTTTTGTCGTAAACAGAGATAAAGTTCTGCTGCAGCATTTCCATGATATTCATGCTTGAACTCAGAACAGTTACTTTAAATAAACAGAATTAAGGATGATCATCCTTTGACGTCTTTCACTCATTCATTCATAAAATCAGATGATTCCTTCTTTCACACACAAAGATTTTCCCATCTGTTTATAGACTGCTGATCAAACATGTCAGCCCTTGCAGACCAAAGTACGTGGTGCATCAAGTGTGTTTGGGCTTCACCTTCAGTTTCAGTCAGTCAGGTGACTCCCAAAGAACCACATAAGATGGGAGCTCCAGGCACAGTTCTGTGATGAAAAAGTGAGAGATGGCCTTGGGTCTTCGTAAAGTTATTTGATAGGGAAGTGTTACAAACTGCAGTTCCTGAAGTGACCACTAGAAGCTGCATATACTAAACAGAAACTACTCGTATACAACCATTCAAAGAGCAGACCTTCACAGCAGAAATAAACATGATTACAGCCTGGTTTGAAATATTATTTCAGTCTTAAAAGTATTCAACAGAAATGTTGTATACTTGGGGGTTTGCCTAGCTTGACCAACAGATCAAGTTAGCAATGCCACTTTTTGTTTTTCTTAAGACCTTGTCTCTTTATCTCAGAGTGGTGTCAGCTTTTTATTTTCTCTTAGCAACTCTTGAGTTATGACACTATTATTACAGATTGATAATTTACCCATTTTAACTGGCTGAAAAGGCATTCCAGGCCTTTAATGTAAACCATTAAAGGGTCGGTGGTTTTTTTTTTATTTCGTCCTGATAAATCACAGAATCATGAAGTTTTGGTGGGGGCCCTAGATATTTATGGATTTAAGTATAAAGGTTTTTCTTCCTCCAAAGTTATAAAGCATAAGCAGAATGAGGGTTAAATCATTTCCTTCCACCCCTCACCTAGCTAAAAACCTGCTTACTGCAGAAAAATACATCATCCATCTGACAACCAGAAAGGTGAGAGAGAACAATCACTCCACAACAACTAAACAGATAGTTCCGAATGTGGTCCACACCAACACCAACAATGATCTGCACGCCAGCTGCAAGGCCACCAGAGGCCAACACACGCTTTAAGCTCACCACAATGGCACAGACTGACACCAACAATACAGCTCACACAGCTCATACTGCTCACAAACTGAGAGTGAGGGGCAGAGAGAGAGAGAGAGAGAGAGTAACAGGGTGAACCAGAAAGTATGTGTGTGTGGGTGGAGGGGCAGCCCAGTCTCATGTCAGAACGTGAAATACCTACATTGGTCCACAGTGCAAAACCTCTTTTTTTGTTTGTTTGTTTGTTTTGGTGTAAGTATATCATAAAATATGCAGAACTACAGGAGGGAGGACAGCCTGAAGTGCTTGGTAGAATTATGGATAAGAACAAAAATGTGTTATGCTCTTGTCCATATCAACCATGCCATTTTAATGCCAGATTAAATGCACTACAATCAAGAGTGTTCAGGTAGCTTATTGTCTCGGTCCCAGGCGCCAATCTCTTGATGCAGGGATTTTGTGAAAAATTCATTATGATTTGTCCTTGATAGCTTCCGAAGCAATCACCACAGAAAAAGCAGAAACGTAACATTAAAACAATTGTCTTGCGAGACCTGAAAGAATATTTGTAGGAACGGTCAATTTAACTATCGTAAACATGAACTGAACTCACGCTGTGAAGATACAATGTACTTTTTTCACCAGAAATGATATCAAAACATAATTTTAGCCTCAAACTATCCATCAAACTATCGCAACTTCCATCGAAAATAGAGGAGATGTGAGGCGCAGATGGCCGAGGGGTTAGGTCGCACATCATAAGGTTTGCCCTCGAGCGGGAGGCCCGGGTTTGATTCCAGCCTGTGGCCTGTTTCCCGCTCGTCTCTCCCAACTCTCTCTCCCTCTTTCCAGCTCTATCCACCGTTCTCCCTCTATCCAACAAAGGCCAAAAAATTAATATTACAAAAAAAAAAGAATTTTTAAGCCCTTTTTGTGAAACTACTACATTTTGCACCGTGGACTAGGTTTGTCGTGATACTAAAATTTCAAACTCAATATCAATACCCAGGAATATATTCAACACTCAATACCACTTGCGATACCAGGGGTTCAAAGATGACAAATTCTAAAAAAGGCATAAAAACATTTTCACCAACATGAAAAACAGAACCTGGATAAATAATCAATGAAATAAAATAATTCAATAATCAGTAAATGAAAAAAAAGGTGTTGTATTCACCTCAGCTATGTTTCAGTATCATAGTATTGATACCATAGAAAATTAGCATTGTACCCAGATTCAGTTTGAGTATCAATACTTTTCAGTACAGATATTGGACCGGTCCCTCATTTAACTGGATTAGCATGATTTACATAGTTTAAAAACTCTCAAACTCTCTGTTCCAACAGCACGCACACACACACACACACACACACACACACACACACATACACAAACACACATACAGACACACACACACACAAACACACACACACACACACACAAACACAAATACACATACAGACACACACACACACACACACAAACACACACCCAAACACATGCCGTTCTTTCAGAGACATCTTCTTGAGCATTATAATATTCCTGCAAAAGATGATAAAAATGAGAGCAGGGAAAAGAAGAGTCATAAGTGTGTTAAGAACATTAAGGAGGCTTCACTCTATACTTGTGCTTGTGTGTGTGTGTGTATGTGTGTGTGAGTGTGTGTGTGTGTGTGTGTGTGTGTGTGTGTGTGTGTGTGTGTGTGTAAGTGCATATGATTGGTCTTGAGTGTGGAGTTGGAGCACAGACAGCCTGTGTGCTCCTTGGCAGGCAACGTACTAACTGCAACACAGCTCAATATATTTATATATATGTATGCTCCCTCAACTATGTTGAATTGAGGGAACCAAAACGTTTTCTGGCCCATTTATTGTGTTTTGTGTAAAACTGTGTTAATTTAAGCCTTTTTGTCTTTCCAATGCACATCAAGGAAATAAACACATATTTACCAACAACAACATTTGTAATTGCAACAATTTCTGGGAGATTTGGTGTACCTTTTTTCAATTGACAACACTTCAAATCAAAGATATTTCATGTTTAAACTGATCAACTATTGTTTTTGTGCAAATATTTTCTCATTTTGAAATTGATGCCTGCAACACATTTAAAAACACTCTAGGTCAGTCGCAACAGGAGACTGAGAAAGTTGATAAATGCTCAAAGAAAAGCTGTTCAGATCATTCCACAGGGGAACAGGTTTGGGTGAGTGTCATGATTGGGTATAAAAGGAGCCCAAAAGGTGCTGATGTTCTCAAGCAAAGATAAGGCAAGGTTCACCACTTTGTCAACAACTGCGTGGAAAAAAACTAGACCAACAGTTAAAGAACAATGTTTCTCAACGTTGGTCTGATTGCAATAAATTTAGGAATTCCGTCCTTTTTTGTCCATAATATAATCAGAAGATTCAGAGAATATGGAGAAATTTCTGCATGTAAGCAGTATGGCGGAAAACCACTATTGAATGCTTGTGACCTTTGACCCCTCAGGCAGCACTGCATTAAAAAGCGACATCATTGTGTAAAGAATCTTGCCATGTGGGCTCAGGGACACTTCAGAAAACCATTGTCAGTCAATACAGATCGTCACTACATCTACAAGTGAGTCTGCTGTGCTTTGATGAGTCCACATTTCAAATTGTTTTCGGAAATCATGGACCTTGTTTCCTCTGGGCAAAAGAGGAAAAACACCACCCAGATTGTTACCAGTGCTAAGTTCAAAAGCAGCATCTGTGTTAGTATGGGCATGTGTTAGTTGCCCATGGCATAATCAGCTTACACATTTATGATGGCACCGTCAATGCTGGAAGCTACATCCAGGTTTTGGAGCAACACATGCTGCCATCACAGCAACGTCTTTTTCAGAGACGTCCCTGCTTAGCCTTGTCAGCAAGACGATGCCAAGTCACATTCTGCACCTGTTACAACAGAGTGGTTTCGCAGTAAAAGAGTGCGGGGACTAGACTGACCTGCCTGCAGTCCAGACTGTCTCCCATTGAAAATGTGTGGCATATTATGAAGCACAAAATACGATGACAAAGACCCAACTGAAGTTGTTCATCAACAAGAATGTGAAAGAATTTCAATTCCAGAGCTACAATAATTAGTGTCCTCAGTTTTCAAACACTTATTGAGTGTTGTTAGGTGGAAGGGGAATGTAACACAGTGGGAAACATGAACCTCTCCTAGTTTTTTGAAACCTGTTGCAGGCATTAATTTCAAAATGAGCAGATATTTACACAAAAACAATAAAGTTTATCATTTTGAACATTGACCTCTTAGGACCCGAGCACAAGTCCAGTGCGCTTTTTTTTTTTTTTTTTTTTAATTTTATTTCTCCTTGCTATTAAGGATGAGTAAGACCTAATAAGTATAGAAATTAACTTGGTCTTTGTACAGGAAGATATGTTTTTAGTGTTTTTTAGATAGCAACTAGTTTGTACTTTAAAGTGTAATTGTTCATAACTACTTTTTTGTTCTCCCTGAAATGGGTGTAAAGTTGTGATATCACAAGACAGATGATGTGGGAAGCATCTCTTAATGTGGCTCATAGGTAAAAGTTTAAAAAATGAAGTTTCATGGGTCTGAGAGGCAAAAATGTAATTTCCTCATACGTGGACACTGGGTCTTAAGACGTTAAATATCTTGTCTTTGCGGTGTATTCAATTCAATATAGGTTGAGTATTATTTGCAAATCATTGTATTCTGTTTTATTTACATGTCACACAACTTCAGGACTAAACTGCACGATGAAGAAACTCTCAGACTAGTGCAGAAGTTTAATTCATTGCTCTGATAAGTCTTCAGTAATGTATGTTACCAGCTGTCTCTGTGTCTGTCACATTACCTGCAGCAGGAGGATCTCATGTGGTGTCTTTGGATCAGACCCACAAAAGGGAGAGGGGTGGTTGTTTTTTGGAGGTTTGGACATAAGGCACAGG
This sequence comes from Thalassoma bifasciatum, assembly GCA_008086565.1. NCBI lineage: Eukaryota > Metazoa > Chordata > Actinopteri > Labriformes > Labridae > Thalassoma > Thalassoma bifasciatum. The sequence continues at coordinate 113,923 of RPOG01000519.1, forward strand.
TAGACAACTTGATTGAAATTTAAAATATATAAGAGATCACAGGACCACACTTATAAAAAGGGGGGTAATGGAAAGGAATTACAAGTCCAGAGGAGGTGGGGGAGAGGATTTAAAAGCAGGGGATCCAATCCAAATTGGAAGTGCTACAGCCTGCCAGCACTTCCAATTTCCAGATCTGACAAATGAGACATGACAAAAACAAAAACTTGACATTTTCTCTATAACCCTATTTTTTTTGGTTCGTTGTAGTAAACTCACGTGACAATTTTAGTAGGTAACCTTATTATTATTATTATTATTATTTTTTTTTTTTAAAAAGCCTCGTTTTTTTATTTTTATTTCATTCAACAAGAATGTTTTTTCACTTCTTGTTTCCTTTTTTTTTCTCATTTTCTTAGTTTTGGTTTACTATAATAATATTGTCACCCTCATCATCCTTCATGGATTTAGCATGTTTCACTGTATTTCATCTTACAGCCTTAGTGGTCAAATGATGAGCGACCCTGACCCTGTCTCGTGATGACACACAGAACACAGATACACACAGTCCACAGCCCTGCAGTGTCTCAGTAAACATGGTCAGTCTGCTCTAAGGCTGACCTCACACACACACACACACACACACACACACACACACACACACACACACACACACACACGTCCAGGCTTTAAGCTCCTGTTAGACATGAATTGATGATAATAAGACCCATAATGTGACTTTCCTCCACAGACACAGAGAACAGCCCCCCCAACCCCCCCCACCCGGTTGCCATCACGACCAATCTCTGTCTGCCATCACCTGAGTTGCCATGGTAACCCTCCCCCAAAAAGAATTTATTTCAGGAATCAACCCATCGGCAACAACCTGTGACTCGTTCTTCCTTTCTCTCTCCCTCTCTCTCTCTCTCTCTTATCCTCCATCATGATTCAGCTCTTTCCCCTTCCTCTCTCACAGTACCTTCACTATTTTTCTATATTTCATAGTTCTATGTTTTATATTTAATTTGTGTGTGTGTGAGTGAGTGTTTCTGTGTGTGTGTGTGTGTGTGTGTGTGTGTGTGTGTGTGTGCACGCGCACAGAGGCTTACATGTGTAACTGTTTGCACCAATTATTTCATTACAAGCTGACAGACTTCTTTTTCCACTGCTCTAGCACTCCAAACCAAAGGCAGCAAAGAGCAAGTGAGAGAGAGAGAGAGAGAGAGACAGAGAGAGAGAGAGACAGACAGACAGACAGACAGACGGACAGACAGACAGAGACAGAGAAAAAGAAAAAGAGTCACAGAGAGACAGAGAAAAGCTAGAACATAGCTACCAGTTCAAGTCCATCAATTAAGGGAGCAATCTTGCTGAAGTGGTTCCACATGGGCCAAAGACAGGTATGTGTGTGTGTGTGTGTGATGATGATGATGATGATGATGATGAGTTGGATATTTTGTTTTTTTGTGGGTGTGCTGACAGCTTACTAACATATGTGTTGTTTATATGTCACATGAAGGTCTAGGCATGAACAGTTTTGCTCACCAGCTTCTGCAGCCAGTGGTTTCCCAGACTTAGTAGCCACTCATCATTTCCCCAAGCCATAATTTTGAAAAAGTATGATTAAAACTGACTAAGGCCTGCTGAAGTTTACTTGAACTTAGCTTGAAAATGTTTATGAACTGTGTGCTTCTTCTCTCCTCTACCTTATCTTATCAGTCTTGTTGTTTTCTCTCACATAGCATCTTTAACATGCTGCTACAAAGCTTTACCATTTCTCTTCTGTTCTTCGCACACAACAAAGTCCATTTCCCTAGCAGCAGTGACGTCAGCTAAAAAGGGTTCACAAATGGACCAATGAACAAGCACTGTCAGCAGCAAGTGCTCATGGGAGTTGTCGTGTTGCAGTCTCACATTGCAATTACTTTATTATTTCAGATGGTTTTTGAGAAAAACATGATTGAAAATGAAATTCTATCCCCACTTGGTGAGTTGACAGGTGTTCATGTCAAGCCTTGTTGCATTTATGCTGCACATATTTTACATGCCTGTATCATGTTTGTTACATATAATTTTAACAGGCTGCTGATATCCACAAGCAGCTGAGGCTCTTTTCTCCTACTGTGTAACAGGGCTACTACAACCTTCCTTAATACGTGTGTGTGTGTGTGTGTGTGTGTGTGTGTGTGTGTGTGTGTGTGTGTGTGTGTGTGTGTGTGTGTGTGTGTGTGTGTGTGTGTTCTGATTGTGTGTGTTCAACTGTTGACTATGCAAGTGTGTGGCCACTGCAGCAATATTTCATCCTCCTCAGAGTCCCACAAGAGCCTGCCACACTGTGTGTGTGTGTGTGCGTGTGTGCGTGTGCGTGTGTGTGCGTGTGTGTGTGCGTGCGTGTGCGTGCGTGTGTGTGTGTGTGTGTGTGTGTGTGTGTGTAAATGACCCTTTGTATCAGTGTATGTATGTGTATACACAGATGCCTCTGCATATGTGTGCGCATTTACACCTGCTTGCAGCATTTATTCACTATCTTGAATTGGAGTGTGTATTCAGAATAGGGTATAACAAGACGGTACAGATTGTGATTCAATACAATTTCTAGTACTGAGTTCATGATACAACTGTCTCACAATTATTTTAATAGAATAGGCCTTCAGACAAATTGTGACTAAAAAATTGAGAATTGCATACTGACGTCTCTAAACATTTACCTGATTTTTTTATTTTTGATGGTCGCGGTATTGTCATTTCATACATCCCATGTGCAACAACCCACAATTTATTAAGTACATTTGATACATATTTACAAGCCTTAGCACCAAAAACATTAATGCTATCTTCAGCAAAATAAAGGGAGCCCCATTTTTTTCTCTAATTCTGGGTCCAAGTGATATCAAATGTAGGTAAAGCTCTCTGCTGTTTTAAAAAGGAATTGCAATGCAGTTTTAAATTAGCCAATTTGAGTCGTCACACATTTGTATTGATTTTCAATTGGCCAACGATGCATCGTTGCAACCCTAGTTCAGAATATGTGATGAAACTGAAACTAACACACACACACACACACTTGGAAATACTGGAATTTTTTTTTTTTTTTGCAGTGTATTAAAGTGCAGTGTAGTGAAATAACACAGGCTGTGAGGCTCTCCTGCTTCACTGTGGTGAGTGTGTTTTTTCTTTGTGTATTTGTGAATCAGGGTCAAATACGTGGCATGTCATTTTTGTTGTTGGAAGCATAAATATAGTGTTGAAAATACATAGTTTTTTTTTTAAATACCACATTACAGAACTAAACCCCCTCCACTTTACTTGCTCACATGGTTATTTACTTTTTTTAAAAACCGAGCTCCAAAATGCAGAAATGTCCTTTCCAGATAATGCCTGGGTTTAAAATTGGAGTACAAAAATGTCATTTCTGAATGTCCTTCCTGGGTTACACACATAAAATGGCTATATTTAACCATACTTGGATTTGGATAGTCATGTGACAGACTATTGAATAAACCAACAGACTCTGAAGGATCCCCTAAACAAACAGAAAGGTCTGTTAGTCTCTCTTAAATGCTGGTATTTTGACCTTTACGGTCACTGCTGCAACATGTCCTCAAATCATGTGTCCTCCTGGAGAACTCTAATAGAGTTCTAAAATGGTGGTAAATTTAGAAATGACCTTTTTCATATTAAATATGATATTGAGGTGATGAAAGTTAAGTTAGACCAGTCGACCTTTTAGGTGCCTGATTATTGAGGGAAATGTTGTATTTTTTTTGTTTGTTTTTTTTTGTCCTTCCTGGATAACACAAATGTTATGTTACACAAGACATATCCTTTGTTATCTAGCAATGCAGATCAAATCAATGCATATTTATATTATTATATGTAGCTTTTTAGGCATTGGCTTGATATTTGATATACAATGCAGAGTTAGTTCAAGTGAGTAAGATTTTAGTAGATTTTAGTAGGTTTTGATATGAAGGTTCACTTATGTCACTGACTGATACAGAGAGGCAGATACTCTTCAGGGCCAGCAAAAATGCAGACTCACAAGTCAAAAAAGAAATGTTCCATAACCCCCAAGATCTGTAAAGCAAGTGCGGGTGTGCCGTGGGATTTTGTGACAACTATAGGCAACAGTTTAGGGATGGGTGGAATATGGGATGCCCCCCCCCCCAAACTTTTTGCCAGGAGTCATTTTGCCCTCTTCATGTTTAACCCCCAATTCACACTCAAAGCGTGTGTGCCACGAAAAAGCCAGCGCTGCGCACTACTGTACCAGTTTCCATTGCAGTCAGTTATTTACACAGCCTGAGCTGCGGTTCGTCTGCAGCGAGTGTCACTGACGGCTCGCGAGTCGCGACTGTTTGGCTGCGGGTCTATTTTTCCCCTGAGTGCGCTGCAGAAATGCGTCAGTTACTGCAGGGCAGGTCCTACCAAACAGGAAAATAGACACAAAAAACAAACAGAGCCATTTCAAAATGAACAACATTTTTTGACTTACTATCTTAAATTTAATCCTTGTAAATCAAAACTATGTCACTCCCGGTGGGACAGGGAAAGAAATCAGCAGATCATAGTGTGAGTGTGATACAGAGAGTATGTGTGAATAAGGGGCACTAAAAACTTCAATAAACGCAGAGTTAATTCAATTATCCTAAAACTTAAAGGAACACAAAAGATCAGATCTTACTGAGTCCTCCTTGATATTCAGCCATCAGCTGACATGTCTTTTGGTGCTTGAGTTTGTAAAGCAACTAAAACCAAAGTTGCACACGGAGGGAGATGTCAAATCATGTTTTAGGCTCTATGTTTTAGACCTCTTAGTTTATGGATCCGTTTAAGTGTTTTGCTGCAGTATTTTTTTTTGTTATCACCTAATTTCCCAAGAGTGGCATTAAACTTGAATGCAATTAATTCCGTGGAGACTACTGGTCTTTAAAAAAGGGGAAGGTAATTTTTCCCCAGCCTACATCATAAATGTGTTATTTTCATTATATGTAAATTCTACCCTCCTTCCCTTTTCTAGTTGTTGGTCGGTAAAGTCAGTTCAGAACAACCGAATGAAAAACTCTGAAAATGCTCCAGTGGATGTTTATACTTAAAGATCAATGATTTGCTCATTTCAGTGTCAATCAAAAAGGGATTTTAGCCTCAGACAGATAATCCAATCACCATGCAGAAGCTGAGCGTCCGGTGTTTCATGAGTCATATAGTTGTCTTTGTCATGTTTTACATTTAGAGGTATTTTACATGATATGAGTAATAACGTGTTATAAAGGCTATGAGTCACAAAAGGTGTGCCTTGAGATTTTTGCTTGCCCTTTGGTGGGCCTTGGACACAAAACGCTTGGGAACCACTGCTGTAAAGAAATCCAAAATGGCTGTCCTCCTGCATCCAATCCAAAATAAATGAAAATCTAAGTCCTTCAGTGATTCAACTAAGTTCAGTTTAATTCAATTCAATAAATTCTATAAGTCTACTCTGAAATTCCAATGCAATAAGCAGAAGTGCAATTATCAATTGTATGTACAATGATTTAAATTATTAACATATGAAGAATGGTCTAGTAAATAAAGATTATATAATTTTACAGGTTATTATATTATATACAGAATAAAGTGCAGTGAATGTACTATGCAGAAGCTATGTGGGTATATATAAAATACTTGTGTATGTAAATGATTTAAGGATAAAAACTATACAGATTATGGACACATTATACAGGTAGATAGCTTAAGGCTGAGAGAGACGCTGGGCCTCGAGATGTGCTCACGCTGTCATTTCAGTTATTTACTGTTACACATGTCTGAAAAAATATATATATTCTTTTTTTTCTGAGCAGTAACTGTTTGTTGAGCTGTAGCTATTATCTATTAACTTTTTAGCACCAACAATTATTGACATTACAACAATTTTAAAAGTTTGTTCTATAATCCAGGAAGAACATTTTTTTTCATGCAAGAAATCATGTGACTGAGAAATGCTCGGTGAGTTTTTAAAACAAATCCCTTTTTAGTAACTGTATACAGAACTCTATAATAAAGATAGAATGAGGCTAAATGAGCATTTTTGGCCATTTTTTCCCCTATTTTCAAATCCTTATTTGTCTTTGACCAATTTACCAATTCTTTGTGTTCTAGATGAGGCCTAGCTGTGGCAGTCAGTCTGCTGGCTGTGTCTGGTGTGTAGCTGTGGGTCTAATTGTGTGTGCACAGGTGAAATCACATCATCTGTATGAACGTGGATGTGTCTATGCCTCTTGATTTAAGCTGGGCCTCTTTGTCTCTGTTTCTCCTCCTCTCATTGGACGGTTTGATCTCTCGCTGAGGTGGCTCTGTTCAGGATAATTTATTGTCTGTTCAGCAAAGGGAAATGTGCAGAGCTGGCATATTTCATTTGCTGAATACATATCATTATTAAAATATGATTTTTGCACATTCCTGTGTTTCACACTGGGTGGTGAAATGTTATCCAGGGTGGGACTGATTCATGGCTTTCCTCTGACTGTGCTGCTGATAATAACCTCTGAAATATAGCACATTATGGAGCCTGTGTGAGGAGAGGGGGAGAGCTGGGTAAATGTTATGAAAGGGAAGGAGGGTGTTAGAGTTGGGTCACATCATTGCAGATCAATGCATAGCAAATAGAAAAATGTGCATTATTTGTCAGATGATGAAACAGTGGGGTAGAGAGAGTCATGAGCCACCTTCTCTGCATGCATACAGTGTTTGAGCTCAAACAGACACTGAGCAGCCTGAGCAGCCTGAGCAGCCTGAGCGGCCTGAGCAGCACTGAGCTGTGAACCCGATAAAACCCGGAAATGATGGCATCCACATTGTGCTCTCTGTATGTATGACTTCAAAGTTAAGAATGTGGCTTTAAAACCTCCCAGCAGCAGCACTGTAAAAGCCACCACGCAGCACAGAAAGCTTTTTGTATTCATGAGTTTGGTTTTAACAGTCCCTGCAGGTACAATAATGAAGTTTCTCTCCCCCATGTGGAATGGACCGTAATGATTATGATGAAGCAGAATCGCCGGCTGTTATTCTTTCTCCTCCGCGCTCCTGCTGCTGCAGAGACACAGCTGTAAACACGAGCATTAAACTATATGTAGCAGCAATGTAACTATAAAAAGGCTGTTAACTGCTGCACACACACACAAACATACATACACACACACACACACACTGAGAGAAGAGGAGGGGGATGTAATCAGGTCTAAGGGACAGAGATTTAGGCCCAGACTAACTTCAGTCTGAGGTCGTCTCAAAGCGCATGTGGTGAATTAAAAACATGAAAAGGCCCTGAAACCAGCCAATCTGTATAAAAGCTCACATAGAGAATCAAACTCACTCTGTCCTTCAGCTTCAGCAAAACAATCTGCATAACTGTCCGAAAAAATGTTTAAACACAGCAGGAAGGCAACAACAAACCTCCTTAAATTGAACCATGACAACCGCCACAGCTCACACTGAGCAACACTCAGGGCAACACACCTCAATCAACCTGAAGCATGACCGCGGTCACACACGGTACAATGCATAGAGCAACACAATGAGAAAACGCAATGAGCAAGTCACACAGCAACACACAGAGCAACAAAATCAGAAACACTCAGGGCAACACACCTCAATCAAACTGTAGCATGACTGCTATCACAACTTGCACTGAGTAACACACGAAACAACACAGAGCAAAACAATGAGCAACTCAAAGAGCAATACACAGAGCAACACACACTCAAGAGTACCACACACACACAGATGCAGGTTACACACACACACACACACACACACACAGATGCAGGTTGACGGTTATGCTAGGACCCTTTAGGTTGGTTATATTTAATCCATGTAAATTACATATTTAAGATTCAATATTTTATGAATGATAAGGCTGAAGAGGAGTCAATTTTATGGTTATTATAAATATTTGGTCAATTAACAGCTTGTATTATTGCATACTGTTTAAGATCTTTTATCCTTTTACTTTAAGCAGTTTAAACATGTTTTTGGTTAAAAGAGTAAATGTCCACATTTTTGAGGATGTTGACTGTCATAGCTTGTATGTAGGGCTGAAGGATATTCTGAATATACTCCATATATTGCAGGTTGTTGCGCGTGGGATGTATGAAATGACTATATCACGACCATCGAGTGTTGACGGGTAAATGTTTTGAGACGTCAGTATGCAATTCTCTTCGTGGTTGCATTTTTTTTACTCTGATGGTGCTTCCCACAGCAAGCAGCACACTCCCCAGCCCATCCAGAAAACTCTCCTGCGCATGCATGTTTATGTATTGGGGACTAGGTAAAAGACGCTTGCACATCTTGTCAGTCAGGTTATGAATTTTTGGACTTGTTTTCTAAATGTAGTTTTGCATTTTGGCTTGCTTTGATGCCTGCATGATCCTGGCCTGATTCTCTCCCTGCTCTCCACAACAAAGAAGAGAAACACAGTGTTTTGCAGCATCACCATAAACATACACAAACGTCTAATAACACACAAAAAGTAAAACTCTGTGCTGCAAAGTAAACAGAGGGAGGAGAGGAATCATCAAACTGTCATGTTGCACGTCAGAGATTCCCACAGACGTTTCACGGAGCATGCATACGTCTTATTTCATTGCCCAACTAAACTCCTGTTATGAATCCTGTGTGGTTTGGAATGAAGTTTGTTGAACTTAACCTGATATTGATTTTTCCAACTTTGGCTGCAAATTTTATAAACCTCACTGAAAGGTCTGCTTAAATCATTATACTAGTGTTATATTATTAATTAAAGGGTTGAACGGAAAATTTAATATGATGATTTACAGGAGAAATCAAGTTATCAAGTTATATGTCATGTATCGGGATATAGCCAAAAAATATTGGGGTATTGGTTTTTAGGCCATATCGTGCATATCCGTATTTGTGTGTACACATGGTCTGAGGACCTCCTGTTTCTGTTTGCAGCATAAGAATGAATTCATTGATGGAGCCCAGATGTGTGTTTCAAATGTTAGGACACAGTTTAAGAACATCCATCCAACCATCCATCCATCCATCCATTTTCTTAACCGTCTATCCTGCTATTCAGGGTTGCGGGTGGCTGGAGCCTATCCCAGCTGTCATTGGGCGAGAGGCGGGATAAACCCTGGATTGGTCGCCAGAGTTGAAGAACATGTCTGAGTTAATATGGCAGACAAACATTGGTTTGTCTGCTGTCTTGGACAGACTATCTTGAAACCTTCATGCTAATAATGCTCTCATTATCATTACTCTCACTGTAAAACTCAGCCTGCTCAGTTCTCTAAGATTGTCAAGATTTATTGAATTTAGAACAAGATAAGATTTGTGAACTTCAGTCTTTCCCAAAATGAGATCAAGTTAAATAAAATGTACTGTATATAGCTTCTGCAGCAGCTCTCAACTCTTATTCATCATTCAGCTGTTTGTTTTCTCATCAGTGTTGTTAAGTCCTAAGTGAAGTCTGGATCTATATAAATGCTGATGTTTGAGCTGACTTGTATTAGTCCTGTTAGTCCTGAATCAGTCTGATTTCTGGATGACCGAAGGTGAAACAGAGTAAAGAGATGAAGACGTTCCTCCCTTATTTTGACTTTCATGGGTTGTAGATTGTTTGTCATACTGAGCACATCACAGCGTCATAAAGCAGAGAGTGAAGATGACGATAAAGATGTAATATTTGAATATTGTCCTGTGGAACTTGTTGATTTCTGCTTCTTCCTGCAGCCTCTCAGTCCCGTTGATAATGTCTGGGCTGATGGTTTAAGAGAACTTTCTGAGTATCCGTCTTTACAGCATGACAAACATTATATCAGCCCCCTGCCCTCCACACACGGTCATGGCCTTGGAGGAATGTCAGAGGAGCCGTGAGCGCCGCCGCTCCTTTTGACCCATAATGTCACGGTTCATCCTTTACAGTCAGCTAAACCCATTTTCTCCGGCTGTGTTATATCCAGATTAAGAATTGAACCCCATGAGCAATCTATTCACGGCAACAGGCTAAAGGGATGTGGCATGCCAATGTTTCTTCCAGGTTTTCATTATCTGTCATTCTATTCTCATTCATTTTCAATTGGACCATAAGAGCCGCCCCTGCCGCCAAGGGCGCTACAACAGGCAGGAACCAACTAAGGAGGATGTTGTTTAGCTCGGAGACATCAAGAGAAAGAAAATAACGATCTTTATGAAATTGCTTCAGACATAATCTGACAGCTGAGACAAAGCAAGTGGCTGGCCTTGTTCCAATCGATGAAGCCTCCATTAGTTTCTACAGAGTTACACACTATTTGTTTCGCTCGCTGTAGCGTAGAATCGGTAATATTCTGCCCCTTTGACTCAAAGTGCTAATGCACTATAGCTAAGCTAATGCAGGATTAAACTTACACTCCTGTCAAACAGAAACACTCTGGATCCATAAAGCATGACGGAGCCAGTTATCACACACACCACATTCTGTCACCGGGGCCTCCAGGGCCGAGCCTTTGTGAGGACAGAAAAGCTCCTGGATCCATTCAAATGACTGTTAGCTGACTACAAAGGAGATCAAACTTCGTAAGCACCTATTGATCAGAGAGATGAACAGAGACACAGCCATTGATTGAAGAGAAGGATGACCTCGGCCCTACCTTTGACACAGCAGGAAAACACAAATTGAAAACACAGAAGGTTGAGCACATGCCTCAGCCATCATTTCCTGAGGGCTGGAGGCTGTAACAGACTCCGACACCCCGCTGTTCACAGGATCGATAGTGCGGAGGGTCGGCTTATGAATATAATGGGCAGAAGCTCTTGCTCAGCTCCCTGAGATCAGCTGCTTTAACTTGTTGATGAATACACACAGAGGACTGATCATCCGGGGGAGGAACTGTGCTCTCACTCTGACAAACAGTCCTGATGGACAAACTGCCAGAGCTGCAGGATGGGCCCCATGCAGTCCGCCCCTCTGAGGAGGAAAATGCTGATGTGGGGAGATCTTTCTCCCACCAGCTGACACTCTCAGACAAATGGCCTCTGTGGTCTCTAACCTCTCAAACTACAGGCCCTTCCCCTTCATGTGTGTGTGTGTGTGTGTGTGTGTGTGTGTGTGTGTGTGTGTGTGTGTGTGTGTGTGTGTGCCAAACACTCCTACCCCATCTCATCAGTTGGTGTGGACGCTCATATGACTCATTCACAGCCTGACCAGAACACACGCTCCTTGGCTCCATGCAAGCTTATAATTCAAGATTTAGCTTAGCTTTCACATCAACTCTGCATCTGCGCTTCAGGAGTCTCTTCATGAGCTCAATGTGAGTCCGTCTCAGCATCGCTGAAGGCCAACAGGTCCCCCTGTAAAAACTGGAGCCCTCAGAGGATCATCACAGCCAGCTTTTCATTTGAGTCCAACCACTTCCTCCTTTTATTATCCACAGCGCTGCCAACAGCCAATCAATACGACTTTAGGAAAACTAGGTGCAAGAGAGCACACTTTACTGTTCCACAATCAATAGAAACAGTGCCATGAGTAAATACTGAAGGAATCACACACTCACACAGACACAGACACACACACACACACACACACACACACACACACACACACACAGCCCCTGGTCATAGGACTCAGGGGGGTTGTTTGCAGCAGGCTTAGATTACAGTGAGAAGCAGCCCAGGTCTGCAGCACTGATTGATTTATCAAAGTGATTTAATTAACACAACCTTTAAGTAATGAATCAATTACCTGATCGTGCCGTACGCTTATGGATCACAGAGATACTGATCATTAAAAAACATTTCACCCAATTTTATCCATTAAGAGCAGATAATAGGAGGAGAAATGCTCTGCTCCCTGAGCTCCGTCTCAGAGAAATAAAAGAAATCAAAGATGGAGCTGGTGTGGATTTAAAGGCTGGAACACGTCCTCTCCTTTGTATGCTGAAGGAGTAACGCTGCAGCATTAAATACATGCATATTATCTTTAAGTCACTTCAGCCTTAAGGTGTGCTGCAGGGCTTAACTCCCTAAAATGCCTGTGTGCTGCAGATGAATAATTGATGCCTAAAGAGGAAGAAATGTTTCACAGCTACACCTCTGAATGTGGAGTCATGTTTAAGTCTGAGCTTTTACAGACGCTCACCCTACCTTCCTGATCAAACAACCCACATCCTCCAAGAGCAGCTGACAGTGAGCAAAGAATCATGCTTCCAAACACTCTGATGCTTGTCCGATAGACTCTGGTGGCGTTGCACAAAGCTGAGGCTGAGACTGAGACACAACAAACCACAGCCACTGACAGTAAAAGGAATACAAAGAGTCCCACTCTAGTCCGTGCAAACACAAGAAACGAGAATCAGGACAAGAGAGACAATGAAGCATCATTCTTAGGGATGGGTATTGAATTTGGTACTTTTATAAGTACTGACAAAATGCCGTCAGTAGTACCAAGTATCAATTCACGTGAAATCAAACGGCACAATGTTTCAGTACCTAAATGCGTCCTTTCTGACTGTGAGGGAGTGGAAGAGCAGGTGATTTCCCATGTCACACATTTTTATTTTTTTGCATTATAAAGAAAAAACACAGCGTAGTTGCAGTTATTGTATCAAGTTGTAGTTCATTTTAGTTAAGGGTTTTCATGTTGAAGTGATTTGTGAAATGACTGCGATGTTACAGTACAAACAGTTGAATGTTGTTTTGATGTATTTGTTAATGTTACTAAATTAAGAATTACATGTTAAATTGAAATGAAATTTGTTGATGTTTTATTATAAAACAAATCAACGTTTATTAACACATACACACAGAGAACAGTACAGAAAATTGGTACCAATGAGTACCAGTACCAATTCCCAGGTACTTGGCATGGGTACTGTATGGGCTCAAATGTGAAAGGTTCCTATCCCTAATCAGGTGAGTCCTTCAGAATCACAGAGAACCAAGGAGCACTGTTTAGCAGGTCAGCAATACAGCAGATAATTCTGCATGAGTCTGCTGAGCGGGGGGGTGATAGTGATACTATAGAAGACTTCAAAGGTGAAATCATACTGCTATGAGATTATAAAAGCAGGAGGCTGATGGTGGTCCCACATCCTCATACATGATATTCAAACATGAACACAGCTTGTAATTAAGAGTTCTTTCTCACTGAATTACATCTTAATTCTCTTAATATCATGACTTGATTCATGACTGAATTCTGCAAACCTTTCATTGCCTTTAGAAAAGGCTCCCCCTGAGGCTCTGATCCTAAGTGATAGAGTGGGAGCTTATCCCTGTCATTCTGATTTCTGTTTTGTGTTGCAGAATGGATCTGCAGACCTGTGGACTGACTGAATCCTCTCTGCAGCTCAGACGTGCAGACATGCAGAGCCTCTCTCTCTGTAAACCCATGTCTGAGATGTGACAGGCCTACTTTCTTCACAGGCCGGTTTGTTCACGGCACACAGCGTTTGCCTCTGCTTGACCCAAATCTTCCCGAGGCTGCAGAGGAGCAGAGTAAAGCTTTTTATTTCTTAAAGACAGATACTGAGCTGCCCTCTGCTGTGGGTGACAAAACAGGAAGCTGCTGTCAGACGGAGTGTATGAACACACACATCTGTGTGACTTAGGCTAATTACAGCTCAGCCTGTGGTTTACCTGAGGATCGATACCTCAGAGCAGCGGTCTGGACAAGGGGAGAGGAGAGGTCACTGGGGTGCACAGACTTCAGTGACGAGTTCAGAGGATGCTTTCATCAAGGTTATTTTCACAGCATTATAAAATAGTGCCTTCATTATAATCCCAGGATTGCCCCAAGTTCTGATGTTACTGACGTAAAATAAAGCAAGCATCAGATCAGAAACCATCAACTGCTCACTGTATGAGCAAAACCAGGTAAATAATTCAAGAATGTTAAATTTCAAATTTTCCTGGCTTCATGCTAGGGATTCAAAAATGTGCAAGAAGACAAAATATTTCGGAAATCATACTATCTTCAAAAAAGAGGCAATGGAGCATAAAGTTGACCAAGCAAAGCTTCAGCTCAGGCCCAACACAATTCTTCAGGACAGACACCACCAAGAAAAATTCAAAATAAGAACAAGACGCATCACTGTTAGCTTCAGGAACAGTTTCACTGTCAGCTTTAACTTCAGCTTCACTGTCAGCTTTAATCACAGATTCACTGTCAGCTTTAACTTCAGCTTCACTGTCAGCTTCAGTTACAGATTCACTGTCAGCTTTAATCACAGCTTCACTTTCAGCTTCACTATCAGCTTTTATCCCAGTTTCACAGTCAGCTTAACTGTCAGCTCTAACCCCGGCCTCAGTAACATCTGTAGAATCAGCTTCTGTAACAGCTTCACTCTCTGCTTTAATCCCAGTTTAACTGTCAGCTTCAGGATCAGCTTCAGTAACAGCTTCACTGTCTGCTTTATTTTCAGCTTCACGCTCAGTTACACCCTAAGTTTCACTCTCAGCTTTTCTTTGTTACTCTTTCATTTTCACTCTCAGCTTCACTTTCAGCTTCACTATCATGTACCTGTCAAAACTGTTTTTCACCATGTGATAACAACTAAAACACACACACACACATGCATGCACCCACCCACCCACACACACATACACACACACTCACACACACACTTGTGCTATATTTATGTTATTTTGTTTATTGTATCAATTGTGCAACAACATTTACACTTCATAAGCACCATGTGCACACGTGTTATAGAATATATTGACTACTAGGCTTTTTATGATACTGAAATTTCAAACTCTATACCGATGCTCAGGAAAATATTTGATACTCAATGGCATTTTCAATACCAGGGGGGGGGATTACAAATTACTAAAAGGCATTAAATACATTTTATTAACATGAAAAACAGAACCCAAAATAATCAATTCAATAAAATAGTCAAACAATCAGAAAATTTAAAAAACAAAGCAATTGCATTTTCACTTATTGCATATTAATAACGGTATACATACACAAAAGTTGTATACAATTTCACACTTTTTTAACTTGCAACTTTAAAAAAACAAATACATTTAGCACAGGTAAAATTATTCCATCGAACAAAAATTGCCACAATTACAGCATTTTTGGTTGTTGGTTGTTTAACATACAAAATAAACAGCAATTAGTCCAATATTTTGAGATATTAAACTATAACAGTAAACACCTATTAGTTGCATTGAACATCACCTGATCCCTTACAGATGTACTGGCTTCCAGTCAAATTTAGGATCTATTTCAAATTCCTGGTTTTGCTTTACAGAGCTCTGCATGAGCAGGCTCCAGAATACATCGCTGACCTCCTCCACCCCTATCTCACCAGCAGGTCACCCAGGTCCTCTGACCAGGGCCTGCTGGTTGTCCCTGGAGCCCGTCTGAGAACAAGGGGTGACCGTGCTTTTGCCGTGGTCGCTTCAGATTTATAGAACGACCTTCCTGTAAATATCCGTTTGGCCATCTCTGTTGAAGCATTTATTTGAGATAGGTTTTGGCTTCTCTTGCCTAGACTGATGTTTGAATTATGTCACAGTGTATTTGTTTTGCTTTTTCTTGATGTGATTTTGTTGTATTGTGTTTTGTGCTTTGTATCTTTTCTCTGTGAAGCACTTTGTGATCTTTTCTGTGAAAGATGCTAAATTATGTAAATTTACTTTACTTACTTTATGTACTCTGCCACGGATCGGTTTATTTTTTCAGTTTCAGGGAACTTGGGATCATATTTTTGCTGTTTTTCAAACAGCAGTGGTAGAGTTGGCTGTAATTACTTAGAAAATGGAAAATTAGTATTGTATCAGAATACAGAATTGTAGTATCAATACTTTTCAGACTATTGATATTTTTTAAAACCCTAATGACTACATTTAGATTTTTTTTTTGTCTGTTTGCTTGTTTCCTTTTTGTTTGTTTGTTTGTTTGTATGTTAGTTTGTTTTTTTTATTGTGAATAATGTAGCCCTCAGCTGAGCCATTCATAAAAAAGCAACATTTTGATATCTGGTTCTTTTTTGTGTATTTCTAATTTTTTAATCTTTTTTTCTCTTCTACCTGTGTACAGCTGTTCCCTTTATATTTGCGATCTTTACTCTCTGCTGCTGCAACAATGTAAATTTCCCTGTTGTAGGATGGATAAGGAATTATTTTATCTTATCTTATGTGAAAAATATTTGAGCTAAAGAACAGCTCGTCGTATCTGCTCCCCTCTGCTGATTTATTGAAGTAAACAGTTTGAGAAATTCATCCTCATTCTTCACACACAATGTTTTTATACATTCCATCTCCATCCATTCTGTCTGTATGTTTCCTCCCTGTAGCAGATTTCAGGTCAGATTATAACACAAACTGAACTTGTAAACAGATCAACCCTGCTGAGTGTGTATGGCGTGTGTGCAGTGTGCACAGAGTGTGTGTTAGCTGCACCAGAGGAAGTCGTTTTCTTCAGGTGATCCAAACTTAGCATCCTGTTTCTGCTCACTGCAGCACTTTAACTAGTTTGAAATTAATTTCAGATTAATGGATCCAGCAAAATACCACAAAGACAAGACCACCATCCGACACACACACACACACACACACACACACACACACACACACACAGAGTTACATAAATGTAAATACATAAGAGGCTCAATCACAGGGGAGACTAAACTATTTGTCTCTGTTTCCATTTGCTCTGTAAATATAAGGGTGAAAGAGAGAGAGAGAGAGAGAGAGAGAGAGAGAGAGACTGAACTATAATGAAAATGTGGGTGCAGATTAAGAGAGGTCTGTTCTTTCTGAGGCCTCTTGTGTCTGCCTTTCATTACTCTCGTCCCCCACAGACTCTCACTAATGCCGTCCTTTGAATTCACATTATCAGTGGTATTATGAGGCCTTCCAGCCGGCTTTGACCTTGGCTATTCTTGTAGCTTAAAGTGAGCATATTTTCCACCTTCCTTTGTGCTGCAAAAGATTTCAGGAGGGACCTTTCTAAACCACATGAACCCAGATTTCTCCTCCTTCTTAGCGAGCAGCAGCTTTGCCCCAGAGTTACAGCTCTTTGGTTTGGAGTGAGGAGCAGAGAAAATGCAGGGTTAGGAGAAAACACCTCATAGAAAAGCACAACATGATACAGACAAACACGTCTGAGCTCAAGGTCAAAAATATTACCTTTCCAGTTGAGCTGCCGGACAGTGCTGATGGTCTGAGTCTGCAGCATTAACAGAGGCATGAGCAGCACTTTTTCACTCTGTTAGGTATCTACACAATCCTCTTTCTGACCTCTGTGAAAGGCTAGCATGCCACACTCAATTAAAACTCCAAAGCAGGCTTTGGGACACCAGCCAGAACCAAATCCTGAACTCCCCTTGTCTCCCGTTTGGCAGACAGGCAGCTTTTTCCCTCTCAGTATGGGAGGACACTCTCCTCCCCAGCAGCAGCACTCGGCCCAGTCAGGAGACTGTTTGCCACTGCTTGACCTGAATATTTGCCCAGGGCCGGAGGCACAGAGGGGAAGGCAGAGCGATCTGAGCCAAGCAGCACAAAGAAACCCATGGCAGTCAGACAGTGCCAAACAGACTTCGCTCGCCCCCGGGTTTACAGTAGAAAGGGAATATTAAGTGCCAGGTTCAAACTGTACAGTGAGTCCCTGAGTTACAGCAGCTGACTGTCAGGAGGAGTGTGAGCAGTAAGTGTGTTCGACCTCTCTGAGTGGAGATCCCTGAGGATATATCTGTGTTTATGAAGCTGCTGTTAGAGAATTAAAGATCCTTAATCCTGAGTCTTAATATCATCATGAAGACACACCAAGGTTCGATCTGATGGACCTAAATAAACTATTCAGCTCAATGAATCATCTCCAACATGCTGCACCTCTCCACACGTAACATACACACACTGCCCACTGTAACCCACTCTGTGTCCACTGTAACCTGCATCCATGCCGTGGACAGTGAGCCCTCTGTGTGCCCTGTGAGCCCTTTGTGCTGTGAGACAGCTGACTCAGACTGACAGGTAAGGCAATAGCAGAGCAGAAAACACAATAACAAGTAAAAGCAGCTCCATCAGAGAGCTTGACCCTGATGTTACCCTACAGCTAGACTCTAGTGCCATCTATTGAAAACATTTGAACAATCAGCTCTCAAACAAACACTTAATGGCGTCTCAAACTGAGCAGATTCAACTTGAATTGATCTAATGATGAATAGAACCTCTGTCAGAGGTTCTGAATGAATAAATCGGCTCAGAGATCATACAGAAAGCTCAACCAGCTGCATGTTTGTGTATGATATTATTCTACCCTGAAAGTCGTGTTTGTCCTCTTTGTTTAGTGGCAGGTGAAATAACATGTCTGCTGAGTCTGACTCAATTCAGATTTGCAGAAAACTTCACAGGCTGTGATGAGCTCGGGCTCACACGGAGGAGCACGCAGGCTGTGACTGAGGGGAGATTACCTTCTTGAAGCAGGCGGGAGTGGATCAGGAGGAGCAGAAAGCAGCAGATCGCCGCTCCGGTCAGCGCCCACGCAACTCTGAGCAGCTGCATCCTGTCGTGGGAAGGTTTGGTGGCGGATGGAGACAGTGGTGTTAGCGGCAAAAAGTCTCCAGCTCAGCGCCCAGACACGCGCTGACTCATGTTCTGCTGGCCCCGTGGTTCAACAGTCATCCTGCTGCTTTAGATCTCGACCTGTTAGTCCGGTGTGGATGAGACACAGAGGGCTGAGATTCCTCAGGAAACCTAAAATCTGCGCTTCTTCTTCTTCGTCTTCTTCTTCTTCTCTACCGGTGCGCCACAGAGGCTCCAAAGAGTCGGGCGGTTAACCCCCGATCACCGGCTCAAGGCTGACATCCTCCCTCTCTCTCCACCGGTCCCCTGTATTTCTCTTCCTTTTCTTCAGGAGTCTGTGGTCTATATTTAATGCATCTATCTGGCGGCGGGCTGGGCAGAGCGGGCTGCGCCCGTCGGTGTCCACGGTGATGCGGCGCAGATGATGCTCAGTGCTCTCCGCTGCATGTTACGCACATCTCTCCCACCGCTCAAGAGGAGGAGGCATGCACTGCCAACTAAGTCGCCTTGCAGCCCCCTACCCTCTGTCTCCCCTCTCTCTCTCTCTGTCTTTCTCTATCTCTCTCCCGATTGCAATCCCTCCCTCTCTCTCCCTCACAACATTTCGTCCTCGTCCCGCCCCCTCCTCTCTCCTGATTCACTTCAAAGTAAGTCTCTTATTTACGCAGAGGAATGCCCATGAAGGATGAATATGCTGTGTATTTGAATACTCTGTTTTTTCTCTTTTCTCTCTGTGTTTTGCCTGACTCTCTGTGTGGCTGAAGGCAGAATGATATAAATCATCTCTGAGAGAAATAAAACAGTTACAGACTTATCCCATCAGAGGCTATCACCTGATGCAAATCCTCTGCTTTCCCAGGGTGTCAATCTTTGATCTGATCCCCGCCAGCACCATACTCCAACCATGCATCCATCTATTATCTGTGATCCTGATGGGAGCCTCTGCAGGCTGGATGGAGCTGCAGGCTAAACCTGGACCAGTGTGTGTCTCAGAGCCTGTGAGCAGGTTGATCCTTTCACAAATAAAAGCTAGTTCTGTGAGGCTCGCAGGTCACCTTCATACACTAAACACGATGCAGATATCCTTAAGTCAAACTGAGCCTCAGCAAATACACTTTAAATCATGGATGTGTCTCTCTGTTTCCTCAGGAGCAAAGACTTACTGTATAAGTCTTATCAACTGTTCCTTTTAAAAAGCTCATCCTGGTAGTTTCTGTTCTTTATCATTATCATTATTATTATTATTTTTATAAGGAAGTGCAGATTGTGCAAATGTAATTTGCACCTCTCTCTGAGCCAAGCCTTCCAGTTATTGTAACAAGCGATTGGCTTCAGAAAGCCTGTCCTTAGGGCTCATTTCCAAGAATATTTAACACCCTGAAACCTTTTACACATGTAGCCTCAAATTTCATCATATTACAAACATAAAGAATTGATGTCGTTGCAAATTCTGGAAAAACCTAATTTGCTCGGCTCTCCGTTTGATGTTGAAAGGATTTCAGGATCCTTCAAATGAAGCAAACAGACTGGAGGGTGACCAATACTGGAGAGCAAAAACATTGGAGTGTAAAACATAATCCCCTCTGCAGCAACAGGCCAAACAGTTTCAGTCATCTGCATGTCATTAAAGTCTGATTCAGTGTCAGTCATCTGTTTGTAATGGAGGTTTGCTGTGATTCAGTGTCAGTTATCGAAATGTTATTAAGGTGTGATTCAGGTTCAGTTCCTTCTATGCTATTAAGGTCCAATAAAGTAGCAGTTAGCAGTTTATGTTAATAAGGTCTGATTCAGTGTCAGTTATCTGTATTTTTTGAATGCCTGATTCAGTGTCAGTTTTCCGAATTCTATTTAGGTCTGATGTGTTTCTGTGTCAGTTATCTGTATGTTATTAAGGTCTGATGTGTTTCTGTGTCAGTTATCTGTATGTTATTAAGGTCTGGTGTGTTTCTGTGTCAGTTATCTGTATGTTATTAAGGTCTGATGTGTTTCTGTGTCAGTTATCTGTATGTTATTAAGGTCTGATGTGTTTCTGTGTCAGTTATCTTTATGTTTTTGAGGTCTGATATGATTAATTACTAGTTATCTGTATCTCATTAAGGTTTAAAGTGATTCAGTAGTTGTTATCTGTATGTTATTAAGGTCTGTTTTAGTGTCAGTTACCTGTCTGTTATTTAGTTCTGATGTGATCAAGTAGCAGTTAATTGAATCTTTTCAAGTTCTAATGCGATTCAGTGTCAGTTTTCTGAAAGTCTTTAAGGTCTGGTGTGATTCAGTGTCAGTTATCTGCATGCTATTAATGTCTGATTACTAACAGACATGAATAACATGACCAAAAATACAAAGAGATACCTATCCCTTTGTTTTTTAGGTCTGATTCTTTTACAGTTATCTGTTTCAGTTATCTGTATATTATTAAGGTCTGATGTGATTCTCTCGGTTATCTGTAAGTTATTCAGGTCTGTTGTGATTCTGTGTTGGTTATCTGTATGCTTTCAGGTCTTACATGATTTAGTGTCAGTTTTCTGTTTGTTATTTAGATCAGGTGCAGTAAGAAAGTTGAAACTTTCCTTGTTGGCGTCAGTCCTCCATTTTTAAAGGTCAGTTTGCCTTGTAGTGTGGATGATTGCTGCTCTTCCTCTCTGGAGCTCCTGGAGC
Source organism: Thalassoma bifasciatum (assembly GCA_008086565.1). Classification (NCBI taxonomy): domain Eukaryota; kingdom Metazoa; phylum Chordata; class Actinopteri; order Labriformes; family Labridae; genus Thalassoma; species Thalassoma bifasciatum. The sequence goes on from RPOG01000519.1 coordinate 135,076, forward strand.
TTTCCTCCTGTGTCGGTGTGTAAAACTAAATCAGTAACATGTCTGTGCAGACTGACAGTGCCCGTCAAAGTAGAAAACTGTCACTGAGTGTCAATAAGCTGAACCCTGCAGTTAGCAGCACTAATTAGCTGATAATAGTCTCTGTTGGTAAGCATGTGGGGTAGAGAAGGTGCGTGTGTGTGTGTGTGTGTGTGTGTGTGTGTGTGTGTGTGTGTGTTTAGTGTGCATGTCTAAGCTTTTGTGTCTATGTCACTCTGCGTATGTTTGTGTGTGTGTGTGTGTGTGTGTGTGTGTGTGTGTGTGTGTGTGTGTGTGTGTGTGTGTGTGTGTGTGTGTGCATGTGTGTGGAGCATTTTTAATGTCAGAGCAACCAACTTCTATCAGTATTATTTAGATGCAAACATCATGTGTGACATGACTGAGCCTGTTCAGTTTGTCCCACACCTCACACCCTCACACTGTGCCTCCACTGTTCACTCCCTTATGGAACAGTTGCTTCTGACTGACTTCAGTTTCATCTTTAAAAAACATTCATGCCAAATAATTCTAGAGCCTAGAACTTAACCATACAGGAAATAATAGCCAAGCTCTTTCAAAATAAAAGTCTTCATTTTAACCTTCTAGGTCAATGTTTCCTTGTATTTTCTTTCTGGACTAATTCATTATTATTATTATTATTATTATTATTATTATTATTATTATTATTATTATTATTATTATTATTATATGGGTTGTTTGTATGTTTAGTTCCCAAATAGCCAAAGGTTGAAAGTAGAAAGTCTTCTGAGATAATTTCAGGTCATTGTGGAATTTTGTTTTGCTAAAATTATTAAACCATTTTCACCCCCCACCCCCCCACTCCACACACACACACACATGCACACATTTCCTTTTCTCCTCATCCCTCCCTTACTCCTGTGATCCCTGCCAGGAGCCATGGGAGGCGTTACTCTCCATGTCCTCTGTGCAGGTCACTGGCAGCAGTCCAGACAGGGCCCCTGCCAATAAAAACCGTGAGTAATGGCCTAAAACTTCTACGTTCCCTGTGTTTCCCATTATTTTCCATGGCCGATAAATCTGAAGGAGAGCTTAATCAGAGAGAAAAGCAGTAACATATGGCCCCTGTTGAGCAGGGTGTCCAACGCAAACATCCTTACACTTTAATCAGAGAAATCAGAGAGGAGGTATGAGCCTCCAGCACCCCTCCTGACCAACAGGAGGTCTGCACAAACAGTCTAACACTTAAAAAAGAGATAATAGTGGAGTTGTGAGCCTGCAGTACCCCTCCTGTTTATTAGGGGGCTTCATACAAGCATTATTATGTTTGAATCAGAAATAATAGGACCTACAGTACTTGCAGTACACATTCCTGCTGAACTCCTGAGAAGGACTCTGAGTGGCTGTTCAAATCACGATGGATCTAGGATGAAGTGCAAATGTCTCGTCAAAATCGGCCTCTAATTTGCATGACAACAGCATTTTTTGCTGACCTAAATCTAAAACTTTTGAAAACAGCCTCCAGAGTGGAATTTTTCTGAAACACTGGAGCCATAGTTTCAGGAGTTTTCAGTGGAAATGCTGACATCACGCTTCGCTTTAGTAGGCATTACACTTTCATGCTGAGTTTGTCCTGCAGAATCTGTCAACTCTATTGTATCTGCTGACTGCATTTGAACAAAATATGCATCTGTTGCACCATCTCTGCAATCAGTAGAAAAACATTTGATAAATACACCAGATGATCAGCTCACCTTGACTTGAGCCTCTAAACCATTGTTGTGTAAATGGCCCCTACAGGTATATCACCAACTACAGGCCTGGTATGCATATTACAGCGTTACCATGTAAACTCAGATATTTCACTGCATTTTCTGTGAACGGGGACTACATAAAGTCTCTGAGGAAAGAGAAGACAGGCCATTAAATAAGGATTCCATGACGTACAAGGAGAAGAATCAGAGGGTCACAGCAGAGGTGATAGTCTGTGGCTCTATTAGCCATGTCATTCTGACTAAGTTATGTATAAATGATAAATCAATAAAACAAATAAGCAGAGTAAATGATCTGATCATAGATGAGGTCATTTATTCTGCTATCATGAGTCCTGATTCTTCTGTTTCATATATCAAAATCAAAAGCTCGTGTATTTCTTTCTGCATGTTTATCAGAATGTTTATTAATTCAGCATTTACTAATTATTTACCAAGAATAGCTCACATTCATGAACATCTCCGGACAATATCCATGTAAATATGCCTGTTATATATTAACATGGTCTGTAGTCTCTGACAGGTCAGGGCAGAGTTCACGGTCGTAGAAAAGGATACAACATACAGACAAATACATCCTGTTAGCATACAAACCAAACACAATTGGTTCAAATGATAACAAGCTGGATAAAAAAAAGGGCAAATTTAAAATTCTAATAATTGATACAGTGCTACTTCTGGTGTCTTACAACACAAAAGTTTGTCCACAACAGTCTGATCCAACATTCCTCTCTTAAACCAAACAGCCAAAAGCCTCCCCAGGTACGGACAGAAAAGCCACCTGAATACTTTCAGGCACAAACTGTCTGTATACATGATCTACACAATACATTCTATTAAAACCATCCAAAGTGTGTGTGTTCAGAGCCATGCAAACTGCAGATCATTCTGTCACTTCATCCTTTGTTAATATTAAAAGATGAACTACTTTTAAAGTTCCCCCTCGTAAACTTTTTATAATAGTAAGATCTTACATTTTCTGACAACAAAGTTTTTTCTTCTCTGTCTTATCAAAGTAGGGATGTTCCCTTGTCTACCTGAGGTGTCCATTGATCAGTCTTTACTCAGCACAAAGCGCCAGTTTGTGTTTAATCAGTAATTATTGAGCTTACTGTGCCGTGCTTTGTGAGTCTGTCAGTCATCCTCACCCACTGCTACCAAACAACGTGTCCCAGGAAATAATTCATCACAAACATGTCATCTCACACATCATGTCTTTGTTCTGATTCTTCAGCTGGAATAAAGTCGGGTTATCTTCAGCATCCAGGAGAGAGCTGTGTTTTCAGAGACTGTGTTGTATTTCACACTTCATTTAACCCCACGCAAACGGACAGAATTAAAGACAGAAATAAAGACAGAAATAAAGATATTATTATATACATTATAAAAATGTGTTATCAGCCTCAGAGGAAAGACTCATTACTCTGTGAGCATTAACTCTCCTGCTCTATTCTCAGGGACATCTGTGTTTAACCTTTTAAAGACAATTTTCTACATTTCTTATTACTACATTCAGGGAATGGCAGTTTTATCTGTTCCCATGTGTTGACTATATAATCACTGATAAAGTAAAAACTCTCTAAAGCTTTGGGTTTCACATTCAGAAGTATAAACTTAATTTTTTTTCATCACAAAAGTGAATGAATGTCGTTATACAGCAGCAGTCGCTCACACTGACAGTTAATGCTACTTTTTATTGGCTTTACACACACACACACACACACACACACACACACACACACACACAAACGGGCATCCTGTCTTTTTAAACTCTGTGACCAGCAGAAATCCATCCCTCTGCACTCAGAGCTCACCTGGCCTCGACTGACAAGCTGAGAGCTCTTCAATGAAGCTCTTAACTGAGGCAAATCAGAAAAACAAATATTTTTTTAACATTGGGCTTTTGAAAGTATTAGTTATGTGTAAAAACCTCATGAGTGATCTTGAAAAGTCTCACTTTTATAGATTTACCTGTTCATACTCAGATTAAAATCACATTAACAGCACCACAATATTTTATTAGGGTCTGACCTTGACCACAAGGTTGTGGGCTGGGCCAAATTGATGTCCACTTGTATCTCTTATCCTGTTTGGGGTTGCGGATGGCCGGAGTCTATTCCAGCCTATCATACCTGCTTAGGATGAAAGATGGATACAACCTGGACAGTTTCTGGTTCAACCACAGATCCAGGTTAGCCACACACTACAGAAGTAAACCTTCAACTCAGCTCACAAACTTGTTTTCAAGCCATTTATACAGAAATATTAGATAGAGTCAAGAGAAGATATACACTTCAAACCCTCTGCACATCTGGCTCTGACTTTTCTTCAATACTACTTAGATTCATCTCATTGCTCCTCAACACTGATATGGAACATACAAGAACATACAGTGTCCAAAACTGAGTACACCCCTCACATTTCTGCAGATATTTAAGTATATCTTTTCATGGGACAACACTGACAAAATGGCACGTTGTCACAATGAAAAATGGTCTGTGTGCAGCTTATATAACAGTGTACATTTATTTTTCCCTCAAAATAACTCAAAATATAGCCATTAATAGCTAAACCCCTGGCAACAAAAGTGAGTACACCCCTAAGAGACTACATCCCTAAATGTCCAAATTGAGCACTGCTTGTCATTTTCCCTCCAAAATGTCATGTTACTCGTTAGTGTTACGAGGTCTCAGGTGTGCATAGGGAGCAGGCGTGGTCAAATTTGTAGTACAGCTCTCACACTCTCTCATTCTGGTCACTGAAAGTTCCAACATGGCACCTAATGGCAAAGAACTCTCTGAGGATCTAAAAGGACGTATTGTTATGCTACATAAAGATGATCAAGGCAACAAGAAGATTACCAACCCTGAAACTGAGCTGCAGCACAGTGGCTAAGATCATCCAGCATTTTAAAAGAGCAGGATCCACTCAGACCAGACCACGTGTTGGTCGTCCAAAGAAGCTGAGTGCACGTGCTCAGCGTCACATCCAAATGCTTTCTTTGAAAGATCAGGGCAGGAGTGCTGTCAGCATTGCTGCAGAGATTGAAGAGGTGGTGGGTCAGCCTGTTAGTGCTCAGACCATACGCCGCACTCTACATCAAATTGGTCTGCATGGCTGTCACCCCTGAAGGAAGCCTCTTCTGAAGTCAGTACACAAGAAAGCCCGCAAACAGTTTGCTGAAGACATGTCAACAAAGCACATGGATTACTGGAACCATGTCCTATGGTCTGATGAGACAAAGATTAATTTGTTTGGTTCGGATGGTCTCAAGCATGTGTGGCAGCGACCAGGTGAGGAGTACAAGGTAAGTGTGTCATGTTCTACAGTCAAGCATGGTGGTGGGAATGTCATGGTCTGGGGCTGCATGAGTGCAGCAGGTGTCAGGGAGCTACATTTCATTGAGGGAAACATGAAATCCAACATGTACTGTGAAATACTGCAGAAGAGCATGATCCCCTCCCTCCAGAAACTGTGTGGCAGTGCAGTGTTCCAGCATGGTAATGAGCCCAAACACACTTCTAAGACAACCACTGCTTTACTGAAGAGGCTGAGGGTAAAGGTGATGAACTGGCCAAGCATGTCTCCAGACCTAAACCCAATAGAACATATTTGGGGCATCCTCAAGCGGAAGGTGGAGGTGCGCAAAGTCTCGAATATCTGCCAGCTACGTGATGTCATCATGGAGGAGTGGAAGAGCATTCCAGTGGCAACCTGTGAAGTTCTGGTAAACTCCATGCCCAGGAATGTAAAGGTAGTTCTGGAAAATAATAGTGGCCGACCAAATATTGACATTTCAGAAACTTTCACTGAGGGGTGTACTCACTTTTGTTGCCAGGGGTTCAGCTTTTAATGGCTATCTTTTGAGTTATTTGAGGGAAAAATAAATTTCCACTGTTATATAAGCTGCACACAGACTACTTTTCATTGTGTCAAAGTGTTATTTCGTCAGTGTTGTCACATGAAAAAATCATACATAAATATCTGCAGAAATGTGAGGGGTGTACTCACTTTTGTGATACATTGTATAAGAAGAAGGGATTTTTTTTTCTTTTTTTTCTGGACCAACATCTTTACAGGTGTGTTGGAATGTCCCTGTGTGATCATTATGTTTTATTTTTGTTACATGGAGCTGTTCTGTACCTAACAGGCACTGATACATTAAAGTACCTCACTTTGTTTTTGGATGATTTCTACTGGAGCTGGACGGGGACTGAGACACTGAGTCTCTGCACACACCTCATCTGATGGCTGCGCCGTCAGCTCCTTAAACACGAGCGCTTCATGATGAGAGCTCACTTTATGTTTTAAATATTAATCAGCTGTTGTAATGAGGATGTCATTTCCAATCTGTTAAGAAGTAATTAAAAATCAATATCCTTTCAAATTTAAATGAACCTGTCTCTATTTTTACTCTGAATTCACTGAAAGAGCGTTAATTGACTCCAGTAATCGTTCTCATCTTGCCTCTGTGAGAGCCGCCCCCTCCTCCTTCTGACACATTATAAACACACACACACACACAAGTATAAATATACACATATGTATGTATGATGTATCAAAAGGCATATAATATTTACATTCCATGTTAAGTCAGAATCGTTTGGAATACTTGACACTTCCCTGAAAAGTTAAATTTAACTGTTGTTTCCACTTTTGTCTTGCCTTGTGTTCTCATTTGCTGATAAACAAGACGTGTCCAGGTGAGAGAATCTGAACCTTGGTGCATTAACCCACAGATGTATTATAATCTTTTAAAGGCCCTGCTCTGTACACTCTGACTCTTTGTTAAAACAAAAAAAAGAGACAAAAAAACCAAAACTTTAAGGCTGTTGTGCAGAAATGATGCACAGCTGACTGCAAACCTGCTGTGAGATGAAAGTAATACAGTTGAAATGGAAAAAGGAGAGGCTGGCCCCGCTGACCAAAACTAAATTCAATTGTGAAAATAAGGTGGATGGTGATAATATTTGGAAGCAGCGGCGTCTGCTGCAGACAACAGAGGGGAAAAGGAAAATGAAGCAGTCTCCTCCGTAAATTGCTCTTCCACTGAGTCACACTGCCTGTGTGCTTTCATTAAAAAAAAAAAGAAAAGAAAAAGAAAAAAACGCAATTGAAAAGAAATGTGTTTGTTGGACGGAGGTAGTGGTAGAAAACACGGAAAATGAGTGGGGGAAGAGAAGGAGGAGGAGCAGAGATCTGATCTAAGAGCTGGAAGAGGGCAGAGGAGTTACATGACAGGTGAGATGACTCAGGATCCACGCTTCAGCAGAGGGTCAGATATCAACACTGTCAATCCATCCATCTATTAATTCATCCATCCATCCATCCATCCATCCATCTGTCCATCCATTTGTCAGTCTATGTCTGTCTATCTATATGCACAGTCTATCTGTGCAGGCTGCCAATGGGCAAACAACACTGGACCCAAATACACCATCCAGGACCACCAAACACCAATTCCAGCTCTCAGCTGACTGGTAAGAGGTCTCTTGGAGCCCAAAGCTGTGACTCAGGCAGTTTGTGAGGAGTCAGAGTCAGAGACTGCGCCATTCCACAGTGAAGGAATGGGGAACAGAAAACAGAGGGATGACTGGAAGAGGAGCAGAGAGAGGAGATGAATCAAGACAAAGACCAGACGTAGAGTGAGAGATAAAGGAAAAATAATCAATCTTATCTATATAGCGTCAAATCCTAACAAACGTTGTCTCAAGACACTGTACAAGACATAAAGAGGTCTAGACCTGCTAACGTTAAGACATTTAATTTATTTTATAAACAAAGACCCAACATCAAGGCAAGATAAGTCTTGTCTCATCTTAACCCACCATGAGAACAGCACTTTGCAGCATTTAGCAAGTTACAACTGCAAGGAAAAACTTCCCTTTAACAGGCAGAAACCTCAGACAGAACCGGACTCATGTTAGTGTGACAAAAAGGGTGAGCCCTGGCTGTTTCCTCCCCCACTTGTCACTTAAATTATTATTTCATCACATTTTTCTTTACAATTCTTTGTTTTACCTTACTGTACTTTAGTTTTTAGTAACATTGTAGCACTCACTATCCCGGGTTGGTTTGTGTTGACAACAAGTTACATTTTACACCACTGTACAAAGTTAAATCACACAATCAGTCTTTTGCTGTTTAAGTCACTTTTATTTAATCATTAGGGTGTCGGTCATTGTGAAATGTTTCTTTGGGCATGTTTACCTTTTGTTATCTTTATGTAGTGAGCAATGTAGTGCCCAGGAGGTTAAAGGAGCTGCCCCTGCACTTCCTGATGAAAATATGCTGTTCTCTAGATCTACTGAATATACGAGTTAAAAGACAAATCCAGATCAAAAAGAACCCAGAGATTCCTAGCTGTAGTGCTGGATGTAATGCTGTCTTAAGTGCCTATAAGGTCAGAAAAAGCCTCCCTAAGCTGTTAAAGCACAAACACAATAACTTTAGTTTTCTCCGAGTTCAACTGTATGAGCTTACTGCTCATCCAAGCCCTGACATCTTTGAGTCAAACTTCTAATTTTGATAATCAGCTCATTTTTTCTGGCTTCATTGATAAGTATAGCTGAGTATCATCTGCATAACAGTGAGTTATAAGATACAAATACAAAATGAAAAGGATCAGACCAAGCACCGAAACCGAGGGAGCTCCATAACTAACCCCGGTGCACACAGAGGACTTGTTCACATGAACAAACTGAGATCAATCTGACAAATAAGATCTATACCAAGCTAACGCAGTTCTTGTAATGCCAAGTAGAAGTAAAAACAAAGAGAAAGAGAAAGAAGTGATATAAACACCTATGGTGTGACCGCTGTAGGGCCCAGACTCCTTTGTCTTTATGCTGTCACAATAAGGCCTGGATCCCTTCATCCATCTCTAGAGAAGTGAAGACTCCAGCACAGAGGGTGAAGAACCACCTGAACTGAAGGTCTACTCAAGCTTCAGACTTAAGTCCTGACCCCTGAGCTGGAGAAAAGACAGAACTGGTTTCAAATAGCAGACATATTATCTATCTTCTCTATCTCTGGAATAAAAGCACTTAAATAAGTTTTTCCTTCAGAAATGTGACAGATGAGAGCTCATACAGGACACTCTTGTTTATTTTCACATGCTCTTCATGTGGTCCTATCCTCAGATCCTTTTGAGGATGGAGGAAGGACAGGAGCTGGATCTGATCTGGTGCTGCAGCTGATCAGGCAGCAGCAGGAGCAGATACTGGATCAGTTTACAGGGGGAGAGAGAGTCTGTACCTCTAAATAGTGAGCATGCCTGCATGCGTGCGTGCACGTGTATGTGCGTGCGCGTGTGTGTGAGTACCAGATGAAGAAACCACTTCAAGGTTAAACATTTGCGGTGCAGAAACACTCTGCACTATAGGAAGCTTTTTAGGAATACACACTTAGAAAAATTGTGAACACACACACACTGAAACACTGCACACACAACATAATGAGAAAGTAATGTGCACACACACCATGTGTGTGCCACAGTTCCCAGTGCGCTCAGAAGCATAGTTCGTAAAGGGATGTGAAGGTACAGCATGCCGCTATGCCTTCTGGGACACGGTTGCAATCTTTGAGGGCGGAAGTATCCTGTTTTCCTCTCAGGTGACCAGAAGGTGGGCTACCTTACCTCTCAGTTTGCCCTTAATGCAATCTATGGTCAGTGCGCTGGAGATGCATTCATTGTTAATAATTATCGTTGGACTTTTAGCCTTTGATCAGCCATTGGTTCCCACTGGTTATGAGGAAATCTATGTTTTGTATTGTTTTGTTTTGTTTTGTTCTGCCCAGGGCCTCCATTGCATGCAATCTATTCAAAATAACACTGTAGCCTCACAATACGATGCACTTTTGAGCCATACACGGATTATCCACAGTATTATTAGCATTGCTCGTCGTTCCCAAAGTCTTGAGTCAAGAGACTGCGCCGCTCTCCTGGAGTCATTACATGAGCTTATTTTACAGCAACCTCAAAGTAAGTTGAACCGTGGAGCTATTGTCCCACCAACAACTACAAGCAGTGCTCCTGGTCGTCCAAGCTACGATCTGACTGCTGAATGATCTACAACTGCTTGGGTTTGGGATTTAACAGGCAAGGAATCACATCACATCTTGGGATTCATCGGTGAGCTGTAAAAAAGTCAAAGACAGCGTCTTGGCATCTGACCTTTGGATTACACACCATTGTCAGATGAAGATTTAATGTCAGTCATTTGGCAAATTTTAGCAAACACTCCTAATGCTGGCAAGACGTGTCCGTGGCAGTCTGCGCTTCAGAAGAATCTGTGTGCAGCAGAGGTGGGTTTGCCAAGTCCTGCAAGAAATAGACCCTACAGGAAGATGCTTTCACCAGGGTTGAACCTTTTGTCGGACAGCCAAGTATCTCGACCCAATGACCTATAGTAACTTGACAACTTCAGATCAACAAAATCATGTAGAGGGAGTGACGACATATCCCCTTGTTCTGTGATCAGTTTCTAACAATAATAAGTGAGTGTAATATCAATAATATTACTTGTTGAAATGTAGATACTCTGCATTTCAAAATAATTAAACTGTATTTTCTCATATATCTAAGTGACTATGAGTACCGCTTAGAAGCGCTGCATAAATCAAATGTCTGATTATTATTATTGCTATATTTAGTATATACATGGCCCTTCAACAATTATTCATTAGTATATGCCACATTGCTTTTTTGTTTTATCATACCAATAGTATCATCAGATACATTTGAATTACACCTTATTCAAATTAGTGAGATATAGAAATGTGCAATTGGCCAGATTTTCATTATTTTTACTTAATGTTACAGACCTTAGGGTGTTAGTGCAGAATATGACCCATAAACACAGACATGAGCAACAGGTATCAGCTGAAGAGTTTATTTTTTATTAGACAAAATAGTATACAGTGTGCGTACAAAATGTTGGCATGTGTTGGAGTTTTTGTTGTTTGTGTTGTGTGTTTTACATGTTTTGATGTTTTACATATTTTTGTAAATTCACAGATTTTGAATTTCAAAACATTTTCATTGTTCCATCATGTACAAGGTGAACATCTAACAGCTAGAGAGCTTTAACTTAAAGTTCTGTTGTTTGTTACAAAAGAAATATAGGCTACCTTCTAATCTTAGCGCAGTCCAGCTATAAATGAACAAACTGCCCTGTTTCAAGAAAAAATACAATAGTCACAAATAAATGTATCCCCGATCAGCTGTTATTAATGATAGGTCACATCAGGATTCCCCAGTCAGCTGTTTTAAAAAGGCGTGTCACACCAGGAAGTCCTGACAGTTCCGAAGAAGGCTGAAGGTAAGACTTAGCATCTGAGTCTATGGGTGAATTCCAATTCCTGTCTTAATCCTCAATCTTAACCCTCAGTCTCAAAATGCGCACTCCCGTGAAGTGTAAGTGCTGTCCCGATTCTCAGAATGTTAAGATTGAGGGGTAAGACTGAGGCTGTATCTCCCTCAATACTGAGATTCTCCGACACCACCCTTGGGACTAAGGGACATCCAGAATGCATTGCGTATTTTCAGTAAATAAACATGGCGTCCAAAGCGGCAGAGAAGGCGAGCTACAAATATAAGTATTTTCTTTGTTAATGGAGATATAAATATTACGAAAACCATTGTATTATCTTAGTTTAGACCCATTTTATGGATTATTTACCTCATTGTTGCATAACATTTATTTTTATTTTACGACAAGCCATGTTGCTATCGTTTAAGTTAGTAAACGTTACAAAATGGTCATTTTTCTCCGTGGTAATGTAATTGTTTTATCAAGATAATAGCCTATATAACATGCTTGTGCCGATAATGGTATAAGACGACCGGGCTAATGTCATCTCCTGTAGCCGCAGAGTTATGTAACGATAGTTATAGCTGGTGTTTACCTTTCAATAAACTATGGTATGCTGTGACAGCTGAATATGTCCGTGGTTGTGTTATTTATACAGATTATTTTTTTGATTACGCTAACCGGAGGAATAACTGACAGACAGTCCACAACAATTTCATTTGCATTTAAGGGGTGTCCCATTTCTAAGTCACAAGATAGCCCTTAACACTTGGTTTTGAGGGCGACTAAGATTGAGGGTTAAGAAAGGAATTGGAATTCACCCTAAGTTTGTCTCCTAAAAAAGAAACTTTTTCTGCTACTATGTATCAAGACAAAAGGAACATCATTGAGTTATAGCAACAGGTATCATCTCCCGTAACAAAAATGCCCCCTTCTGTTATAAACGGGCAAAACTTTTTTTTTTTTTTCTGATACTCTGGTAGACTAGGCTTGCACTTAAACATAATGTGTAATTAAAAACACAAAATCATCATAATTACATTTGTTATAACCACACAATCATGGGTCTCACCTTTTTCAGGAATGAGTTCAAAACTTTGGATGACCTTCACATGTGAGATGTGATCGTGGGAATGGAGAACACTGAGATGGCTGAATATGCTGAGGAGAAGAGGACTAAACAGAGGCAACATAATCACTGGACACTGTGTTCATAATCAGCTCATTGAGCGGCTCCGGGCAGAGCTTAATCGGATTGTTTCATACCAATTCTTAGATTTGTTGACCTTTATGCAGAATGAAGGTATTCTTGATTCACTTAATATATATTTAGCTTACAAACCACAGGTCCAAAGGGCTCTGAGGGAATTTGGAGAGGAATGGAATTACCATGCATTTTGCACAGAAAGTTACTTAATACTTTTACAGCTGTGGTACAGAGGTATGGAGAACTGGATTGGACACAACAGTGCAGCGGCAAGCGGTGAAGTTGATGCTAATGAACCCTCAGTGATTGATGACAGTGTATACTTGCCTGAGCTTAATCTCAACAGTAATGTTGATGTTCCTGAATACAACTAAATGACACTACAATGCAGGAGATAAGTCAGGCTATTGACTCATTAACTGAGAATGGTAACCACTGGATCAAATTATTTGTGATAGTTGTAATTTTTCTTGAAACAAGGCAGTTTGTTCATTTACCGTTATAGCAGGACTGCGCTAAAATGAAAAGGTAGTATTTCTTTTGTAACAAACAACAGAACTTTAAGTTGAAGCTCTCTAGCTGTTGGATGTTCACCTTGTACATGATGGAACAATGAAAATACTTTTAAATTCAAAAACTGTGAATTTACAAAAATATGTAAAACATAAAAACATGTGAAACACACAACACAAACAACAAAAACTCCAACACATGCCAACATTTTGTACGCACACTGTACACACACATTGTAAATAAAGTTGCACCATTCCAAAACCCTGTGTGTTCTGTGTGGTGAAGTCCATATTTAGTTCAAAATCTTTGTAGGTTGGATGGGATTTTTAGACAGTTGATGCATGTGCTTGCAGTTCAGTATGTGGCTCTCTAGAATTCTAGAGAGGGCTGAGGAGAAAACCTTATGGGGGGGGGGGGACCACATGGCATTCCATAGCAAAGGATAGGACTTGACTGATCCATCCTCTTCTGATAGAAAAGAAACACGTCATCACTAGAATTATGGTTTGAGCCAAAACCAACTTCACAGTGATGCATGTTAAAGTCACCCTTTTTCAGTACCACAGTGTAGCCTCGTTTCCACCAGGCAGTCTGGTACGGATCAGTACAGTTAAGTACAGGTCAGATCGGTAAAGCCTGATCCTGTGCGCGTTTCCACAGCCAACCGTACCCTGCTTGATGGGCCGGATGTTGAGAGCCGCGTCAGCTACGTAACAGCGTGACGTCACTGCAGCCCTACACAGTGAACCCCGCCAATAAATGCAACGAAGAAGAAATTAGCGGCATTGTAAACAAAGAGCAAGATGGAGGACATCCAGCAACTCTTCTACTTTGTGATCAGCATGTGGCTCTTTATTCCATATTCCAATGAAGTTCTGTTTCAGGAAAGGCTGCGTGCGGGGTTGTGTGTTGTTCTTTATTACCGCTGTACCGCTGCACAGGAAGTTACTGATCTTTTGACCAATCAACATACTGCAGTGATTATAGCCCCACCCCTGGGGTCGGTTTGGAGCGGCTTGGCACCCCAACGGAAGGGTACTGAAAAGTGTAGTGGTACGGGTCGCTTATTTAGGGACCAGTCCCACTTTTAGTCTATGGAAACGCCGCAAAATGCGTGCCATACCGAGACAAACCAAAACCGATCCGTTTGGTGGAAACAAGGCTTATAAGGACCTAGGTTTCTATATACCAAAGTAACACTTTAACATTATTTTTATGAGGACAGGGTGTTTTATTCTTAAAAGCTGATAAGCATAAATTAAGTTGTAAACACGTCAATTTCAGTAAAACAAAAACAAGCAAATACAAAAAATACTGGCTACTTGTGCATTATCTCTAACAACCATTATTTAAGCAATATTCCATTAAGATTCAATCTCAATACACAGGCTACAAGGTGATATCCATGCCCCATTCAGCGCCCTGCAAGTAGTCCCTCCAGAAGGCAACTCTGTTCTCATCAGTCCTGTCGTTGCTGCCGCTCGCTGAACATCTGATGCTGAATAGCTTGTCTACCAAGTCAGCTGTCAGTGCTACAGGGTTGATAGCAGGGGGCAGACCAAAAGATATCAGAACCTACATTCACAGTGAAAATTCACAAGGAAACAAAGGAAGGTGCAGATGTAGACAAGAAATATGTGCCCACCTGTAAAGGAATATTAGGCTACTGATGACATCTGTTAAGAGAAGAGTTGTATCGAGGTGAGGAAAAACCTGCTGTATGTTGTCCAAGCCATGTTTTATTGCAAGGTGATGGCTAGAATTTTTTTTTTCACAGCGTATTAATGACATCAGCAAAAAACTGCTTCAAAATGCACCTTTCCAAAGGAGCACGGACACACCGAACCACCTGTAAATGAGGACATCCTGCATCAGCTGGTCCTTTTGACTCAAGCTGGTGAGATGTCTCAGGCAGTCAGCATTGGCCAGGTAGTCAGTGAGTGACTCTATAGAGTGTTGTAGATCCTCCAGCGTTTTTGGTCTTGGGGACCTTAGAGAGATAAAGGAAGCAAAAGAGGCAGACACCTTTAACATGTGCAACAATACTGGTATGGTAAACAAAAGAAAGCTTCAACAAAGGTCCATGTGTGTTATGTCTTCTAGTTGAGGTCCACATGCATCAGGTCCATCCATTATGCAGGCAAAAAGTGTTCTTGATAGGAAAGATGGTGGAGGGCCTCCATGCACCAAGCTGACAGCATGAGAATCACAGGGGCTGCAGAGCAGTACCATGTCTTTGTAAAATTTATAACTACTCAATGATTTTCGTCTGGAAATTACAACATATATGGTCAATATGATTTTAATTTTGAAAGCCAGGAAAATTTTTTGCAACCGATACCCATCATTCTTTTTGAGCCATAGTTTATAAATATCCTTGCCTGAAAATGAGGAGTTTGGACATAATTGAGAGCACAGTTGGAGGCGCCGCTCCGTAGGGTGACTGTGGGGCTTTGGTTTGGCCTGAACAAGTTGCTGACCTCTCTGTTTTTATTCAGCCTGAAATTTCTCAAAGTTCTAGTGGTTTACAGCCTCCTCCATTGGGTTACCTGCCAAGACTACTTTCTTTCCCTATATTCACTTTGCCTTCCAGTCCCCTAAGAGGTAAATGGCCCTTAAAGATGGCAACCACGGCCCACAATGCATAGCAGCACAATGAAACTTCACATCCCTAACAACTATATTTCAGAGCTCACTGAGAACTGTGAAATACACACACTGAGAATGCTAAAGCTAAAAATGCTAACACTCACATAGACGTGACCAAGCACACACTGACACACAAGTTTCCAGTGAGGACAGTGTGTTGTGAATATTTAATGTGTCTGTGCAACATTTTTTCTCAATTTTTTGTGTGTGCAACACTTTTTCTCAGAATGTAGTGTGTGCAGCATTTCAGTGTGTGTGTGTGTGTGTGTGCATTTTTTCTCAATGTGTTTCTTCTTAAACGGCTTCCCATACTGCACAACCCATAATCCCAATTATATCCATGTATTTTATAATGATCCTCACACACACACACAGATACACACACACACACACACACACACACACACACACACAGAGTCACATGCACACAGACACATGCATACACAGATTCTGGCTGGTCCTGTGTGGGGCTCCATCTGTGGAGGAAAGTTGGGTTCCTGGCAGTCTCCAAACGCGTCCATCCCCCCATTCAATTTGTCTTCCAACCCCCCACCTCTGACCCCCTTCTCTCAACACACACACACAAACACACACCACACACAAACACACACCACACATACACACACACACACACATGCACAGAGCCTTCATCCTGCCTCCTCTCATGTGAACAGGAAGTGTGGTTGGCTCTCTCTGCTACTGTTTGATAAAGAGGCAGCATGATGCCTGACCGCTCGCTTGGCTGCTGTATGTGCATGCAAATACGCATCCACACACACACACACACACACACACACACACACACACACACACACACACACAGTCTCTTTGTTGTGCTGTCTACCATTTGGACTCCTTCTTTGGGATGAACACACTAACTGCTCAAAGCCAATCAAAGTCAACTGGTGGCCCACAGGCCAAATCCGGCCCACCCCCAGGATGTTACAGAAAAATCCCCTGGCGATAAAAACAAACTCTGTTTCTTTATGCATGTATTTTTGAAACCAGCCCTATGAAAGGTATGTGCCATGGCCTGCCCTCAGTCAGAAATACACAAAAAAAAGATCTCTGTTGCATGTGTCAGGGCATAAAGTGCATTGCAGACTACAACATCAGCGTTGCACAATGCCTAAGGGATCCCTCTTTGCAAAGCACTCGACAGGATCTACACCCACTTTGAGGACAATGGACCCCGCCTTCCTCTGCACATTGGAGGAGCAGCTGTGGAAGTGGTCTCCAGCTTCAGGTATCTGGGTAGGGAGGGGTATCAAGAACGGATTCCTGTTAGGAGTCCATAAGAATTTTTTTCTGTCCATCGATATTGTTCGTCTTTTTGCTCAATGATTCCCCCTTTAATTCTTACATTACGTTGCAGTGCATGGACCTTATGTTCACTGATCTGCCCCAGTTTGCTCAGCAGCTACAACCATCTTTGGTGTCCATGACCATCAATTGAGCCTTAAAAATAACGGGCGCAGAGTGCAAAGAGAACTAAAAAGTAAAGAAAGGTAGAATAAATAATGAGGATCAAAGACAGAGCTGCTGAAACAAGCTCAAGTGGTCCTTAGCAACAAGAAAAAAGAAAAAAAAGAAAAAAAAGATAAGGCTCACAGGGAAGCCATTCCTAAAAGCTGGCTCTGTAAATAAAAACCATAACGTCCTGTAATAGATAGTGTGCCCCCATAGCCCCCAGACAAACCTGTTAAAACTTAATGTATAGAAACACAAACCCATCTCTTGGTAGTGCCACCAAACATGAAGTCAAGTTTTTCCATCCAATCAGTGAACCCCATCCCCACACAACTGTGATGCATCCACTGGAGCTCTGTAAATCTCACTGCACACAGTGAATTATCTCACAGTGAAACACAACTTCTCTGTATTACCCATTTCCACCAGTGAGTAGCATGAGTCCTTAAGGAATAGCTTGGTTATTTTCAGTAGGAAGCTGGATGGCTCAGTGAGTCTCAGAAGTCCTTACATGTCCTGTAGATGTATCCAATTAGTGTAGACACTCATACCCGAGCACATGAGTGCATGGATGCAGTAAGTGAGCTGATAGGTATTGTTGTTGAAGTGGATGTTGTTTTTACTGGAGTTAAACACTATGCCAATCTTTATAATCACCATTAGTCTACACATCTGATGGCTTGAATGCACAAATAATCCTAAAGACAGTGTTGTAGTCGACTCCTCAGTGCTCGAGTCCAAGTCGAGTCCGAGTCACCAAAATAAAATTCAAGTTGTGTCCGAGTCAGCAAAGAAGAAATCCGAGTCCGAGTCTGAGTCCTCTTCATCTGAGTCAGGTCCAGGTGGAGTCCTCAGTACCTTAGCCCAAGTCCTGCAAGAGTCAACAGAGGAGGAAACAGGAACTCACCAAGTGGAACTTTAAGTACCTTGCTTTTTGTGTTCCAAAGTTGTTAAAACAAATTTAAGTTTGATAATGGAGGATTCATGATGTATCACATGCCTTGTAAGCAGTTTTATTTTGAAGAAGGTGCTTTTATTTTGAAGCTGCCTGTCAATCAGAAAGACATGTGGTGCCTGCACTTCACAGCACAGAGAGCAGAGAGAGAGAGAAAGAGGAACGTGTGGGGATTTGTGATGTCCTGTAATTTACATGTAGCTACAAGTTTAACCACCACAAGAAAAAGACTTTTTCAAGTTCTCCCAGGATCCTCTCTGTGAAGGAGGGATCACTCAGTCTTCTGGAGGCTGAATATCACCACAACGCCCATCATCTAGTTTTTCTATTTGAGATACAAATCTCCCCGTCTTCACTTTTACTTTTTTTTTTCACATAGTAAAATTATAGCTCTGATTTTGCAAGTTCTAGAAGTAAAATATTCAAAAACACACAACCTGTGGCTCCTCCTTTGACGTCTTACCCCACACTGTTGCTGAAGGAGGTGCGTGTGAACGCGCATGCAGGTAAACAAACACATAAGCCAGCGCAGCCTGAAAATTCAGACCTAAGACCAGAAGAAATAAAACTTAACAAAGCATTGATAGAGAAATAAGCTGGAGTCCTCTGAGTCCTCCCTCGAGTCCTCATACATCCAGAGCTCGAGTCCAAGTCCAAGTCTGAGTCATCAGCGCAGGAGTCCCAGTCGACTCAAAAGTCCAGCATATACAGACTCGAGTACTACAGCACTGCCTAAAGATACATCCCTTTTTGCTAACTGTTCAAAGTTATGTAAAATTGCCGATGCCAATTCCTAATGCTAGCCTTGTAGCCTATTATGCTTAAATGTCTGTGAGCCAGTGGTGAGCGGATTGATCCAAAGTATCAATATATAGATACCAATGTTGGTATCAGTATTGATCAATACTTGGGTAATGAGATGGATATTTAAAATAATCAATATATTGCTGATTTCTTGATTATTATTATTTAATTCTGTATATCATGAAGTAATATCTTGGCTTCTGTATTCTGTGATAATTCATCCACCAGCATATGCAAGCTGTTTCATCGAAATGGTTTATTTAGTGCTGGAACATAATATCGATATATATTGATATCCATGAATATTAAAATATACTGTGCTACAACACACAATCATTTTCTGGTTGAAAAAGCAATTATTTACTTTAATTCATGAACACAAACATTTTTTTTTTAAATTCACATGGTATCAGGTCTATACCAAATTTTGCTGTATGGCACACCACCAGTGTGAGCTACTACACTAATGATGACAGTGTATAGCAGCTTGGTAGCACAGAGACAGAGTGACTCAGTCTTTTTTTTCTTTATTAATCTATTGTTTGGACACAAATCCCAATACACACCCTCATTTCCACTCCATCATGTCCTTCTTAAGGTTGACCTGCTGCCGTGACTTTGACACTCCACTGCTGTCTGACTAGGAGACAGTGTGTTGCTTCTTCTGTCACCTGAGTGGAGTGAAAGTGATACATTGATCACTACAAAGAGTGCAAAATGGTTGGAAACAATGTTTTGCATTAGTGGTTGCCTAAGAGTGGGGATGGTTTGCCCAGGTGACTTGCACTTTGATTAGTGAAGCAACTTCTAATGTCTTTCGCCTCCCTTTCCTCGCCCACGACGTATGCACTCATGCAAGCAGAGCAACTTGGACAGTCTACAGGGAGCTAAGCCAATCAAAACACAGACAGGTACTCTGTGTTTTGATTGGCTTCTGTGTGACTCATTAGGGAGGAGGTGCTAAAGAGGAAAAGCATTGAACCCTCTGTGTGATGCATGAGGCATCACTTTTCCCTTCAACTCTCATACAGGGATATTTCAGTAACCATTTGAGTGGATGTATCTGCACGGTCAGCACACAAAATTCTCTGCCAGTGTGTACATGTTAAATATAAGAACACATCTTCAGATTAGAGTCAGACATAAATGTAGGCCCAACCCCCTGAATCCCAAACATGCTGGTGTGAGCAAAGGAACACAAATGTTTCAATGACCAGCATTTACAAACTATTTGTCCAATCCAAAAGCTGAAAAAATGATGCAATTGTCAGATCCTCACGTTTCTGTTTCAACTGGTCTGAAAAGATGTGAGAATTTTATTGACATAGCTTTGATTTGCATGTCTTCTCTGAAAATTACAGAGAATAAGTTACAAAATTCTCTAACAAGTAATTCTACACTTCTTTCTGCTTTCATCAAGCCCTGACTGACAGACATACACCCAGTGATCATGCCTCAAAAATCCTTTGAAATTTGCATCCCATGGTTTTGTCTTGCAGGCGTAAACAAACAACAAAGAAACAAAAAAGAAAAAGGGATAGTCTCGTGTTTTTTCCACGATCAAGTCAAATCTTCAGTATCTCCTGTTCAAACCGTGAGATTGGTTAAAGGAAAGGCCTCTGTCTCATCTGAAACATGTTGTGTCAGAGCTGACCTCTGAGGGAACAGCATGTCAAACATCATGTCAGTGGAAAAATTGGTCGGAACTTGTGAAGAAACTACATGATATGGAGACTTTTACTCACAATTTAAGACTTCAACAACCTGTGGGCCAAAGAAAGTGGAAAAAATGGACTGACTTTAAAACTCATGAAAAAATCTGAGGAGAATGGAAAGATCATGTCAGTTAAATCATCTTATTTCTTTTCTTTTCTCTGCCATAACTTTAACAGCTCATTGAACCTCAGGTCACCACGGTAACCTAAGATGTTTGACGTCATCGCAGAAATGAAACTGAAAAGTAACATGTTCTTTACACGTTCACTTTGGAATTTAACCTGGTTAATCCTGATTTATAAAACAATCATGTCAAAGCTCAAAGACTCAGGAGCGACTGGGATAACTGCATGGTACTTAAACACTTTACTTTGTTTTGGGGGGTGTGTTATTGAATAAAAAATGTATAGACTTTTGTTGTTCTCTGTGAATGAATTCTTCTAGAATGTGATCTGTATCTTGGCTTTAACTCTTACAGCTTCCTCTGATGGCCAACAAAGCGCAGTAACCAGCTGCTGCTGTGTTTATAATTCATGCCATGGGCCCCTCTAAGCCCGTCAGGTTATTTCTCTCAGGGAGTGACGGAGGTCCATAATCAAAGCAACTAACCTGTGATTTACTGAGCCCTGGGGTAAACATCTGCTGCTCCTCATCTGCTCTGCTTACAAGACACCACTATTTACACGCGTTTAACGGTACAAGCTCTTAAAAAAGGAAGACAGGTGCATGGATTTGTGAGTCCTCAGCACTTTGTGCGTCTCTTCTGCCAACCTCATCACCAAACCCGTCTGTGCCTGCAGGAAAAGTTACAGAGGCAGAAGATATGTGGCTCCCTGATTCACCCTCAGGTTTATGACCCTCCAGTTCTACCTGCACACCTCTACTTCCACACTTCCACCTATCTCCACCAAAACATCTCCACCAACACATCTTTTCCAACATACCACCACCAAAATGCCTTAAACAACATACCTTCACCCACATGCCTTTAACGGCACATATCCACCAACCCCTCCTTGTGATGACACCTACACAGACCATCCTCCTCCCTCCCTCACAGTCTTCCTCTGAGCCAGCTGATGAGGCAGGGGGAAAGAAGAAGGGACAGACTGAAGTAGATGAGAGGAAACTGAACTTCACTTACACCATGTTGTGTGAACTCTTCTGCCTCTAGAGTCTAACCTTCCTGTGACAGGTTCCATAAATGTCTCTTTCTTTACAATCATCCAACAGTGGCTTCAAAGTATTCCTTGATTTATAAAAATAATAACCTAAACTCATCAGCCCTGAAGTGTTTCTGTTCATATATTCTGATGAATCTGAATGTTGGAGCTAACCCACTTCATGTTTTTGTCACGTCAAATAATCTGAGAACAAAAGTTCTGTTCAGCTCTTCTGATCTGATCAATTAACACACACTGATTAAAAGTCAGATTAAAAACAGGTGTGTGCATTTGACTGAGAATGTAAGTGGGTGTGTGTGTTATTGCAGTTAAGAAAACCAGTTTTGATGAAGTCCTGTCAAAGCTCAAACTTCTTATAGCCTTTCTATCTCTCCATGGATTCAGAAAATTCTAATAACTTATCTGTACACACACACACACACACACACAGTTTGTATGACTATAGATTCAGGTTGAAATGCGTGATGCTTTCTTTTTTTTCCCCCCTCCCTCTATTGCTCCTCCTCGCTCTCCTCCTGGCCCGTCCTGACTGCACGCAGGGAGCAGCGACCTGCCTCTTTATCAACACAGAGCCAGGTGCACTCTGGGAGCTTTCCGCTCACCCTTTATCAGCTCTAGAGAGAGAGAGAGATATTGGTCAGGCCTGTGTGTCGGTGCTTATTTACCAGGCAGAAGTGTAGGGATGATATTTTGTGTGTTGGTGCGTGTAGACTACACAGAAGTGTAAAGATGTGTTTGTGTGTGTCTGTGCCTGCATGCGTGCGTGTGTGCATGCGCACCCGTCAGGCATGCGTGTGTCTGTGTGTGTGTTTGTATGTGTGTGTTTATATCTTGGCATGTGTGTGTGTGTGTGTAAGTGCGGCAGAGGGATCAGATCCCCTGCCTCTCCCTGGGGACTCAGGGAGCCTGTCACTTCAAAAGGGCTGCAGGGAGCACGATGCCAGCCTGCCCGCCAAGGGGGAAATCCTGTTTATGTGGCAGGGTCTGGCTTGGCAGGACCAGTGGCTAACACTGCAGCCTGGCGCTTGCTCAGCCTGCCGCCACATGGCCAGGTTTAAATCCTGAACCACATAATGAGTCCACAATCCAGCCCCCCTTCTCTGCATGGGAAATGTGTCTGAATTACAGAGGATAATGTTTCAGGAGCTCCTGACCCCACTATCTCTGCATGTTCAACACCAAAATATCATATGTAGTATCAGTTCTGTCTTTGTGTCCAAAATATGGAGTATTCTGCACACTGACCTGCTGCTTCACGCTGTGCTCACTGAACGAGACGGCTTCACTCCACAATAGAGCAGAGAAAAGAGGGAGAGACTGAGCCTTCAAAGAGTCGCAGAGGGAAACAGCTTTGTCCTTTAAACGTTTTCAAACACTTTCATCTCATCAAACTAAGCTGATCACAAAGACAATTATTGATTTGGGCTGGGGAATTGTTTTTTGTTTTTTTTTTACAGGGCACTTTGTAGTCTTCTGTGGTGTGTGTGACAGACTCCTGCAGAGGGATTTGGTTTGAAGAGGGTTTGATGAGGATGGGGAAAACGCTGATGTGACGTAAATGTGTCAGCCGGTTGTGACTTTTTGAGTAATGACAGAATTAGTTTAGGCAAGAAGCTAAGCTTCAGGATCTTCTGAAGTCAGAAACACTGAGATACTTCTATCCTTCTGCACCATGCAGAATGATGTGTCAAGACAAAAAAAAAAACATGAGGATCAGGAAACAGACGGATGTAGAAAAAAAGAACATGCTGGATGGTCCTCAGCAGCATCAACAAAATACCATTTTAAAGACAGGATGTATACCATGGGGAGTATACCGCCCCCCCCCCTGTGATAAATGCAAATGGTTTCACCTGATAACATCACATCAGGCCTTTAAGTTTGTCACTGCTTGTTGCACTGGAGGTTAGCTCCTGTTTTCTTTTTCAGCTCTGACATCCGTGGGATTTGGGGTCAGAATTATTTTCCATAAATAGTCGACCCAAACAGACAAACAGGACTATGACTGCACTGAGCTTTGTGTAAAACAAAAGTGCAAGATCTGCAGGTCAGACTCAAAGACAGGTGATGGAAACTGGTGAACAACAAAGTTGCTTTGAACGTAGATCACACAAATCTCAATCAAAAGCAGCACAACAGCTTTGAAGGAGAAAAATCTACTAAAGCAAATAATAGACAGATGATGACTGTGTTCAAGAGCATGTAACAAGGAATATAACTGAAGAGAATCATCAAAAACAGGAGCAGAAAAAGCAAAAAAAAAAAAAAAAAAAGAAAAGAAAAGAATCCAGAAAACTTCAGTTACACATTGTTTGGTCTTTGAGTGCATCCTAACATGAAGTGCCTTCTCTTCACCAGAAACCACACACTCTGGGATCTCAGCCTCTCTGGGCAATTTGACAGAAGTAGGCCAAATTCAGGGTTAGAATTTTTGTGAACCTTTATCTTATTTGGGACAAACTTTGACCATATTCAAGTTGCACCAGGTCTAATGGGGAACATATAGAGTAAAGGGACAGTCAACTTTCACATTATATTGTCAAACTTTACCGAAATGTCTTTCTTTCCCAAAAAATTTCTTTATAGAGACAATAATCTGGTTGTGTCTCTCATCTGACACCATGATCTAATCATCTGTTATACTGGGGCCATGGTCTGTATAGTTGTCTCTCAGTCTCTTTGCTTCACTTTTTGGCAACTTTGTGTTGTATTCCTCCCTGTAAAATCCCAATAAGTATGAAATAAAATGTAAATTACAGTTATCTATGTGTGACGTGTTTATTTGTATTTTTTAAGTAAGACTTACTTTAATCAAAAGTGAAAATCATACAATGTCACTACTGAAACCATCATGTCATTGTGACATTTTATGCTATTTGTTGGCATAACTGAACAATGCTAGGCACAACAAGGCAACCAATCACAGTTTGAACTTGGGTACTGAGATAGAAAACACAGCATTAAGCATAAAGCATTACAATCAAAAGTGCTTCTTTCATTGCAGAAGTTGTGTTTTCATAGTGACAACAGTCCTAAGAAACACACTGATTTACAGACTTTGGAACGTATTAACCCCTTATTTCCCAATTCTGACCTATATACCATGCTATGTATCAGAGCTTATAACTGTAAAACCATCAGTCTGTCAAAATTCATCAGTGATACCTCATTTGAAAGATTAAAGTCTCTAGTTTCAGGGAATGTCATGTTTTTATATGTGGCTAAAGTCCACATCAGGATAAATGTAGCTGAAACAGTTTTTTTCTTTTTCTTTTTTTATAATCAATTTGTGAACATCATTAACTTTAAGATACTTCATGCCAGACATAAAACATCCACCACATCACTCCTACACCTTGTCCTCTACATCTGTGTGAAATTTGAGCTTTCTAGGTAAAACCTTGTAGGAGTTAAAGAGTTTTTAAGATGTGTTCTTGTTTACTACGCACTATTCTACTTCACATATATACAAAGGAGAGTGAATATCCAGGGTACGGACTGTGGACATGACATAATGACCTCAGACAGGTACACTGAAAAATCACCCTCATCTCATTCCTGCTAACTTTTCGACTCAAAAATCAATAGGGGGCAACGCACATGAAATCGGTGCTTATTACGTGTTTTGTCTCTGATTATAGGTTTAAAAGTATCCAAACAGGAGCCTGTATGGCAGATGCTGATGACACTGACAGACATTGTGGACATTATCATACAGTCCATACAGAAGAGTACATTTACCATCTTGACAGCAATTTTTTTTTTTTTTTAGTGTAGGACTTCCCATTTTTTGTGATGCCATCTGAGCTGTTCTTTCACTAATTATGTTTTGTTGGTCAAGTTTACTGTAAAGTGAACTCAATGGCTGAAATGCCAAGAATATAAGCTTCCTAACGTAGGTTGCGTTCTGATGTTTGATAAGAGCATTATTGTTTATACTTTGATGACGTCAGAGGAATGGCAAATGAATCACAGATGACCCAGTGGAGCATAAAGCCTGGTTTATGCTTTCTGTGTCCGTGTGCTCCGCTTCGCCCAATGCAGAGGAATGACGCAATTTTCACACCCATGCACCCTCAAGCAGAAAATTTCCGTGTCGCATAGCTCTGAAAATTCCTAACTGCTGTGCGGAGACCAAGCAGCAACCCCCGGTCTGAAAAAAATGAGACAACACGGAAGTGCTCAAAAAGGGCGTTTTCAGAGCTGAAATCAGCGTATTTAAAGCCTGGTACAAACTCTGTCTCCCGTCTGGATCACTTATTTTGCTAACGACACACACTGTGGGGGGGGGGGTTCTAACTTGGCCGTTTGGAAGATATTAGGATCGAGAGCTTACCCAATCAGAGCCACAGCTCAGATCACTTGACTGACGGGCGCCCAATAGCTGTGAGTTTGGGCACTCGTCACTCGTCCCATTTCGGGCCCGTCGTTTAGCCTCAAAACAGAGCTGCAGTAGCAGACGGGTGACGTCACAAAGACTACGTCCATGTTTTATACAGTCTATGGCGGAGACGTGTGGAAAACATGGCGACCGACCCGGTGTTTGGAGTGTCAAAAGTGCGAAAATACAGGCATTTATTTGATTCATCACAGAGAGATCACCGTGTTAACTACAGAGAAGAGGAAAAGGCGAAAAAATAATGTTGTAAACCCTGTAAATAAAGGCAGACTTCTTCTACTCCAGTTAAATGCTCTGGTAGATGTGTTCTTGCGATCCACCGCCCCCTGCAGTTTGGGGATAGAAGCAAACAGATGGCACGCGGACGGAAAAGAAAGTATAAAAGCCTCCACATTCTCTCATGCAGATCTTGGGCGTATTTTTGGCGTGTCCCGCCTGCGTGGAAAGCATAACCCAGCCTTTAGAGGTAAAAGATCTCCCCTTGGAGGAGGAGCAGATGACCTGTTAACAGCAGTAAAAGAGGAGGCACATACAGAAGGATGAGTGCCAGGAAAACTCTGTGGGCTGGGATGCTTTGTACAGCTGAGGAATTTGAGACAAGTGGACCTTGGATCAGGAAACAAAAGGATCAGAACATTGGAGGGTAAGATTGAGTGATGGGCTCAGGACAAGTGAGGTTTGACGAGACAACTAAAAAAGATCTGACAGTATCAACTAGAAAAGCAATTTCTGAAGAAATTGCACTGTGAATGCAGAAGCTGAAGCAGCTTGCGCTGAACTGCTAATGCAGAATCCTGAATATGCTGAATTACTGAATTTATCTGAAAATGATTGAAGGAATCTTGAAAAAGCTTGCGCTGAACTGCTGAATGCAAAATGTTGAAGGAAAACTCACGAACATGAACATGAAGACTTGGCTGAAAGGATGTGAAATAATGTCCAAAATGAAAAAATGAATGGGTGAACTGAAGAATAAATGGAAAAGAAAGGAAATCAATGAATCACAATGAAAGAATTTTTTATCCCTAGAAGTTGTGTGGGAATTATCAGAATTATCAGATGTTTGAGACAGTGAAGTGCATGTGTGTGTGTGTGTGTGTGTGTGTGAGAGAGAGAGAGAGNTGGTGTGCTGTGTGTTGGTCAGTGATGCAGAGAAACAATCACTTGAGTATCTTTCTTCATCAGTGTTTTGATCTGTAGGTATAAACAGGTGTGTCAGATCACAGGTCTCCATGGTAACCTGCTCGTTAGGCTGTTTGAAGCTGCAGCTGTTTGATTTAACTGACAGACAGTTGATGAGGAGCTGGATTTAAGGAGGTGGACAGGGTGTGAATATCCTTAGGCTGCGCAAAATCCTTAAGGGCTAGCAGAAAACCAAAACTATCATGAGATTCCCAAGGCCCAGAAGTATCTATTGATGTAAATTTCATGTCTGTTGAGCCACAGGTTTTACCAGAACAGTGAGTTAAAAAAGTGTTACTTTTTCTTCATCTCTCGGAAAATCCCTTAAAAATTAACATTAGAGCAGATGGGGACAGATGATGACTTTCTGTGACAGTT